>CM042188.1:23690192-23765174 GCA_023539305.1 Ilex asprella | reverse complement strand
TCTCGACTCAGCAGAATATCTCTATATATATGTATATATATGAATATATATATTCTTTATCTAATGTCAAAAAATTTAGTAAGTCCCCGGGGATGAAAAGATACTAGGGGAAATAAGAAAATGCAAACTCACTCTGATGAAGATGAAGCACATGCCCACGACCCCTTCTTTTCTCAAAAAGTCAGAGGCTCGGGGTATGAGGTCCAAATGGTGAGCCCGAATTTTACTGGGCCAGCCCAAATTAAATTAGCCGAGAAAGCCCAGGAGAAAGCCTAATCGAAGCTGGGTCAACCCGTCAGAAAAGGGGCCAACACCCTATAGATCAAAAGGCTAGCTAAGGACCCCCAAAAGAAGGGCGTTGCCCATGAGAAGGCCAAGTGGGTGCCGCCCATGAAGACCCAATTGGACGCCGCCCATGGTCAGGCCCTCCTGGTCCGTCCCCCTTCGTCCACTTGGCTCTGGTACTCCAAACACATTCCAATGCAAGTCCAATCTCAAGATCAAGAGTGAGCCCAGTCTAACTCAAGATCATCCTCCAACTGAATAGGAGTACGAGAGAGAAAATACTGGGATTGAGAAGATTGAGCCCTACTAAAATGGGACTTACCAAAGTAGTAGAGACCTCCTTTCTCACGTCACCATCTCACCCTTTTTACCCTAACTATATAATGTAAGCCCTCTCAACATTGAGGGCATGCCTCCAAAGCCTTTACACATACTACTCTCTCTCAGACTCTCTCACTCTCCTTAAGTATTGTAACTCTCCGGAGTACCAACATTCATCAATAAAGAACGCCGACCACCGCTGCCATTACCAAAAGTGGACGTAGGTCATACGAGACCGAACCACTATAAACATCTGGGTTAAATTCCTTATTTATTGCTTTCATAGTTGATTTCCATTGATTGCTCATTACTGCTCATTAATCACACCCATTCATACTCGTGACTGTTGATCTTGCACAAGACAGTTTTGTGCATCATCAACCTCTACAATGCATATCTATTTTATTAAAAATATATGATAAGTATATGATTAATATGTATTTTTAAAATTAGTACGGAATTAAATTTATCTACCAAACAAAGTATTAAACCCAATTAAATAAAAATACTACAATTTAATATTTAATCCGCTTATAATACTTCTACCAAATGAGCCATGTGAACATTTTTTATTCAAAACATGTCAGGCGTTTTGTTATTAGATAACATCAAATGATTTCCAACAGTGGAGAGATTAATATGAGAAGCTTAATAATTAAAAATCTTGGAGCTACAATTAAATGGTCAAAGTGTTATTTATCCAAATGGAAGTTTTTGAACCAGTTACCCAATCCAATTTGGTAGGTCAGTTTGATTAGAGGTGTCAAACGTGTCGGGTTGATTTCGAGTTTCTATTGAAAATCTCAAAACCCTAACTTGCATCAAGATGTGTAAATACTAATATGACCTGACCATTAAGCGGGTTATCCAAATCTGACCTGTTTGGCACGTTTAATAAATAAGTTGTTTTCAGGTTAACACACATAACATGTTTTAACACCTGTTTATTACCATTAATACATTATTCAATTATTCATCCAAAATTTTAAATAATTTTTTCACAAATAACATATCACATATCATCAATAAAATTAACTAAAATGCATTTAAGTTTCAACCTAAAAATTAAGGCAAGAACTATACTAGTATACTATCATAATAATGTTAAGAAGTATACTTTCAATTGCCATAGTATAAGTAAGAACTAATAAGTAATAATGTTAAGACCACATCAGTCATACATAATAGGCAAACTATTCTACCATAAACAGGTTAAACGAGTCTAAAATGGGTTAGGTCGGGTTCGTTTCTAAATCATATCAACCCATTTAAAATATTCAGGCTAATCAAGTCAAAATCGGATTGACCTGATTTTGAAATGAACCTTACATGATTTTTTTCGTGTTTAAGCGTGTTGACCGTTTTAACCCATTAACTTATTTAATTTCATGTCCAACCATTAATTTCGTATTCGGTTCGTGTCGTATTAATGTGTCGTATCGAAATTTGATAGTCCTAGGTTGATGTGTCTAGAAAATTGGGACCCACCACCTTGAAGTATTTCTGACGTCGTATGATGTTGTCGCTAAGAACGTTGGAGACTTTTCAACTTCCTTAACCAATCAGGAAGTTGAGTTTTTCTTATTTGTTTACAAAAACAAATTTTTTATAATAAGATTGAAATATTTTTTCAGAGAAATAATCCATGGTAAAACTAGGATATTTCTTACAAAATTTGAGAAACTGATTACATCTTCTACTCAACGATAATCAATTAGATACATAACGATCGTTATACCTCAAAACAAAAATCCTAAACCCCAAGGGGTGTGTTTGGTTCACTAGGGGATAAGGTAGAAAATTGGTTGAAAAGTATATTGGGGTCCACTTATCCTTAATTTGGGAATGTAAATGGGGATGTGATAATGGAAGGGGGTGCAATTCGGGTGGGTTGAAGGGTTAACCCTAGTCCAACCCTATGCACATAATCTTTAACTTGAACTCGAACTTGACCTCAACTTGAGGTATTCAATCCCACTACTGCCCAAGTTAAATTCGGACGGGTTCGAGTTGAATTTGAGTTTCTTAATTCACGTTAATTTCGAGTTAAAATTCAAGTTGAATTTGGGTTACAAATTACACAAAAAAATACACATAAATTATCAAATTAAACCAAAAGGTCCAAGACACCATAGCCGCCACCACCACCACCACCACCACCGCCACCGCCACCATAGTCACTACCCACTACCATTATCCATTGGCCCCACAACCACCACAGTCGTTATCCACTGCCACCATAACCACCACACCACAGCCACTGCCACCACCTGTCCAGTGACATTCTTTGTTGAGAGGTATAAATCTGAGAGAGAGACACAAAATCATTATGGTTGTTGACACAAATCGAGTCGTTGTGGTCTTTAGTGTTGTGGTTTTTGCAAATAGTGAGAAAGAAGTTGAAAAGGAGGCTGAGAAGAGGCTGAGAGGGAGGCACAAAAAGAGAGATGAGATCTTGATTGGGAACCCTAGTGGCTACTGGCTAGTGCTTTGTGTGTATATATATATATATATATATATTTTAATTTGTTGGGTTCGGGTTGAACCCAATAATCCAAAGTCTCAACTCGAGTTGAAAATTTTGAATCCAAGTACAACCCAAAATTTTAAACCTCAATTCAAGTCTTATTTTTTTTGGCTTGAATTCAGGTTGGTCTGCCCATGCTGCACCCCTAGATAATGGTTGGCTTTAGAAAACTCGGCCTATATGAATTGGCCCCAAATATCCCTTATATTTTGGATATCGCTAATCCACTGTGGGTGCTTGGTTGGAGGGATAAAAGGGGACAAGGTAAGTTGGATTGGGTAAAATAATCTAAGGACCCACAAAACCCAACTTTGGATCTAAAAATAGAATTGGATAATCGTTGGCTTTGAATACATCGGCCCGTAGAGATCGGAGCCGAATTTCCTTTCTCAAGTGGATATGTAACGCATGGAGAATGTGGGATTCAAGTTTTGCTCACAAGATTGATCGATATTTTATGAAAATACCCTTATAATTGATTAGGGTTTTTACCCTTTGTCTGCCAATTCATTTCTTCAACCAACCCACTGGTCTCACCTCTCTCTCTCTCTCAATACGGTGCATAGTGGAAGAATAAGTAGGTACACTTCTCTCCCTTCCTCTCTCTCTGTCGTTCTCTTTGTTGGTGCTTCCTATCTCTTTCTCTAGCTCATAATCGTTGCGTTTTTATCTCTATGACAAACCCATCTCTCTCTTTCTCTACGAAGAGGTATGCAGAAGTTAGGTGTGGTGGGGGGAGAGATTCTGGTGTTGGGGAAGGAGATTTTCACAGAGGACATTGGTATGAAGTTGGCGAGCTTCGATCATCACGAGGACTAATTTCGTTCTCTCTCTCACTTATTCCATTTTTCGGTTCATCAGAGATCCATTAGAAAATCACCCAGTTATATAGATCAAACATATTATTATATGTACATGGATTTTTTCCTATATTTATATCGCTTTGTTAAAAAATTGTTGCCTCGCAATGAATAGCTGCATTGCTTGAATTGGGTTTATTTCAGGGGGTTTCTTCTTCCTGTAATGTTGTTCATGTTCCTGCTAGCTCTTGAATTTTAATTTTAATTGCTCACCATATGTTGATGGATAAAGTTAGAAGCCCACACAAGCACTCAAAACACCTCTGTCTTCATCTCTTTGTACACTCACACTCACATAGTAGGCTAATTCCATTAAAATGTTAAGGTGCTCAATAAATGATTGTACATATTATGGAGAAATTTTGTTTTATTAGCATCTATCTTCTGCCTTTTGCTTGTGCAAATTTATCTGTATGGATAGATTTGTATTTTATCATTTTAGTCCTTAACTTTTAATAAATAGGTCTCCGAAACCATTGTGATACACTTTTCAACCAATCAATTGTCAACATATATGATGTAGGTGAACAAGTTTGGGAAGGAATGTTGCATCTATAAATAGTATGACAAGGTTTAGAAGTACGCATCTATTTTTGAGTCATATGGTGATGGGATGATGTGTATGTGCATATCGGAGAGCATTGGATTCTACCAATTGCCCTATCAAGGAAGTTATTTTGATCAATAACTCATCTTCACTTTGGGCACTAATGTGTTGGCCATATGTTTAAGAATATATATATATATATATATATATAATGTTGTTGATTGAAAGATGTATGATTTTTATGGTGTTTAATTTTGGGCTTTGTGACGTAAAAACACTTACGTATAAACTTGTTGGTAAGATATTAATCTACTATGTTGTGTATTTTATATATTAAGTCTGATGTGGGGATTAGTTAAATTTTTTAGGCCAATTTTGGAATCTAAACAGAGTTTGGATTTAATATTTCTATGGGTAGAATGATAAAAATATGCAAAAACAATGGCCTAGTTCATGGATCCTACAAAATTGCAAAGTTTCTACCCAAATTATAGATTGGACTGGATCTAACATATATCCCATTCAATGGAAGTGGGTGAGTGTGTTTGGATTGAATTTGGGGGGGGGGGTAGAATATAAAATTGAAATCCTATTCGATCCTTAATGACCATCCAAACACCCCTAGATGTGTGGGATTTAAATCCCACTAATAGGATTGTTTTTGAATTTACGTAAACACCACTTGCATAGTAATTCACGTAAACAATCCAATTGGTACCCCTAATCTGCGAACAACACCCATTGGTCGTACCTTTCATCTACCTAGATAAGTTCCTCTCTCCTTCCATTCCTTCATTTGTTTTTCTTGTCCTTGTTAGCTATGTCGTATGGAACTGCCATTTCGATCTCCGCTTGATGAAGAATATGCTTCATGTGGGTAGATCTGCTCTCTTTCTCTCTCTAAAATCTTCACTTCCTCTGTCTAATTTTCTATTGCTGCAATTTAATTTTGGTTTCTCCAAGGGCTAGGGTTTTTGAGTGGGGGAGAGAAGAAATCGGGCAATAGTCATTGATCTACAGCTTTGTGGCTCGAAGGACAGTGATTCCTACTGAGTACACAAAGTTCACGAGGAATGTCACCTCCATTGCTGCTCAATGCCTCCAGAAGCTAACTCCTACCAACAACAATTTCATCTATAATTGCGATGGCCACACCTTCAATTACCTTGTTGAAAACGGGTCTAGTGTGTTGTAAAAAAAAATTTAAAAATAAAACTTGTTTAGTTTTGTGTTAAAAAAGGGACTGAACATTATTAAAGTATTAATATAATTAAACTAGATCTAATATACTAAATCAAGATTTTATTGCTTTAAATGAGTACAATTTAACTTATGGACTTCATTTTTGAATTACATGATTATATCTAAATAACTACTCATCCTAACCACTTTTAGCCATCATTGCCATCCAAAATTGGTATAAGATTAGATTATATTTTTCTATAATTGGTGCAATGGCTATTTTCGACATCTTTGATTTGGACATGTCTAGGGACCACAAAACAAATGTTCTTCATATAACATAAGGATTGGATGGGATAATATACATTAGATCAAAATCAACGTAGACAACTTTGCATTAAGTTGGGTTGGATTGGATTTTTGGATTAAAAATCGAATCCAACCCAATCCTCCGATGGCAATCCAAACACACCAAGGCTAACTCAAGTAATAGTAGAGACGAGCTATAAATCCAGACGTCTTGAGTTCAGATTTTGGTAACTAACCTTAAGAGTAGCTCAAGTGGTAATAAAGACAAGCTGTAAATTCAGATATCCTAAGTTTGAATCTTGGCAACCCCTTGGTCTAGGCCATGAGGGATTTTATCCCTCATGAATATCTTAGTTTCGGCGTAGATGGTCTACTTTTGACTATACCGGAGAGGGAATTAATGAAAGTAGGCATAAGCTATCTAGGACAACCCCGACCGATGAACCAACAAAAAAAAAAACTTAAGAACTCATTTCTATAGAAGAAAGGAAGAGAGAAACACTTGCTTTGAAGGGATTTATACCTTGGAGTCCATCAAAACCTAGATTTTCAAAGTCAAGGTAGGAGATTTCTTCTCTTTCTCTTTCATTGAGATTAGAGTTTATGTATATATATATGTTTTGCTCTAAATGCTATATATATGATATGAAATCATCATCTCTTAGTCTTTTGGGCAAAGATTGCATGTTTTTAACAAAGTTAGGGTTGAATACCCACGAAATCCCTCTTTTATTTTAAAAACTCTAGATTTTGGAGAGTGATGAATTTTCTTTTTAAATTCTTCCTTCATTATTGATGTTGGAACCATAAAACTTTGTGTGGAGTACTAAATGATTGAATTGTGATCTCTTGTATTTTTCATAGTTGATTATTGAAATTGTCACATAATGATATTGGAAATTTTTAGAAATATGCTTGTAATTAAGAATATGATGGTTTCCTTATTGTATGGTTGTTGTGAGGGACTTGAATTGCCATCGAGAGATGCTGTAGAGTGTTAGAGGTTAGTCTACCCCGGTGGGGGTGAGATGGTTTTCTAACACTTGTAGTGGGTTGTCATTTGATAATGCGACCACTATCGTTCGCTGGAGTTCGAACTAGGGTTGGTATACCTTTCCTAGAAAGGGACTCGTCACTTCCATTGGTATAGTAGATGCCCTTTCCCAAAGTGCTTTGTGATTTGATTGTGATTGGTGAACTAGATATAGTCGTTGGGTAGATTCATGGGAAGCAATCAACGTACATGACATGGGATGAACCAATATATATCTATATAATTATATGAGAACATGAATTAGATTATGTCAGAGCCGGTGCATTGGTATGGGACAATGCAACGGCAGACGTTTTTCCTAACCATTTGAAAATGATTTCTTTGAGAAATGCTTTGTTTCTATTTAATTATTGTTGTTGTATAAACTTGAGATCTACCTAAATGTCCTTGTTTTATTTCAAAAGCTATATATGTTATTTTTTTAAATGAGACAAACCTGTTTTATATTTTTCTAAACATTGTTTGAGTTTGAGAAGATTTTCCTACAGAGCTTCGTGCTCATCCCCTACAGTTGAACATTTTTCAGATTTTGTGCCAGAGGATGAGCTCAGTGCTAACGAGCCGGGTCATGGAGAGACTTCAGTAGAGGGACACTTGGATCCCAAGTGGGACATCTAGAGATGTCATTTACTTTTGTACTAGACTAGAATATTCTTTTAAACAATGTAAAGTCTAGTTTACTTTGGTAATTTTCGCTGCGCTACAATTAGTTAATTTTGTTGGAATGTAAAGGCTTGAATGTGCCTATTCTTTTTGGACAATGTAGTAGACATTATGTATATATGATGAATAGTATTTATTTTTTGATAAAATATCTTAGTGTCCCATTCTGTAAATGATTTTAGAATGTAATACCGTCCAGGGTAGTTTCTGAGGCGTTACAGATTTTGGTATCAGAGCCTAGGCTTTAGGTCTTACATGGGAGCTGTAGGTTATGGATTACCACTAGAGCCTTAGGACTAAGTTGAATAAAAGGTTTGAGTTTGATTTCATACCCATCTTGTGTTATAGACTAAAGTGATACTTAGGATGTCTTGCATATCGAGGAACTAAATTGTGAATTGATGTACAGGATTGGGGGTAGACGTGGACGTGGATGGGGATGTGGTGGCCAAGCAAATCCACCACCACTATCACCTCCCGATACCATGGATGTCATTTATCAGTGCATAAGGGAGCTAATTACTCTGGTACAACACCAGAATAGAATCAACAACCAGCAACAACAGAACTTAGCGAGGGGAGGCCCGATCAGGACTGGTGCTAGTAACAGTGGAGTGGCACCAAGGGCAGCTCCGTACTGCCGACCTGACCAAGCTTCAGGGCCACGAAATCTAGTGGTTCAAGGAGCTAGGTCTACTCGAAATCGAACCACCACTGACCCACGTCACTGTTTCACATGTGGCAGTTTCGGGCACTTCAAAAATACATGCCCATCATTTCCTAAAAAACCAAACAAGCCGTAGGACAAGTAAATGCAAACACGCCACCATCGCGGAACCCGTTAGAAGATATAGGCCCCAACAATACTGATCAAGGAAGAATTCTTGTTTTGACCCAACCAGGGGAAGACGTTTCCCACACAGTTGTGGAAGGTATCGTTTTTCTTTAAAAGTCTTAGGCATGTATTTTATTTGAGTTTAATGTTACTCATTCCTTCCCACATACCACCTATGCAAATAACGTGGGATTAGACTTTGGAAATTTAGAACATGTCTGGAGTATAGACATGCCCATGGAAGAATGGTTGGATACTAAGAGGATGTGTATAGGTTGTGTGCTTCGAATTGGGGAGCGAGAATTGATGGTAGACATGGTTGTATTAGACATGAATGGGTACACTAGTTTGTATCATGTGGTTTGGACTAGTCTAGGAAACAGATGATAATTTGACTTTTGGTTTGTAAATGAGATTAGGCATGGATCTTGATTGCGAGTCATATTATTTATATTGGAGATGGGTATGAGATAGGATGTGTGACAAAGACACCCAAAATTGAGTTAGACAAGTATAGAGGAACCAAACAGTTCGGCAGACTACCTCTCACCAATTTGATCATAACTCTTCATTGAAAAGTCCAAATTGTACACCGTTATTTTTGTTAGAACCCTAACTCGTATATATTTCCAACCATGTAAGTCACGCATGCTCAAAATACCCGAGTCAAATCAGTTTATTCTTCTAAGTTGGTCAAGAATCTGTGTTGTAGTATTCTTTGGACAGTAAAGTGTTGTACTTTCTTCTTAGATTTTGAAGGACCTATCCTTAAGTGAACTTCCACATTATTTAGGCTTTGATTGAGAGACACCCCCCATATTGATTGAAGTACTTTTGATGGATAACAATATAAAAGGTGATTATGATTTGGTGCTTGTCAACTTTAAGTATTCTCTTCCACTAATAGTATTGCTCATATTTTTTAAAAAATATTATTTAAAATATAAATATTGTATAATCAATACTCAATTTTTTATATTGCAAAGTGACTTTAGTCATGGGTTACTGCTAGTCTATCTAATATTAGATTTGACAAGTTAAATTCTCAACTTATAAAAGTAGAACAATGGTGAAGATTGATTTAATTTTCATCTACTTGGATCTAATGGTACAAAATTCATCCCAATTTTTTTTGCTAAAAAATGTTATTTTCTATGCACAACCCTCAGTGTCAATTAATTCAGCCTATACTCTTAAATATCAAACAACTTCATTAATCTCCACATACATCTCTCTTATTTTCTACTGGATCACTTCATTTTTAAATTACATAATTAAAAAAATAAAAATAAATTATTATTTAAAATATAAAAATTGCATGATCAATGTTCTATTTTTGGTATTATAGAGTATTTTCAGACACAAAGTTAATGCTAGTATAAATATAGTGAATGGCCCCCTTCCTTTCCATATAGCTCCGCACCAGCTTAGGACCAATGATACATATCAAATGGGTGAGAGTGAGATGATGAGTATATAATATTGCATAATTTTATATCTCAAACCATTCATCTTAGTTTTGCTTACTCGTTATATGTTTAGTTTTTTGTTTTATAAAAAATTTTGGTGTTTGCTTGAAAATCGATGTAAAGATGTTCTGTTTATACAGTGCTGTTATGGAGTAATATTATAGTGTTCATTGATGCAAATGCATACTCTTTATTGAATAATTGTGTATGATTACAATTTGTGTTACATTATATTACACTAATAATGACAAACTTGCTTGCCATTATTAGAGTAATAGATGACATTAACGTAAGTGTAATGCCCCAAATACCACCCTAGACGACATTACATTCTAAAACCATTTACATCATGAGAGCACTAACATAATCCATCCATAAATAAGACTTTATAATGTCATTCATAAAATTTACATAATTATCCCAAAAGAATATACCCATCTTGGCCTTTACATTCCAAAAATTAACTAATGTAGCGCAGCGGAAATAACAAAAGAGAACTGGACTTTACAAGGTTCAAAATAAATTCTCAAGTCTAGTACAAAAGAAACTATATCTCTACATGTCCACCTTGGGATCTAGATTTTCCTCGGGTGGTGCCTCCGAATACCCCTGCTCGTCCACTCCAAGGTTCTCCTCTAGCACCAGATCTGAAAAATGTTTAACTGTAAAGGGTGAGCACGAAGCTCTGTAACAAAATCCTCTCAAACTCAAACAAGATTTAGAAAAATGTAAAAAAAGTTGGTCTTTTTTTGCAAATATCATATATCAATTTCAAAAGAAAACAGGGACATTTAAATAGATCTCAAGTTTACACAACAGTGATAATTAAATGGAAATAGTAAAAATCATTTTTCAACAAGAAACCATTTCTAAATGGTTAGGAAGGGCGCTTGCAGTAGTATTGTCCCATACCAATGCACCGGCTCTGACAAAATCTAATCCATGTTCTCATATATATATATATATATATATATATTGGTTCATCCCCGTGCCATGTACGTTGATTGTTTCTCAGGAATCTACTCAATGACTATACCTAGTTCACCCATCGCAATCAAATCACAATCACTTTGGGAAAGGACGTCTACTATCCCAATGACAGTGACAAGTCCCTCTCCAGGAATAGTATACTAACCCTTGTTCAAATTTCAGTGAGCGATAGTGGTTGCATTAACAAATGACAACCCACTACAAGTGTTAGACAACCATCTCACCTCCACCGGAATAGACTAACCTTTAACACTCTAAAGCATTTCTCGAAGGCAATTCAAGTCCATCACAACCACCATACAATAAAAAAACCAACATATTCTCAATTAACAAACAATTTTCAAAGTATTAACTAAATCCCCAATTTCATCATGTGACAATTCTAACACCCAACTATGAAAAATACAAGAGATCACAACCAAATTATTTATTACTCCATACAAAGTTCTATGGTTCCAACATCAATAATAAAGGAAGAATTTATGAAGAAAATCCACCACTCTCCAAATTTATTAAGTTTTGAAATACAAAAAGAGATTTCATAGGTATTCAACCCTAAATTTGTTAAAAAATATGTAATCTTTGCCCAAACGACTAAGAGATGATGATTTCATATCATATATATAACATTTAGAGCGAAACATACATATATACATAAGCCCTAACTTCAATGTAAGAGAAAGAGAAGAAATCCCCTACCTTGTGTTCTTGAAAAGCTAGGTTTGATTTACTCCAAGGTGCAAATCCCCTCAAATCTTGTATTTTTCTCTTCTTTTCTTCCTCCCATCTCTTCCTTTCTTCCTCTCTAGGGTTTTCTAAGGTTAGAAGATCTGAAATAAAGGCTAAAGGGGGCGTCCTAATGTATTTATAAGGTGAAAGTGGATCACAAATCGCGACATTAAACTGTCAGACTTCTTTCGGCCGTTCCGGTATATAGTACTTGTACGGTACAATACTGGTACGTTGTACCGGTACGTCTAACTCTCTAGACCAAATTTTTTCGAAACACAGTACTGGTACGGTGTAGTACCGGTACACAATACCGGTATGGTTTAGCCTAGTTTTGCCTATTTCTCCCGTTTTTCATTTTCAATCCATTCTAAACCCTTCCAAAGTCAACCCAAACTTATACAACATATATTTGCACATCAAACATAGTTGATATAAGTTCTATTACAATTTATTTTGTATATTCACAAGCTGAAGCCAAGTTTTGACTAATATTTACAATATTAGCATTTCCTATGGTTATAACTCACGGGGTTCATTTCTACACTATTTCATATATTAAATTACTAAATAATTTATTATTATATTACTTTAACATGTGGGAGTTTACAATCCACCCCCTTCAAAACATAAATATAAGGGATAGGAAAAGGAAGAGAGATGTAGACTTTGAATACAGTGAAAAGAAAAGAGGAAAAAATCAGAGTGTGATAACAGATGTGATCAGCCATAAGGACGCTTTGAGGGAAGACAGATCTGAGAAAATAGTTGAGATTTTTGAAGACGATGACAACAAAGAAAAGAGCACTACCATTCGAGGGAAGACATAGAAAGAGATAAAAAAAATGTGACATGATTATGAAGCATTGGATGCAATTGATTTCAACAAATTAAATACGATATATGATGTAGAGGGGTACGGGTAAGTGTCACTGTCCCAATAAAAATGTGTTCATTAAAAAATTAGTTCTTACGTACTTTGTTATTTTTAAAATATGACAAGTTTGCTTCCCATTTGTATGAAATTTAGTGGAAATTTATGGTCTATGGTTGGATTTGGAAGTGCAATAGATATTGAGGATGCGTTGAAAATTATGGGAACTTGCGAACTATACAAAAGCGTACGTATTGTCTTTGTGTAAGAGATGTCGACATTTAAAAGACGTTGTTACTTCATCAACAATCTTTGTTGGGTAAGATGTATAAAGAGCACAATCTAAAAATAGTTGTTCAATTAAATTATTTTTGAGTTGTTTGACATGTCATATTTTTCATAATTTGAATGTGTAGTCCTTTATAACTGAGTCAAATTTAGGGTATGCACATAGAGATGTCAGTGGACAAAAGCGGGGTGGGGGGTGTAGTCTCCATCCCCGTACCTACTTAAAAAACTTCAGTCCATCCCTAGTGCACCCCCATTAGCGGGTATAGTTTTCATCCCCATCCCCATCCCCATCCCCATCCCCATCCGTAGGTAAATTTCTAATCCCCGTTTCCCCTATACCCGCCTAAGCCCAAGCCTAAGCCTAAGCCTAAATCCAAGCCAAAATAATCCAAAATTCTAAATAAATTCAACTACAACAGGTAAAAATCAACTAAGTAGAAGACTTTGAATGAAGAAAATCATTTTGGTATACTGTTAAAAGAAATTTGAATGACTTTATGCAATATAACATGAAAGGAATGTCTTGCATAATTACCCATAAAAGAAACAGATTCCATATGATAATGATAGAATATTCTCAGTATATGCAATCCCAGACATGGTAGCCAATTGAAATCATCAAGATTTGAACATATATTCAACCATCCACTTGCTTCAAACCCGCTGACAATTTCTGAGACAAGAACGTCAATAACTTCAATAAGCTGTAAATTAAGACTTTATTTTTCAAATTTGTTTTTTCTACGGCTTCTTTTCCTTTTCAGCTGCAACATGTTTTGCTTTCGGTTCACCTTCAGCTAGCCAAGCTGCCTCTTCCTCACGAATGAGCTCCTCTTGCCTGTTCAAAACAACAACCTCATGGTATATAACTTCAATCTTACTGCTGTAACAAAGAAGATAAGTTATAAATCCATAAACAAGAAAGAAAAGGAATAAATGAATGAGTCATTACACATATCAAAGATGAAACATTAAAATCACATAATGACATCAGCTAAGACATTGTCAGTACTCCACAAATAACTTCACGCCCCGAATTTCCACAAACCCGGGGAGTGAGGGAAAAAGAATAAGAAAAGTAAATGAAAGGTTATTAGGTTGCATAAATTGGTTTCTCATTTATTTATCACGTTTTCCTAAAATTTTTTAAGTCATTTTTCTTCCAGTTTTAACCTATTCTTTCAAGGTTTCTAAACCCCCTCTTTTGACATCTTTCCCACCAATTTGAAAGGTGTTTTTCATACTTAACACACCTTTTAATTTTTCATAAAATTTCGACATAACCTCCTTTATTTTTCAAGCCCTTTTCCCACCTAATATTCACAATGTTTCATAAGCTATCACAATCCACCCTCACTCGGTGGCCATAACCTATGTAAATTAAACATACACCCCTTATTCTCAACATATATATATAATTGTCCGAATATACACATATGATGTTCATTAAATAAAAACATCTCAAATGTCAATTGGGTTTACACCCTTACACTTTAAAATGGCCCAAGATATATAATCCATTACTTTTGCAAATTAAAATACAAGTCATTTGGGCTTATGCCCATACATATAAAATATGTCCCAAGGGCCAAATATTCATTCAAGCCCGTTTTCTCTCATTCCTTTAAGACTTCTTCAAGTCTCAAGTACCGGAAACCTCATCTGTAATATGATATCCCACGAATGGGTCAGCTCAACTACTGGTATGACA
Source organism: Ilex asprella (assembly GCA_023539305.1). NCBI lineage: Eukaryota > Viridiplantae > Streptophyta > Magnoliopsida > Aquifoliales > Aquifoliaceae > Ilex > Ilex asprella. The sequence continues at coordinate 23,750,527 of CM042188.1, read as the reverse complement.
AAGTACTAATGCAAGGAACAAATTTAAGGCGTGTCATGTGCAAGTGTACATTTTAAATGCTATAATCCCGTAATCCCTCAATGCTATGCAATGTCAATATGCATGACACACCCATGTAACTCTATGCCACCTCTGTCTCGCTTCAAGGTCCGCTGCCGTTAGCCCGCGAGTACTGCCATTGGCTAGATTTTGGGTTTTTCACCACAGGATCTATACCCTCATAATGCATAGCACCAAGTGCTCAACACACACCATGTTCCAAGGATTCATGTATGCCATGATGCCTTGATTTTTCTCAGTATGAATTGTATGAAACATTTCATCAAATACCTTGTCTACATGAATATAAAACATCATTCAATGGATTGAATATATGATTAAGCTTCACATTAATTACTTTTACAATTGCTCAAAGCAACTACAAATAGACAAACAACTAATTCATCATAACTCTCAAACCATAAGAGTTTCTCTACATGAACATAAGGTATAATATAATAATCCAACACATAAAATATGCACCTTTACCATAACAACAAATTATCAAAAAACTCAAAGAACACAAAAGTACCTAAACCACTAATTCTAAGTTTTCAAATAAACTACCAACTAAATAAATTTTATAACATCAAGTAAACACCTAAATCATTCAATCAACACATAAGAAGGCAAGAAAACTTAAATCTATTCCCAACTTAGTAAAGTATCATACCTAGAATGATTTTTCTCAAACCAAGGAAGTTGTATTCGCTTTATAGATGAACTGAACAGTAAAAATATAGCTCTTGTTGAGAGGAACAACTTCTTAGAAGGAAGTCTTGCCAAAATCTTGGCCTAGGAATGAGTTTTTGTGGCTTTAAGCTTTAAGAACCTAGGGTATTTCTTCCCTTTTCCTCAAAAAACGTGTACTGACCTTTCTCAGCTAAAAAAATGATATTTTCACACAAAAGATCTGTATTTATAGTGGAGGGCAAAGGTAAAAAATGACCCTTTTGCCCTTGTTGAATCCGGGACCCCATTACACCACAACTTGTCCCAAAACGCCTCAATTCGACATTCTATTTTAACCAAAGTTATTAAAATTATTTTAAATGAAAATTTTTAAAAATTTATATTTTTGCTAGTGCCCGGGTTTGGCCGGTCCCACCTAGGCCAACCGAAATGCCCTTTTCGTCTAATTTTTGAAACTATTTTCGTTTATGCTCAAATTCACATAGTAGGTGTATTTTAATATTCTAAGCATATTTTTCTTCTATGACATACTTAAATTATGTTCCTAAATATAACTTATGTTTAAATGATGCATATATGGTGTCCTACCGGCAAATGGTGCATGAATAGTGCTCTACCGGCAAAACAAAAAAAAAATTATACTCATTTTTTAGATCTCTACATGTAAATTAAGACTTTATTTGTCAAATCTGTTTTTTCTTCGGCTTCTTTTCCTTTTCAGCAGCAACATGTTTTGCTTTCGGTTCACCTCCAGCCAGTCAAGCTGCCTCTTCCTCACGAATAAGCTCCTCTTGCCTGTTCAAAACAACAACCTCCTAGTATGTAACTTCAATCTTATTGTTGTAACAAAGAAGATAAGTTATAAATCAATAAACAGGAAAGAAAGGGAATAAATGAATGAGTCATTACACATATCAAAGATGAAACATTAAAATCACATAATGGCATCAGCTAAGACATTGTCAGTACTCCATAAACAACTTCAAACAAAATGAAAAAGATAGAAATGTTGAAATACCTAAAAGAATACTCAAAAGGTGGGCTGCTAGAGGTTGAGTGAGGAAGAGCAGACTAAATTAGGGTTTTAAGAGTATATATTTATTTATTTAACATGAAACGGAGACTGTAACGCCCCAAATACCACCCTGGACGTCATTATATTCAATAACCATTCATATCATGAGAGCAACTAATAAATCCATAAATAACCGGGGGTCCTTAATTTAACAAAATTCGGGCAGAGTCTCCTTTGTTCAGAGAGCTCTACCCAAAACACAACCTGTGCAATTCCACTGTAATGACCACAAAATCAATCCATCAAATTTGCATGTTATCCCAAAAGAATAGGCCAAGCTATGGCCTTTACATCCCCACAAAAGTACTATAATATACAACGAAATTTACAAAATAAAACTAGGCTATACAATTCTCCCAAAAGATTGTCCAAGTCTATAACAAAAGAAAGGGGGTCGCTCTAAGCGTCCACCTCGGGATCCACGCTCTCTTCTGTCGGAGTCTCCCAATGTGTCGGCTCCTCGACTCCCAGCTCCTCGTCAAAGGCAAAATCTGGAAGGTGGGGAAGTAAGGAGGTGAGCACAAGGCTCTGTAGGAGGATCCTTCCAAACTCATTCAAGGTTTTGAAATCAAGTAAAACAGGTAGGTCACATTTCGCACATACATATAAAGGAATTTTAAAATAAAATAAGGACATTTTAAAGGAGATCTCAAGTTTGTACAATAATAAGGAATTGAAAGAGAATAAAATCACGTTTAATTGACAAGCAATTTTCAACATAATCCACTCCACCATATACCATTCCACAAGTTATCGCGACATCCCATACTACCCGAAACTCTTGGAGAAATAATATTTGGTACAATGAACAATAATTTCTATTTGGTACCACTCAAGTAGGTTGTTGCTTCTCATGAATCTACCCGACGATTCTACCTCGTTCACCCATTTATAATAATAATCACAGGCCAATTTAGGAAGGGTGTGTACTGTCTCATACGGCATTGACGAAATCCTTCAAAGGTGTCTAGTCAACTAACCCTTTTTTCCGGTATCCGTGAACAATAGTGGTCACTGTCACAACAATGATCCGCTACGAGCATTAGGCAACCATCTCACCCCTACTGGGATAGACTGACCTCTAACACTCTACGACAGCTCTTGAAGGTAATTCAAGTCCCTCACAACACCATACACAAGAGTGACATACCAACAATATGCTCAAACCTCATATACAAGAAAATTCCATGATTTTCCCCAATTGTCACAAGCAATATACATAATAAAACAATTTAAGAAACATATCCATTTCGTAAATCATGTTACAAGAGACAAGTTTAAAGGAAATAAGTATGAGATCATTAATACAGTCATTTTACTACCCAACACAAAGCTCTAGAATTTTTGAAATCAAGATGATGTGAAGATATAGAGAAAAACCCATATTTCCCCAAAAAACTAGGATTTGATGGATTTTCAACCATCATTTTGTTCAAATCATGTGAATGTTTGTAAAAATATCAAAAAACAAGGAACCCATAACAAATACATACTATTAAGAGTCAAAATCTACATGTATAATAACCCTAACATCAATGGACAAGAAATGGAAGAAAACCCTTCCTCAATGTTCTTGAAAACCTAGGTTTAGTGTGAAGAAGATGAAGATTTGATCTTCTTTGAAGTATAGATCTCCTCTTGATCTTGTGTTTTATCCCTCTCTCTTCCTCTCTAATCTTTCCTAGGGTTAAGAGGGGTGAAATGAATGCTAAGGGGGCGACATTAGGTGTTTATAGGGCAAGAAAATGGAGCAAAACCCTACATTTTCGATTCAGAAAAAATTGGGCGTGCTAGTACTGTTGACAGATTTTTGGTGCAACTTCCAGGGAAATTTTGACCTATTTAGAGGTCGAATTAGAAAATTTACATGAGACACACTTTTGTAGCTCTGGATGTATAATATGTACTGTAAACATTTAAGATTAATTGGACATAAGGATAAAAAGTTATGGCCAAAATACTAAGTAATGTCCAAAATTTTAAATTCCCAAATTTTCTCTAAAATGTGTTTTAACTCCAAAATACTTTCGAACTTCTAATACACCTCATATTACTTCTCCTAAGGTTTTTTGACCTTCCAGACTCAATGGAAATCTTATTTTGATCTAAAAATATTTAGAGACTTATCTAATAATCCTTCTCAAGTTTAAACGTCTTCCTAGTACTTATTCTTACGGTTCTAATATACATGATTTATTCTTACATCATTACATATATAATACTCACTAAACAAATACATTGGTAAATGTTAATACAAACATGTGGGGGTTTACAATCTACCCCCCTTAAATAAAGTTTCGTCCTCGAAACTTACCTCAAGTAGCGAACAAGTATGGGTATTTCTCTCGCATCTCCCACTCCGGTTCCCAAGTTGCTTTCTCCACGCTATGGTGTTGCCGTAGAACTTTCACCAGCTGGATTACCTAATTGCGAAGCACTTTCTCCTTGATATCAAGAATCTTCACCAGCTGTTCTTCATAGGTGACTCCATCTTGCACTTCAATAGCCTCAAAATCTACGACATGCGACGTATCTGGTTGACATTTCCTCAACATCGAAACGTGGAACACATCATGAACTCCTGACAACGGTGCTAGTAGCCGAAGTTGGTATGCTACTTTGCCCACTATCTTGATCACTTCAAATGGACCAATGTACCTTGGAGCGAGTTTTCCTTTCTTGCCGAATCTAAGTACGCCCTTCTTGGGTGACACTTTGAGAAATACAAAATCTCCCTCCTTGAATTCCACAGGCCTTCTTCTCCTATCCGTATAGCTCTTTTGTCGACTCTGTGCGGTGCGTAATCTCTCCTAAATGAGCTGAATCTTCTCCGTTATCTCCCGCACAATCTTGGGCCCAAACATATTACTCTCTCCGGCTTCCAACCAACACGTCGGGGATCTACATAGTCTTCCATACAAAGCCTCATACGGTGCCATCCCGATACTCGCTTGGTAGCTATTGTTATACGCAAATTTCATCAATGGTAAGTGATCGCTCCAACTCCCTTTGAAGTCCAACGCACAAGCCCGTAACATGTCTTCCAAAATCTGTATTACTCTCTCGGATTGGCCATCTGTTTGAGGGTGAAAGGTTGTGCTGAAATGTAACTCTGTCCATATAGCTTGTTGTAGACTTTGCCAAAAATGAGCCACAAAACTAGAATCGCGATTCGACACGATCGAAAGTGGAACTCCATGCAATTGAACAATCTCTCGAATGTACAGTTTGCTCAAGGTCTCTAACGAGTCTGTGGTCTTCATCCCTAAAAAGTGAGCTGACTTGGTGAGTCGATCTACTATAACCCATACGACGTTATGCTCTCTTGAAGTCCGTGAAAAATCCGACACGAAGTCCATGGTGATATGATCCCACTTTCACTCTGGGATAGGCAGAGACTGTAATAATCCTCCGGGTCGTTGGTGCACAATCTTCACTTGCTGACATACGACACACCTTGAAATAAAATTTGCTACATCCTTCTTCATTCCACTCCACCAATATTGTCGTTTCATATCTCTATACATTTTTGTACTCCCCGGATGTATAGAGAACTTCGATCGGTGGCACTCACCCAACACTTCTTCTCTCACTTGGTCATCGCTTGGCATACATAATCTTCCCCGAAACTATAACTCCTCATTCTTTATAGACCAATCCTCAATAATCTCATTCCTCTCCAATTTATCCCGAATTTCTGTCAACTCGGGATCTAACCGTTGTAACTCCACAATCCTTTGTCGGAGAATTGGTTGAGCAACTAGGTTAAACAAACATGGTCGATCCTCCGGTCCATCGACCCATAGATCAAACTCCTCTAACGTATCAATCAATTTCCATCGTTGAGCCGCAAGGACATTGATTTCACCCTGAGACTTCCTACTCAATGCATCCGCTACTACATTAGCCTTCCCCGGATGATAGTTGAGAGTGAAGTCGTAATCTTCTAAGTACTCAATCCACCTTTTCTGCCGGAGATTCAATTATTTTTGCGTGAAAACATACTTGAGGCTTTTATGATCCGAGAACACTTGAAATTTCTCTCCATACAAGTAACACCTCTACAACTTAAGAGCAAAAACTACAGCGGCTAGCTCCAAGTCGTCAGTGGGGTAGTTCTGCTCATGAATCTTGAGTTGCCTAGAGCCATAAGCAACCACCTTGCCTCCTTGTATCAACACATATCCCAAGCCTCGTAGTGAAGCATCGGTGTAAACATCGTAACCTTCCCCACTGTTCGGAATAATGAGGATCGGTGCCGTCGTCAACTTTTCCTTCAAAGTGCGAAAAGCTAATTCACACGCTTGAGTCTACACAAATTTCTCCCCCTTCTTGGTAAGGCGAGTCATCGGCATCGCAAGCTTGAAAAAACCTTCCACAAACCTACGATAGTAGCCGGCTAACCCCAAGAAACTACGTATTTCTGTCACGTTCTTTGGTGGTTCCCATTGCATCACAGCCTCAATCTTCGAGGAATCAACCGCTACCCCTTCCTCGGACACAACATGGCCAAGAAACTTCACTTCCTTCATCCAAAACTCACACTTGCTCATCTTCGCATATAACTTATGTTCTCTCAATATTTGTAGCACAACCGACAGATGATGTGCATGTTCTTCTTGTGTCCGGGAATAAATCAATATGTCATCAATAAACACAATGACAAATTGATCTAGATATGTCTGAAATACCCTGTGCATCAAATTCATGAAGGCTGCTGGAGCATTAGTCAATCCGAACGGCGTCACCGTATACTTGAAGTGACCATACCGAGTACGAAAAGCAGTATTAGGAATATCCTCCTCCTTGATACGCAGTTGATGGTACCCAGTGCAGAGATCAATCTTGGAGTAGAACTTAGAACCCCTCAACTGATCAAATAAATCATCAATACGCGGCAAGGGATACTTGTTCTTCACTGTCACCCGATTCAACCGTCGGTAATCTGTGCATAACCGAAGTGTTTCATCCATCTTCTTCACAAAGAGGACCGGGGCTCCCCAAGGTGAAGTACTCAGATGGATGAATCCAATTGCCAGCAAGTGGTCCAATTGATTCCTTAGCTCCTTCAACTCCAAAGGCGCCATCCGATAAGGAGCAATAGAAATAGGTTCGATTCCCGGATAAAGATCGATTGCGAACTCAATCTCTCTCTGTGGCGGTAACCCAGGTAATTCATCTGGGAAGACATCCTGAAAATTCGATACAATCAACACCATACCCGATTGGGATCTATCCCGATCATCTCCCATCAAGCTAGCCAAGAAACTCAAGTGGCTCCCTATCTTAGCTTTTAAGAATTTACTTCCTGTAGTAGTAAATGGATGGAAAGAATCTCGGTTATTCACAAAACAGAAAATGACTCCTCCCGGATATGAAATATAATCTGCTTGCAGAAATAATCCATTACCGCCCGAAAAGAGGATAACAAGTTCATCCCAAAAATCACGTCATGCCCCTTCATCTCTAAAATAATCAAATCCACAATCAATTCGTGCTCCTCAATACGAAGCACACAACCCTTGCAGACTCGGCTAGTACCCAACTGTTCTCCCGTAGGCAAGTCAACAGTCAAGGCATGTTCTAACTTCTCGAAACCCAATCCCAAATTCATAGTATATGCAGTACGTATAAAAGAATGAGTAGCACTGGGATCGAATAAGATTCGGGCCCAAGAATTGTAAAGGAGAACAATACCTTCTATCACTGCATTTGAAACATCCACCTCCGGTTGGGTTAAAACAAATACCCTCCCCGGAATAGAATCACCGTGGGCTTGAGCTCTCAATGGTCTGGGTGGTGGGGATGGCTTATTTGGATTGGATGGCCCGGCTGATTGATTGGTCTTGGTTGGAAACGACGGGCAGTTGTTTCGGAAGTGCCCTACACCTCCACATGTAAAGCATTGACGGGGGTCTGTGGCTATCCTCCCCGGTACACCTTCTGCTCCTCGAGCTATCTGAGGTCTCTGTCCTATCACCTGATCAGGGCGACGGTATGGTAGCACCCTCTGCGCTCTACTGCTGCTGGCTCTTGTACGGATCGGGCCTCCTCTCACATAATTCTGTCGCCTCTGAGAGTCCTCAATGTCTCTCTCCACTACTGCAGCTCTATCCACTAGATCACCTTAGTCTCTGATCTTGAGAACCACAAGCTTCTCCCTGATAACTGGCCTAAACTCCTGCTCGAAGCGTTTGGCCCTCCTAGCCTTGGTGGATGTAAACTCTGGGACATAGCGGGACAACTCGTCGAACCTCATCTCATACTCGGCTACAGTCATACTGCCCTGTCGCAAGGCAAGAAAGTCTGCGCTCATCCTATCTCGGACAGACTCTGGAAAATACTTGTCATTGAAGATTTGCTCAAATTCCTCCCAAACAAGCGTATCGGTGTTCCTCCTCCTCTTCACTGAGTCCCACCAGTGATTGGCCTCTCCTTCCAATAAGTAGGTAGCCAAGCCCACTCGAAGGTCCTCGGCGATCCCCATACCATTACAAATCTTTCTCACCCTACGGATCCATATATCCGCATCTAAGGGATTAGAGCTCCCTTGAAAGATGGGTGGGTGGGTGTTATCGTAGAAATTCTCGAAGAGCCACCATCCTTCGATTCTCATCTCCGTTGCCCGATACTTAAACTAACGGACGAACTCCGCCGTTGTGGTGTTTACATAGTGGAATGGAAGCCCTCACCCTCACACGATTAAGGTGAGACTTGACAGCATATGGGGATTTGCTTCTTGGTTGAATTGTTTTTCATATCGTAGGGTTTTCCATATCCCTACTATGGATTCTGACCATTGCCAATTAGTATTTAAAGTAGCTGGTTTTTTTTTGATGAGTTGCATAGACCAGTATGAAGGAAGAAATTTTGATTTGAACTGATGTGGTTGACTGATCCTACATATGCTGAAGTAGTGAGCGATTGTTGGAGAACTTTGGTCTTTAGAAGCCTAAAGAAGTGTTTTATGGATAAAATTAGGGCTTGCCAAGTTGGTTTAAGCAAAATAGAGTAATTCTCAATTTGTGATTGTGGAGGGTGATGAGTGCATAATATTGCATATGTAAAGGCCTTATTACATGCATTGAAACTCAACTTTTGCATCTAAGTACTTAGTGTTAGCCGAAATTATGAATAATGTTGATATTTCGATGTTGCATGTATTTATAACTTAAATGGTGGATTTTAGGACCTTGCAACTATGTTGGATGTGTGGTGAAGGCATGGACACAATACATGAAGATTTGGAGGCTTAAAAATAAAGAAATCAAGGAGGTATTGGTGTTTGGAAACAAAGGCACCAGCTACCACATCATTTGAAAGCAGAGCCTCGGTTGTCCTCCATTTTTACCATGATCCTCTTCGAATCTGAAAAAGTGCAAAACACAAAAGTTGTAGATCTGGATGTCTTGTGTATCGTGTCAAACTTTCAGCTCAATCCAACGATTGGATCAAAAGTTATGACAATTATACTAAAAGTGGTCCGGAGTAGAGAATGAACCGTACCGGTACGCGGTACCGGTACTTTGAATCCAGTAGCCAAACCGTACCGGTAGGCAGTGCTGGTACACTCCCCTGAAAGTGCCCAGAATGACTTTTTTCTTGCGCCACTTGCTAGGGGGTCCCATCTACACTTCTCCCACTTGCCCCCCAACATTTCTTTACAGATCTACATGCCTCCCTTACACAAATAAAAGACTTTTGAGGCTTGACATTGATGGAGGATGGGAGAGAAGTGGGCTGCCTGACTGGTTGATGAGTAGGCTGCTCCTGGCTTGTCCAAGCCATCATTGAACCTCTCATTGATGGGAGTCCTGCACACTCATGCTAGGGGACCACCATGCACGAAAATTGAAGGCTCGCACTCCATTATATTCAGCATTGCACATCCATTTGAGGGGTGACTACCTAAGCTTAGGAAATCCAAGGAAGAAGATGATGAATAGTGATTAGAAAGTTTATGTTTTTGCATTTTTCTCTCCATTCAAGTTGTAGTAAGCTTTTAATCTCTTGTAATTTTTAACTCTTACACCTTAATGTCTTTTACTTCAATTTCTTTTCAAGTTTAATTACATGTTCTTCATTTCACCATTGTTGTTCATGTTTTTCTTCATTTCCTAGCTTTAAAATGGGTATTGTATATTTTTCTTCATAGCTTAAGATTTCTTGCTTTAAGTTAAGTTCCATGCTTCCTTTCCTCATTATTTCCATTTAAATTATGATTGTCTTTCCTTTAAAAATGAATAGCTAGATTTTTAGTTGGCTAATTCAAGGGAGACCTCCTCTTGGGTTTTCCATTTAAACTCATTCTCTTCCTTCCCTTTTGAGTCCTATGGTTCAGTTTGACGGGATTGAGAGTGGATAAGTTGGTGAGCCTTTGATATTCTGTAGGCCTAGCCATGGTTTATGCTTAGATACTCACCAATCTTGTCCCTAGCTTCCCCTGAATCAATCGTTCATTCATGCTCCATCGGATGAGGGATTGGAGTTGAAATGATATTCCTATTTGAGTGACTTCTTAAATTAGCCAACAATTTTTTTCTTGCATTTTCATTAAGAACAAAACTCATCAAAACCAACTACAAGATTTTACATTTTTCCCTTTTGCAACAAAATCACCTTCACACAACTCAACCTTCCTTCACTGAGGAGACGACCTTGGAATACTCTTTCAAATAAAACACCGACTTTCAAAAGACTCTTTGCGATTGGGGAGCACTTTTGTTCACACACTTACATATTTCATACATTTTGTTCATTTCATTTCCACCATTCCGTTGTCCTATCTCTTGCATGAATCCGAGTGAGAGTGACACTCACTCACACACATAAGCCATATACATATTTGAGGGTTCATGTTAGGAGCTTAGGAACAACAACATTTTTCATCAATCAGAGGGACAAATAAATAATAATAGGGAGAGAATAACAAGATTACAAGCAAAGTGCTCGATTGAAAACCTATGTCTAGTGTATGTGTAAAAGGGGGAGTGTCACTCTCCCTTGTAATGATGTCAAAAGAAAGGGAAAGGAAATGGGGTAATAGAATGCTAAAAATGTGGAATGTGGAAGAGCAAAAATGTTTCCCAAGCGCAAGAAAACTTTTGCGTGATGTGTTTTACTTGGAGGTATTCCAAGGTCGTCTCCTCGGGGAAGGATGTGAATCGTGTTGAAGGTGATTTTTGGTGAAAGAAAAGTGTAATTTTTTTTTTATTTTGAATTGGTTTTTGATTGTGTTGTGATGAAAATGAAATGAGAAACAAGTGTTGGCTAATCCGTAGGGTTCACTCCAATGGGAATGCCAAGTCAACTCGAAACCTTTCTCCAATGGTGCATAGATGAACAATTGATTCATGGGAAGCTAGGGACGAGATGAAGGTGAGGATCCAAGCATAACCTATGACTAGGCCTACGGGATATCAAAGACTCACAATCTCGTCCACCCTCAACCCAGTCAAACTAAACCATCGTACACGGAGAGGAGGAAAGAAAATGAGTTGAAATGACATACCCAATTAGAGGTCTCTCTTGGATTAGACAACTAAGAGGCTTAGCTACTCATGCTAAAAGTAAAAACAACAATGTAATGAGAAGATATTATAAAGACAATGAAGAGTGTAGCTAAGTTACTGCAAGAAAACATAGACTATATGAAAGTGCATTTAATACCCAAATAAAAGCTTGAAAAGGTAGAACTTGAAAGCATTAATGGTGAAAGCTAGAATGAAAGATTTAACTTGAAAGAAAAATGCAATAAATGACATTCAAGGCTTCAAACAAAGCTTAGAAGATTCTTACATGAAATTACAAGACAAATGTATGAAAGAAAATGCAAAAAATCTCCTATTTTCTCTCTAACATTATTCATCTTCTTTCTAGATTCTCTCTCTTTATATTATAATGTATATTGCATAATGGTGTATATAGAGCCAAAAATCGTTTATGGAGTGATGCTATAGCTCAGTTATGTGATCTCCAAGCCTAGGGCTGAAGAGGGATGGGCTGGACAGGGTTGGTGTAAGCCTTGTCTCCACACCTAGCACCTTTTCTCTCCTCTTTCCTAAATAATGATCAAGCATCCAAAAGTCCAAGAAGAGGTACAAGAGGGATGTCCATGGTGTTAGAAGTGGCAGGGGCAGGTAGGTGAATGTCTGGTGGGACCCTCAAGGTGTCAGAGTCTGACATGTTGAATCTGGGTTGTTTCTATAAAACCTACCGGTAGGTCAATGAAAACCTACCAGTAGGGTTTACTCCAGTGAGCTAAAAATACTGGTAGGTTTGGCGGTAGGTGCAGGTTCAGTAGCTAAAACCTACCGGTAGGTTTTTACTTGTTTTGTTGATTTCTTGGTTTCTTCACCTCCTGAGCTATCATCAAATCATCCTTTCATCATCATTCAACTCAAACACTATGAGAAGACTTTAAGAAGTACCATTTATCACCTTTTATCTACAACCATACCGAAATTCCATAAATGGCACAAACAATGCATATCAACTCATATTAACCTCAATAGCCAGCACAAAAGGGATGAAAAAGCACTTTAAATATGCAATGTTTTGTGCTAATCACATCCCCCAACTTGAGTCTTGCTAGTCCCTAGCAAAATTTATTTTCCAAAACAAGATAACAAGTATAATACTAAAACAAACCATTTCCACTACTCATCCATCAAATACTCAAAATATCAAAATCATAATGCAATTGATGTAATGAACTTGGGACAAATGAAGCAAAAACTGTGGTATTTCATTAATGTTTTTTAGAGTTGGAGTACATATAGTTTGACATCAAAAAGAGACAAAATGGCCTAAGTCCTAAGGATTCTTCTACAAGGCCAATGACTCCAACCCAGGATATGTACAATCCAAAACCAAAAAAAAAAAAAACCTAAAATATCCTACTCCTCCATAAAGGCAAAAACAACCACAGTGAAAATCATAATCATTATCATCATCTCTGTCTAAATAAAAATTGGTCGTCATCCTCCTCTCCACTGCCTCCATCATCATCACTGTCAAAGTCATTCTTTCCTTCCTTTATGCCTGTTTCTTCATTAGAACCCTCCTTCTCAACCACTATGGATGCTGAGGGGCCAAAGGTAGAGGGTCTGGCAGCTGACGGTGGTGGTCCGATAGGACTGGGCTCCCTAGGAAATGTATGTTGGAAGAGACGGGTTATCATCGCAAATGTGCCATGCAATGTCACCTCTAGTGCATCAAGGCACTGAGATAGCGAGCGCTCTGATGCAGTTGTGAATGGCCCAGCAGATGGAGACCCTGGGATGGAAGGCTCCACAACTGGTGCAAATGAAGATGGTCCAGGAGCTTCAGTCTCTTGCCTTAGAGCTCTAGCTTGCTCCCCCCAGTTCATTGCTGACCTCTTTAATCAACTGGCTTTGCCAATAGCTCCAGAGCCTGGGGCATGAGCTTATCAAATACATAGGCCTTCACCTTGAATTGTGTGCATATCAGGGTCACCAAATTTCTAAAAGGTAGATTGGTCTTAGGTTTCTTCTCTTCGGCAAAATATTTCATCACCTCCCACATGAAAAGAGCAAAGTCCGCAACTTATCCTGGCATGGCTGCATCTAAAAGAGCTAAATTTTCAATGTTCGGCGTTTTTTTAACTCCTCTTGGAAGTAGATTGTAATGAAGAGGTTTATTCAGAATTCCATATGAATTTTTAACCCCCCAACCTGAACTGTCCCTATGAACTGACTAGGATCCTCATACATCAAAGCTACAAATTTAGAGATAGTCTTGGCACGAGTGACGTTATGAGGATAGACAGGCATGGAGAGGGGAGGTCTCTCGTAATTCCCTAAGAGAGTGACAATGACATCTAGAGTCACCTCAAACGACTTACCCCTTACATTAGCTCTCAAGCACTCAACTTCATTCACCTCTACTACCAAAAGCTTTTGATATATATCTCTGCATAGAGACAAGGTGTACCCATCCATTGGTTTGAACAAAAAATTCATCCCATGGGCATTGATGAGCCTGACAATCTCATTCCTTGGGCCAAGCGAGATGTAGTCGAGGTGCCGCTCACATGTAACTTTCTTCTCCTGGATCCTTGCCTCATTACTCGCCTTTTTCCTCTGCTCATTCGAGTCCTCGCTTGACCCTTCTCCACTCCTCTTGCAACTGCTAGGCTCCTCTGGTTGAGAGGAGTCGGGTGCAATTCTCTTGGTTAGGGCCATGTAAAGCAACAGTGCCTCCATAGATAATAATGTGAACATGACCAAGAAAAGACCCTCAATCAGGTCCCTAGCCTCATGAATGATCTCCACATGATGAGCCATTGAGAGATTTTGGGAGAATTTGAAAAGATGAAGGGAAATTAAGGCTTGAGGGATTTTTTTTGGCAATTCTAGGGTTTCAAGATTGAAATCCACAAAATAACAGCACAAGGAGTGGAGATTTGAGAGATTGATAGAGGAGGAGAATGATTTAGAAGCCTAAAAGGGTTTTGAGTGAGAAAAACTATGTTCTGTGATTGAGGAGGATAATGAAAGGTTTCCCCAAAAGATTTCTATTAAAAGCCCTAATTTTAGCATTCAAGCCAAAACCTACCAGTAGGTCGATGGAACCTACTAGTCGGTTTTACTCTGGTGAGCAAAACATAACAGTAGGTTTGGCAGTAAGTGCAAAACCAGTGGCCAAAACCTACAGGTATGGCCTACAGGTAGGTTTTACCTTAGTTGCAAAGTGAACCTGTTGTCCAGCACACTACCACTCCACTTCATTTCAGGACCAACCCTATACATTCTAACACTCTGTAACCTCTACTCTACCCTACACTTGTACTACACTTGTAAACCATAATTTGAACCAAAATACCCAAATCATTACCGAAATTGCAACATGATTTAAAATTTTGATGCATTAAATAAACAAGGCATGTGTTTCTACTTTTAACTACCAAAATGAATACCCACATTGTAAGACACATATGCAGTTAATACTGGCATTTCACATTCATTCTAATATAAAAAACTTGCGCAATATTTCCCTTTTTTGCAAGCGTGGAGCTATTTAATACATTATTCAGATGGCAGAATTAAGCACACATAAGCATCACTATAGCCTCAAATACTAGTCTAAATTATGCACCTATACATGTATTTTCAAACTCGTGTGTGAGTGAATTGAACAAGTAATTTGAGCATTTATGCAACAGAATTCACAAAGGTCACTCTTAACAATGAAATACACTCTGCTTATCCTGACATGCACTCCATATGTACACGTGAGATATAATCTTGTACAAAACAAAGTGTGCTCACATGTAATCCAAAAATGAAGTTCATGTACGAAAGTGAAGCGACTTTGACATAATCTCATGAGAAGAATTCTAGGGCATTGGCTAACAAAACTAACTCATCATTTTGTTTAAAACCATGTGTCTCCCATGCTTCTCTAGATCACTTAGGACTTCGAAGGTTGTAATAGGGCCTTAGGGTAATATTTTGGGTAAAAGAAACGAAGGATATAGGATAACAAAGAGGGTTGTTTCGAGTGAAAAACTTTTATTTCAAAAGCATCTCGTTCTTTTCATGGGATTCTCATTCTTGCACCATCATCACAATCTTTGTTTCTTTTCTTTCTTTTCCTCATCATTTTCCTTTCCTTTTCTTTTCATTTTCATTTTCAATTTTCTTTTCCTCATTCTTCCATTGAAATCCTCGAGTTTCAACCTCAATTATCCCTTTGCTTGAATTTTCCACACCACACTTCCTTCTCTTTCATGATTACTCATATTCAGCTTTAGGAACAACCAAGGTAAGGTAGATTTATTTTTCTTTTTTCACTGGCTTGGTCAATTGTGTGGCATAGAATTGAATTTCAATACAGACTCAATCGGCACTAGGGATAATATTTTCTCAAGAACAAGGTTAAGGCTCAAAATTTTCAAAAAATGATCTAAGATCACTTCTAGGTAAGCATAGGAGAGCATTGTACATTTTAAACAAGTTAATCGACTACACAAATATACCTAACCGAAACAAACATAATAAGACTATTGAACAAATTGGACATTTAAAATTTTTTTCTTGAGTAAATGTAAGTCCCCTCCAAAGAGAAATGACGCTAAAGCTATCATGAGTTTTTACTCATCTCCACTATTTATGTCCAGCCTAAAATATGAATCCAATCTGTAAATTGCTAAAATTACACATTCAAGAAGCACATATAGTTTAGTTCAAAAGCAGACTTACGCATAGTATTAACTTCTATAATATGCCCATGTGCTCAAAGTTCAAAATCAAGATCAATATATCATCTAACCCAACACTCTTAATAAGGGAATATAGATCAACATTTAGATATTTTTCACAAAATATTTTCAAATTTTCCACATAATTGTACATATTGTAACTAAACATCTGTATGCTATGTGAAAGGTGAATTTTCTCCACAAAAATTTGTATTATCCACAAAAAATTTTCACAAATATTGGTGTAACATGCAAATGATACACCTCTCCCCCCAACTTGAGTTATGCATTGTTCTTAATGCAACCAAAAGATATGATATGCAATGAAGGACAGTAAAAAGATGATTAGGGTTAGAGAACATCTCGCATTTGAGCTTTGACAAAAGCACCAATATCTGAAACTAAGAACACAATGTTATGCGACCAAGTAAAGTAAGTAACATGAAAATAAAAATAACATAAGAAAATAAAAAGGTTGTACACTAAAAAGCATAAAAACTGGTTACTCTTCCACGAATTTCGGATAAACCGGATCCGTCAAATCCTCCTCCACTTCTTGTCCTTCAAAACTCTTGAAAAATGGCTTAAGTCTTTGGTCGTTGACCTTGAATGTATGGCCATTTTCGGGGGTTGTGACTTCTACAGCTCCATTGGGTTAGGCCACCTTGACAAGATACGGGTAATCTCAACGGGATAGGAGTTTGCCCTAGAAAATTGAGAGACGAGAGTTGTACCAAAACACTTTTTGGTCAGGCTCGAATAAATTTCGTACTATGAATTTGTCAAGAAAGATCTTAGCCCGCTCCTTTGAAATTTTTGAGCTCTCATACGCATCTTTTTGAATCTCTTCCAAATCATTCAGTTCTAGCTTTTTATGCTCTCCAACCATTTCAAATTAAAATTCAAAGTCTTTATGGCCCAACAGGCCTTGTGTTCCATCTCAATTGGAAAATGACAAGCCTTTCCAAAGACAAGTTGATAAGGAGACGTGCCTAAGACAATTTTATAGGCCGTGCGGTAAGCTCATGGGACATTGATCAGTCTATGTGACCAATCTTTCCTATTGGGGTTCACTGTCTTATCTAAAATATTTTTGATCTCCCTATTAGCCAACTCGGCTTGACCATTAGTTTGTGGGTGGTATACAGTGGATACCTTATGTGTAATGCCACATTTAAACATTAAAGATGCAAATGACCTATTGTAGAAATGTGATCCACCATCTCTTATCATTGCACAAGACATCGCAAACCTTGAAAAAATGTTCTCCTTGAGAAACTTGACCACGACCCGGTGGTCATTGGTCTTGGTTGGGATGACCTCTACCCACTTGGACACGTAGTTCACTGCCAGTAGAATGTATAGATAGTCAAACGACATAGGGAAGGGATCCATGAAGTCGATGTCCCAACAGTCAAATATTTTAATAACAAGTACAGGTGAGAGGGGAATCATGTTCCTTCGAGTCACGCTACCCAAACGTTGACATCTATCGCATTCCTTACAAAATGAGAAACAATCTTTTATCAGAGAGGGCCACTAAAAACCTGACTGTAGGATCTTTGTCAAAGTTTTCTTTACTGAGAAGTGACTATCACATGCTTCTGAATGATAGAATGCAAGGACATCCAACTGTTCATTCTCCGGTATGCATCTTCGCATGACTTAATCAGAACAATACTTGAACAGGTATAGGTTGTCAAAGTAAAAGTACTTCACATACGCCATGAATCTCATTCGATCCTCTGGGCTCCACTATGGTGATATTTGTCATGTTGTAAGATAGTTACAGATGTCAGCATACCATGGAAAAATAGAATGAATTGAAAGCAATTGCTCATCAAGAAAGAAATTTGGGATATGAATGTTCTCATCGGTCTTTTGCACCACCAGTTGAGATAAATGATCTGCTACCACATTCTCCACTCTTTTTTTTTGTCTTTGATTGTCAGATTGAACTCTTGGAGTAGGAGAATCCTTCTGATAAGTCTTGGTTTGGCGTCCTTCTTAGACAATAGATACTTTAAAGCAGAATGATCAGTATAAATAACTATCGGTGAACCAATGATGTAGAAACATAATTTATCTAATGCAAATACTACTTCTAGTAGCTCATTTTCTGTGTTAGTGTAATTCTTTTAGGCTTCATTGAGTGTTTTGGTAGCGTAGTATATTACATAAGGCCTATTTTCCTCCTTTTGACCAAGCACTGCGCCAACCGCGTAATCACTTGCATCGTACATAAGCTCAAAATGTAAATCCCATATATGTGGTCACATAATCAGAGGTGACAAGAATTTTTTTGAGTTTTGTAAAAGATGTCTCATAATTATCCGACCACTTGAATAGGACTTTTTTAGACAATAAATTGGTCAAAAGGTCAAGCCAATGCACTAAATTTTTTTAAAGAAACGACGGTAAAATCCAACATGACCCAGAAATGACCTGATATCTTTTACGACTCTCGGCGTAGGGAGGTTAGAGATGGCCTCCACCTTTGATTTGTCAACCTCGATCCCTTTTGCTGAGACAATGTGAACAAGAACAATCCCTTACGTCACCATAAAGTGAAACTTTTCCCAATTCAATACTAAGCTCTTCTCTTCACATCTCTCTAAAACTTTCTCCAAATTTTCCAAGCATCCACTGAAAGAATCCCCAAAGACTGAGAAGTCATCCATAGACACCTCAACAATCTTCTCCACCATATCACTAAAATCCCCATCATGCAATGTTGAACTATTTTCGGGGTATTGCATAGCCCAAAAGGCATGGTAAGCAAAGGTACCGTAGAGACAAGTGAAGGTAGTCTTCTCTTGGTCTTACAATGCAATTTTAATTTGATTATAGCCGGAGTATCCATCTAAGAAATAATAGAATAAATGCACCGCTACGCGTTCCAACACTTGATCAAGGAATGACATTGGGAAGTTGTCATTTGTTGTGCACAAGTTGAGTTTCTGGTAATCAATACAAACTCTCCACTTTGTGATCACCCTTGTTGGAATAAGCTCATTCTCTTCATTTTTCACCACCATGACTCCCAACTTCTTAGGCACTACTTACGTGGGGTTAACTCACTTACTATCAGCAATAAAAAAAAAGATGCCTACGTCAAGTAGTTTCAACACCTCGTCCCTCACCACGCCCTTCATGATTGGGTTCAACCTTCTTTGTGGTTGACGAGATAGTTTAGAGTCCTCTTCAAGATAGATCCAATGTGTGCAAATGAGAGGGATTATCCCTTTGATGTTGACAATTGTCCAACCAATCGCCCCTTTGTTCCTTCTCAACACATCCAAGAGCTCTTCTTCTTGCTTTGCGTCCAACATTGAGCTAATCACCACAGGGAATGTCTCATCTTTTCTAAGATATGCATACTTCAAATGGGAAGGTAATGACTTCAATTCCAAATTGGGCTTTTGTACATTCGATGGAAAGATCTTCTTGTCTCGTTGTGGGAGCTTCTCAAATGTAGGGATCCACTTTTCTACCCCTTTCAAATTCTCTAATTCCTTTTGCTCACAAAAATCCTCAAGATCAACATTCTCCTCTTCTTTCAACTTTAGCATGCCCAAAAATTCCAAGTATTCTTCTACCAAGGTGTCGATCCAATTGACTTCATGTACCTCCACATTGTCCCCTGGTTGCTTGGACAAGTTGAACACGTTGAGATCCATAGTCATGTTCCTAAATGCAAGCTTCATGAGACCGTTCTTGAAATTAATCATAGCATTAGATGTGGCAAGAAGAGGTCTTTCAAGTATTATAAGGATTTGAGAGCTAAGATTTGCCACCGGGTGAGCGTCAAGCACAATAAAATCAAAGGGAAAGTAAAATTTATCCACTTGCACTGAAACATCCTCAACTACTCCCCTTGGTGTTCGGACACTACGGTCTGCCAATTGAAGTGTGATTAGAGTAGGCTTTAATTACTCAAGATGAAGTTGTTGGTAGACTGAGTATGGAAGAAGATTCACACTAGTCCCCAAATCAAGGATGGCTTGCTCTACCCAAAAATTTTCAATGGTTATGGTAATGGTAGGACAACCAAGAGTTTCAAACTTTGGAGGAGTGTTTGTCTTCAAGATTGAGCTCACTTGCTTGGTGAGGAATGCCTTCTTGTGAACATTTAGTTTTCGCTTGATGGTGCACAAATCCTTCAAGATCATAACACAAGATGGAATTTGTTTTATGGAATCAAGGAGTGAAATGTTGATCTTTACCTGATTAAACACTTCAAGTATATCATCATAATTAGCCACATTGATGGGTGGCTTCAAACGATTAATAAAAGGAGTAAGCATGGGAGAAAGGTGCACACTTTCATCAATTAGTTTTTCTTTCTCAACCACCTCACTTTCTTTTTCTCACTCACCTCACCCTTGTCGGTGTCACCCTTGGTGTCTTTTTCTTTTGGCAATGTGGCATTGGTTGAGACCTTTAGCAAAATAGTTTTATCAATCTGCTTGCCTCTACAAAGGGTGATGACCTCCTTTAGTTGCTTACAAATCTCTCTTAAGGGCTCCGATGACTCGACAACATGTTGACCTCTAGGGTTCTCTTGAGGTTGAGCGAATAATTTTCCTTTCTGCTGTTGTGATACTCCCATAGAGTTTGTCAAATTTGTGAGTTAGGCTCGAATGTCACTAAAAGCTGTGGCATTTAGATTGTTGATGGCAGTTTGATTTTGATTGAAAGTAGTTTGGCTTTGAATGAAAGCATGAACCATATCCTCCAAATTCCTTTTGTGAGGAGGTTGATATGTGGATTGATTGGATGGTCCTTGGGAAAAACTTTGTGGAGGTGGCATTGGTGAAAAATTCTGTGGTGGTGGGTTTGATGAATACCCTTGCGGATTGGACCGGGGATACTGGGAGCCAAACGCTTGACCTTGGGATTGATATTGATTTTGCTTAGGAGGCACGGGAGGTGAATATGCATTTGAACCATGAGGAATAAGATTTTCATTTCTCTAACTAAAATTTAGGTGATTGCTCCAACCTGGATTATAGGTGTTTGAATGTGGAGAGAATGATTGCATCATTTGGTTAAAGGCATTGACTTGCTCGTGATACACTTCCTTAAGTGCCGGAATGTTGGGGCACTCCGATATGGAATGCTCCACACTCTCACAAATCGAGCAAAACTCATCAATCTTTGAAACATTAGACACCTAATGTCTCTTATTGACTTCAAGACTCTCAACTTTCCTTGACAATTTAGAAATTTTGGAAGGCAAGTCTTCCTAATCTCTCAAGTCATACATCCCTCCCCTTGAGTTTGACTACTCCCTTGAGGAGAAGACCTTGGTACATTGGTGGGATCTGTAATGTTCCATGATTATGCATTTTGGGCTAATGTATCAAAGTATTCTAAAGCCTCATCGGGGTCTTTGTTTAAAAACTCACCGTTGCACATCATATCAATGAATTGTCTATGGCTCGGTGTGATTCATTTATAGAAGAAACTAACCAATTGCCACAATTGAAAGTCATGATGTGGAATGGATTGTAATAACTCCTTGTACCGATCCCAATATTGGCAGAATTGCTCATTGGGCTTCTCCGAAAAGTTTTGAATTTCTTTTTCCAAAGTGGTGGTTCTATGAACCAGAAAAACTTTGTTTAAAAAATCGGAGAGCATTAGGTTCCAAGATGTTATGGATCGAGGTCTCAAGGAGTTAAGTCATGTTTTTTCCTTGTCCCTTATGGAAAAGGGGAACAATTTCAGCCTAGCTATGTCTTCCATACCATAGTTGGTGAGGAAGGTTGCAACTATTACCCCAAAATCCCTTATGTGCAAATTGGGGTTTTTCTTTTCAACTCCATGGAACATGGAAAGTAGTTGCAACATCCCCGGCTTAACTAGGAAGAGATGAGCTTGGACTGGAAGGAGAATGGATGAGGGTGCAGTGCTTCGTGTTGGTTAAAGGAACTCCCTCATTGAACTTGCCGGAGGATCAATTTGGATGTTGTTCTCTTCATTCATAGAAGGGGAAATTGCATTCATGCATTGGGTATTCAAGGTTCTTGTCCTCCCCCACCCTTGTCATGTTTGGATTGTCACCTACATTCTTAAAATTATCACCCACATCCTTGGGTGGGTCTTGGTCAATGTTTATATTAGAGCCCAAGGTTGTCTAACTAGTTAGGTTTGTTCGTCCTGACCCCACATACAACAAAACTATCTACAAATGAAAATATAAACAACAAAAATATATACAAGGATCAACATACCTCGGCCCATGATGAACATCACGGGACTTACCTCCATTGTCCGGAAATCACCTTCTTAATTCAACAATTGCCTTCCCCGACAACAGCTCCAAAAATGTTTGATTGAAAATCCTGTTGTTCCTAACTTACTAACATCACCCCTCAAGGTATGTCTAGTGTATGTGTAAAAGGGGGAGTGTCACTCTATCTTGGAATGATGTCAAAAGAAAGGGCAAGGAAATGGGGATATAGAATTCTAAAAATGTGGAATTTTGATGAGCAAAAATGCTTCCCAAGGACAAGAAGACATTTGCGTGTCGTGTTTTACTTAGAGGTATTCCAAGGTCGTCTCCTCGGGAAAGGATGTGAATAGTGTTGAAGCTGATTTTTGGTGAAGGAAAAATGTAAAATCTTTTGTTGTTTGGAATTGGTTTGTGATTGTGTTGTGATGAAAATGAAATGAGAAACAAGTGTTGACTAATTCGTAGGGTTCACTCCAATGGGAATGCCAAGTCAACTCGAAACCTTCCTCCAATGGTGCATAGATGAATGATTGATTTGTGGGAAGCTAGAGACGAGATGAGGGTGAGGATCCAAGCATAACTCATGGCTAGGCCTACGGGATATCAAACACTCACAATCTCGTCTACCCTCAACTCAATCAAACTGAACTATCGTACACGGAGACGAGGAAAGAAAATGAGTTGAAATGACATATCCAATTAGAGGTCTCCATTGGATTAGCCAAATAGGAAGCTTAGCTACTCATGCTAAAAGTAAAAACAACAATGTAATGAGAATACATTATAAAGAAAATGAAGATTGTAGCTAAGTTACTACAAGAAAACATAGATTATATGAAAGTGCATCGCATACCCAAATGAAAGCTTGAAAAGGTAGAATTGGAAAGAATTAATGGTGAAAGCTAGAATGAAAGATTAAACTTGAAAGCAACATGCAATAAACGACATCAAAGGCTTCAAACAAAGCTTAGAATATTCTTACATGAAATAACAAGAAAATGTATGGAAGAAAATGCAAAAATCTCAACTTCTCTCTCTAATACTATTCTTCTTCTCTTAGACTCTCTCTCTCTCTATATATATATATATTACAATATATATTGCATAATGGTGTATGTAGAGCCCAAAATCATCCATGGAGTGATGCTATAGCTTATTCATGTGATCTCCATGCCTAACGCTAAAGAGGGATTGGCTGGATAGGGTTGGTGCAGGCCTTGTCTCCATACCCAGCACCTTCTTTCTATTCTTTCCTCAATAAGGATCAAGCATCCAAAAGTCCAAGAAGAGGTACAATAGGGATGCCCATAGTGTTGGGAGTGGCAAACACTGAAATAGAAGCTTCTGCTTCCGTTGATAATGCAGATTTGGACAAGTATGAGAATATCTGGTGGGACTCTCAAGGTGGCAGAGCATGACATGTAAAACCTGGGTTGTTTCAGTAAAACTTACCAATAGATCGATGGAAACCTACCGGCAAGTTTTACTTCAGTGAGCTAAATATACCGGTAGGTCTAGCGCTAGGTGCAGTTCCAATAGCTAAAACCTACCGGTAGAGCCTATTGGTAGGCTTTCCCTTTTTTTTGATGATTTTTTGGTTTCTTCACCTCCTGAGCTATCATCAAGCCATCCTTTTATCATCATTCAACTTAAACACTATGTGAAGGCTTTAAGAAGCACCATTTATCACTTTTTATCTGCAACCATACCAAAATTCCATAAATGGAATAAACATTACATATCCACTCATATTAACCTCAAAGCCAGCACAAAAGGAATGCAAAAGCACTTTAAATGTGCAATGTTTTATGCTAATCACAAAGATTGTAATAGAGGAATGTAGAGAAGAGCTTAGATCATTTCATGCTCAATCTCACTAGTTACTTGAAGCAGAAGAGCTAAAATGGAAACAAAGATCAAAAGCTCTATGGCTTAAGGAGGGCATTAGAAACACAAGGTTTTTTTTCATGCTCAAACCTCCATGTGATGGCAAAGGAATATGATTTGGGGACTTAAGGATGATTTGGGGGTGTGGACTACAGATCTCATAAGAATGGAGCATGTTATTGTTAATTATTTTAAAGGTTTGTTTCGCCTAAGAAATCCTACACATGTGCATATATCCTCGGTTATTGATTGTATCTCTCCAAAAGTTTCTAACGAGATGAACCAGCTTCTGTTAAAAGAGTTTCATGTAGAGGAGATAATTGTTGCAACCAAGCAAATTCATCCTTCTAAGTTGCCAAGTCCAAGTGGTATAAGCGTTGTTTTTTACCAAAAGTTTTTGTCAATTACGGGAGAAGATGTGCTGAAAATGGTTTTGGAATTTTTAAACAAATGAGTGTTTTGTAATAAGCTTAACTACACTCATATTGTGCTTATTCCAACAGTTGAATCTCCTATGGATATGACTCAATTCCGTCCAATTAGTCTGCGCAATGATATGTATAAGGTGATTGCAAAAGTCCTCACCAATAGATTAAAGATCATTTTATTGAAGTTGATCTCCGAGTATCAAAATGCATTTGGCCGGAAGGTTAATCACAGATAATGTTCTGATAGCTTATGAGCTTAACCACCAAATGAAATGGAAATTCTATGGAGGAAGAGGTTATATGTCTTGGAAATTTGATATGAGCAAAGCATATGACAAGGTTGAGTGGTGTTTTTTGGAAGGAATTATGCACAAATTGGGTTTTGATGCTAGTTGGATTGGGCTGGTTATGACATGTGTTAGAACGGTTTCATACTCTATAATACTTAATGGAGAATAGGTGGACATTTTCATCTGAGAAGAGGGTTGTGTCAAGGAGATTCCCTTTCTCCTTATCTGTTTTTATTATGTATTGAGGGCTTTTCGACTTTACTTCATGATGATGAGGTAAGAGGTGTTTTACAAGGGCTTTCGGCATGTCGTGGAGGGCCTATTTTCTCTCATTCTTTTTGAAAATGATAGCTTATTGTTTGCCAGAGTAATGTTGGAGAATGATACTGATATAAAGGAGTGTTTACAACATTATGAGAATGCCTAGGGTCAAAAAATTAGCCTTTCTAAGTTGGCAATGGTTCTCAGTAGGAACGTTAGTCTCTCGACTTCAAATGCTATCCAATAGTTGTTACAAATTTCGCTGGTGAATGCTCATGATAAATACTCGGGACTTCCTAAAATCTCAGGAAGATCAAAGAACGAGATTTTTGATTCAATCAAACAAAAAGTTTGGGCAAGGGTTCAAGGTTGGTAGGGTAAGCTATTGTCTAAGGCATGCCTAAAAATTCTTATCAAGGTGGTAGTACAAGCAGTACCTACATATGCTATATCATGTTTTAAATTACCCCTATTTATGCTCTGAATTGAATAAAATGGTTGCTAATTTCTAGTGGGGTCAAAGCTCAGATGCTAGAAAAGTTCATTGGGTGGCTTGGGATAAGTTATGTAGGGCGAAGAATAACGGAGGATTAGGCTTCAGGAATATAGCAGCCTTCAACCTTGCACTCCTTGCATAACAGTTTGGGAGACTGCTAAAAAACCTGGATTCAATGCTTTTCAAAGTTTTGAAAGCAGAATACTTCTCGAATTCTTCCATTATGGAAGCTTAACTTGGTTCATCTCTTTCCTACACATGGAGGAGCATTTTGGAGTCACGTAAGGTTATTCAGGAGGGGGTTCGTTTGAGAGTGGGCAATGGTCTAAATATTAGAGTGAAAGTTGACCGCTGGATGCCACGACCTTCTACTTTTAAAGTTGCTAGCCCTCTGCTAAATTTGTAAGAGGATTCTCTTGTTAATGTTCTAATAGACAATGATTAAAAATATTGGAAGATTGAGGTATTGAGACAACACTATCTAGACTTTAAAGTAGAAATTATAGCATCTATTCCCATTGCCAAAAACTTCTTGAGGATATATTGGTATGTGTCACAGGGTCGAAGTTTTCACTGAATTTCTGCCTCGTGATGGCACTAAGATCCTATACTCAGTCTCAGCCAAGCCCTCAAAACGCTTATAGAAATGCACACACGAACAGAATAGGGACAGTAAACAAACACAAATCCCACACAACCTTTACAGGACAATGCCCCAACCATTTCTTTCTCAATGAAGCCTAAAGGAACACTCAGTTAGGGTCTGCTTACAAAAACGTGCCCAACACTTTGCTGGTACACTGCATACCCCAACATGTATATTTATAGCATACAAGGTTGGCGGTTACAAGCCTAACTGCCTAGGTAGCTGCATGACAAATCTTTTCTGCCCACAAAGCACCCACGGTCTGCTGATGATGGTTAAGTCCACTCCCATATCTATTGGTCATGGTAAGGGGAAGTTACAACTGTTGGCTGACGCAACTAGCAATTGCCCTCAACTGCTGTGCATGTTGAGTGCACATGCCAGCAACCCTCATGTTGTGCACATACCAACATTCTACATAGAACCGCCCCTGCATGCCATGAACAAGACAACAACTGTCTGGAACTGCCATAATATGCAGGACACATGCCACAATTATTCGGAACTGTCTCACATGTTGTGCATCTGCCTTCCTTGCAAGCTCATAGTACCTGCTTAGGCTTGCCTTCATGCCTAGCCATGCCCAGCCCATGGCTTGATCTTCCAAGCTAGCATTGACCCAAAAATTGAGCCACCTGGTTAGCCTTTGCTTGCATGCCTACTTATGTCCACGTGCCCATGCATTAGCTGCTACGCGCAGCCATGCATGGGGTTTCAATCACCCACTAATTGCACTAAATCGTGCCCATGTATGAGCTACCTCACTTATCCATGTCTGGATCTTCAATCACACACTGATCATGCCCAACGTGCCCATGCATGAGTTGTCATCCTTAGCCATGCATGGGTCTTTAATAACCCACTGACTGCACCAAGGGCTTGCATCCTCAAGCAAAACTCAGTTTAGCTAATACATGGGCGCCTTTGGGCTAGGTTGCCCCATGTCAACGCCGAGCCAGAAGCTAAGGGGGTAACAAACCACCCCCACTAGAAGAACTCAGCGTCCTTGTCGAGAGGTTATCTTGATTCCCCTTGAGCTGATCAGGATCAAAAAAATTCTTCCTCTGATGGGCAGCCTCAACAAAGTTGTCTATTCACTCGTCAAGCAACCCTTGCTTAAAATGAGTAACACCATATGCAGCAAAACATCCGGTCCTCTCTCTCATCCCTTCATAGGCAAAATACTGTTGTTGTCCCATGGCCTCCATCTGATTAGGGACACGGGCTGGAAGCTGTACACCTTGCTCTAGCTCGTTTTAGTGGTCACCTTCACATCCGGGTAGAAGGTCCTTGGGGAAATTTGGAGGCAAAGTCTCAGGACATTCTTCCAAACCTTTTGCCACCAACTTAGGCATTTTAACCTTTTCAATAGGTTTGCTCTCCACCAAGGCTAAAAGATATGTGATCTTGCTTTCCTACAACCCAGTATCCATCTATAAGGTGTACATCATCTCTATTTTCCTATTGTTGTCTCTTTTGCTTTGGTCTGCCACCTTCTCTACAGGCATAAAGCATGATGCTCCATCACTTGAGATCTGTATTCTATGTAAGTGTGACATCATCGCCACTTTGGCCTTTACGAAGAACTCGTTCCCGATGATGACATCAAAGTCGTCCAAGGGAATAGTTGTCATGCTCACGCGGCCTTCCTACAAACCAAATTTTAGGGTTGTTTCTGCATTTCTAAGCACTGGAATTGCTCCTGAATTGATAGCCTTGAGCTTGCTTGAGCTCTTGTCTAACTGTAAGTCAAAAGTTCCCACTTCGCTCTGCACAATGAGGTTATGGGTGGCACCCATGTCCACCATGCCCAAAACTTCTTTCCCGTTCACCCAAGTCTGCATAAACATTAGAACTTTTTGGGCATGCTGAATCTTTCCCAAAGACATTGCATTCAGTAATTACACAGGATTCACTCAAGTGGGGCAATCCTCATTGCTGGTCTCTCCACTTTCAACGACAAAGGCATTCAACTTCTCCTGGTTGGGACAATCCCTGACACGATGAGGACTACTGCAAATAAAGTAACCAGAATCAAACTCTTCTCTTTCTAGTTGTTGTCTGGATTTTTAGAATCCCCGTTCATCTTCTTCTTCCAATCCGCATCTTCTGCATCTTTAGAAGTACCAGACCGGTCTTTTTTGCCGTCTCCTTCCCTCTTTTTCTTTTCGAAAAGGCCTTGATTGTCGCTAATTTTAAATTCAACTAGGCCATCCGCAACAGCGATAACAGTGGGCAAATCTCGCACCCTCTACCTACGCAACTCAGCTTGTGCCCAACCTTGCAAACCAAACATGAAATTAAAGAATTTGTCCTCCTCGGACATGTTCTTGATATCCAACATCAACGAATTGAACTCAGTCAAATAATCATGAACGGTTCTAGTGTGCTTAAGTTTCTTGAGCGATTCTCTAGCAATCTACATCGTATTGCTAGGAAAGAATTGATCATTCAACTCTTTTTTTAGTGTCTCCTACGTCTCAATCTTTGCATGTCCAACAGATGCATCATCCTCGTTCTGGGTCCGCCACCTCAACTTGGCATCACCAAAAAGATACATATTGGTAATGGTCACATTCTCTCCAGCAGGTACATGAGCAGTCATGAAGTACTGCTCCATGTCCCACAAAAAATTCTCTAGTTCCTTGGCACTGTTGCTCCTTTTGAAGGCCTTAGGTTCAAGGACCTTGATTTTTTAATATGTCTCGCCTACACTAGGATGAGAATGCATGACCATTTTCACTAAGTTAAATTCATCCTCAAGATTCTTTAGATTGGTTTTGACAGCATCGGCGTGGGACAAAATATTCTCTATCATTGTTGCAAGCTTCGCATCGTTGTTGGCCATATTGTTGCTAAATACCATCTTTCAACCATCAATCGAAATAGCGTGCTACTCCATCTACACAACCATGTTGGTTGCAAAATCACTTTCAGGGTGCCCAAAAATCTCTAAGATGGGTCACACGTTCCCGTAGTTCAGCTGCATTTTCACCAGCTATGGTCGAAAACTAAAGCTCTGATACTAATTGTCACGGGGTAAAATTTCTTACTGAATTTTCTGTCTTGTGATGACACTGAGATCTTACTTACACTCAGTCTCAGCCAAGCACTCAAAACGCTTACAAAAATGCACACATAAACAGAATAGGGACAGTAAACAAAAAAAAAGCACACACAAGCTTTATAGGCCAATGACCCAATCTTTTCTTTCTGTATAAAGCCTAAAGGAACACTTGATCAGAGTCTGCTTACAAAAACGTGCCCAAAACTCTGCTGGTGCACTGCAGACCTTAACACATATATTTATAAAATACAAGGTTGGCGGCTATAAGCCCAACCGCCTATGCAATTGCATGATAGTTAAGATCTGCCCACAAAGCACCCACAGTCTACTGATGATGGTTAAGTACACTCCCACATCTATTGGTCATGGTAAGGGGTAGTTGCAACTGTTGGCTGACTTAGCCAACAACTGCCCTCAACTAGTGTGCATTCTAAGTGCACATGCCAATAACCCTAATGTTGTGAACATGCCAGCATTCTACAAAGAACCGCTCCTGCATACCATGTATATGCCAGCAATTGTCTAAAACTGCTACTATTTGCATGACACATGCCACAACTGCTCGGAATCGCCTCACATATTGTGCACTTGTCTTCCTTATGAGTCCATAGTACTTGTTAGCCTTGCCTTCGTGCCTAACCATGCCTAGTGCATGGCTTGATTTTCCAAGTTAGCATTGCCCTATAAATCGAGCCACTCGACTAGCATTTGCTTGCATTCCTTCTTCTGCTCATGTGCCCATGCATTAGCTGCTACGCCTAGTCATGCATGAGGTTTCAATCACCCATTGATTGCACCAAATCGTGCACATGCATAAGCTGCCTTACTTAGCCATGCATGAATCTTCAATCACCCACCGATCATGCTCAACGTGCCCATGCATGAGTTGTCATCCTCAGTTATGCATGGGTCTTCAATCACCCACTGACTACACAAAGGGCTTGCTTTCTCAAATGAAATCTAGTTTGGCTAAGGCATGGGTGCCTTTGGGCCAGGCTTCCCCATGTCAACGTAGAGCCAGAAGCTAACATTATGACACTACACAAGGTCTGGTGAATTTTTTGTCCAAAGTGGATATCATCTAGTTATGGAATCAGGCCGGCACAATAATCATGCCTCGATAATGCATCGTCAAGTAGTGATGGTAACTGGTCAAGAATGCCTATTTGGAAGTTGCAATTTCCCAACAAAATTAAGCACTTTCTATCATGGGTAGCTTAAGATATCTTACCTACATAATGCAATTTTCTCCAGAAACAAATGGGTGTGGACAATCTTTGTTACGTGTGCGAATTACCCGATGAATCCATTGAACATATTTTTCTAGAGTGTGCTTTTACGTTAGAAATTTGGAAAGTAGCAAAAATTTAGTTACCATTGAAGATGAATCTTCCATTTAAGGAATGGTTATTTGCTACTCTTCAACTGCTACATCCAGATAAGCTATGCTTGATGGTGGTTACTACCTGGGCTATATGGTTTAACAGGAACAGAGTTCATTTGAGTGAAGTATCTCAGACACTAGTCCAAATTGTTGATTTCTCTACTACTTACCTAGAACAATTTTGGACAATGTCTAGGCAAGTTGCAAGACTAGAACAATTTGTGAGTGATTGAAAAATTCGTCGATTGTTTCCCCCTTGGCTAGGAGAGGTGAAGCTTTACTTTGATGGGTGCTTGACCTCGAAAGTGGGTAAATAATAAAGTGGTTCCCAAGTGCAGGAATATATCATTGAGTAACTCGGTCAATGACTGAGATCGTCTCTTTAGGAAAAAGGAAGGAGAAATTCAAATGATAACAAAAGTAAGAAAAAATAAAAATAAAGAATTCTTCAAAAGTTGAGAATTTTAATAATTAACTAAGCTAAATTAATAATAATAAAAAAACAACCAGATAATCTTCGAATTTCATCTTACCCATGAACATAAATTTACACTCTAAATCTATAACTCACCTGGACGAATGATATTTAACTAAAAACATTAATTAGTAAAAAATAGTGATTTTGATGACGCATGGATTGCCAAAAAGATTTAGTATCCAATTGATTGTAGAGAATCCCTTTATTATCTGTATGCCTAAGACTAATAAAGGATATGACCAATCAAATACATCATAAAAGCCCTAGGTTAGAATATAAACCCTAGTTCATGGGTTTTGAATTCCTCCTATAATTATTTGGCAAAAAAATTAAATCAAACATGACGAAAGTAAAATTGAAAGCAGTTAAAGGAGACATGTAAATAAAATAAATAATATAACTTGTATTGAAATAAACTTAAATGAAGAACTTTGTATTTAAAGCAATTACAAGAAAAAATACCGTAACTGATGAAAGACCTTGTGTTTGCAAATTAAAATTAAATAAACGAAAAAGAAGAAGGAGGTGTAGTCCCCTCTTGGAGAAAGTCCAAGTAGGAAGAATGTCTGTCTAAAAATCCTCTAAGGGTTGCATTTATAGAAAAAACAAGAAGAGAAAAAGAGAGAGATACAACTGATATCCTAGATATCCTCTTTCCTAATATGTCTATCTCTTTTTCCTAAATGATCTCCAAAAATATCTCCTACAATATCTCTAAGATTTAGCAAAAACTTTATTTTGTAATTTGTCTCTTTTTCCTCCAAATAATGTCTTAGAAGATCTTGGAAGATATGTTTGAATATTTAGTTAGTCAACGCTTGGGAAAAGGAGTCATCGCCAAAATCTGATGTCAACCTATCGGTAGAACATTAAATACCTACCGGTCGAACCTTCACGTTGAATGACCTACCGGTAGAAAATAGATCACCTACCGATAGAACCTTATTCTTTCAAATTTCAGTGACCTCTGCTACCACTAGAAAACAAGTCCACCTACTAGTAAAACATCATTCTGCTTATTTCAGATGGCCTTTCTACCAGTAGCACATTACCTAACCTGCCGATAGAACCTGTTTTTTTCTTGAATTGTTGCTCTACGACTTCCAACTCCATCCCTGACTTGCCCAATTTACTTCCCAAAATTCTCCAAGATATCAAAATGAATGTAAAACTTCCCCTTTGCATTGATTTTCCTACAAACACCCAAAATTCCATATAAAACACAAAACTAAACTAAACCAAATATATAACTAATAAACAAAGCTAAGATTAATGCTTTGAGATATAAAATCAAGCGATATTATGTGCTTGTCAATGGGGTTGTTTTTGCAAATTAAGGTTGTTATGGTATTGGCGTTTGTAGTCAGGGAAGATGATGCAAGTTTATGTTGAGAATTTGTTAGAAGATTGAAGGAATTCTTAGTGAGGATAGTATGAAGGCAATGGCGGCATCAGCTGCAATTACTCTGGCAGTGGAAGCAAAGTCGCAAAAGATTTTTTGAAAGGAAATTCTAAGGTTGTCATTGAAGCAGTGAGTTCACGAGAAATGCGGCTGTCGAATTTTGGCCATTTTGTGGATCATATTTTGCTGTGTGAACAAAAGTTCAATGGTTTTTTAGGTTCCTACGTTCATAGGGATGGAAATTTGGGTGCCTATTGTCTCGTTAAGCATGTTGGAACTGTTCAGATAATATATGGAGGAAGGAGTGTCCTACTTTCTTGTTAACTCTCCTCCAGAATGATGTATCCTCTTTGAATTAATAAGATTATCTCATTGTTTATTTTCAAAAAAAAAAAAAAGCTTCCAAAGGAAGGCTATTGCCATGTAATTGGTCAAACCATGGCATCTGTTTCAGTTTGATCATTTTTAACATTGACATCCATATACAATATCAACCATCTTAAATTAAACACTATGACACATACCTAGCTTCTAATTCCCCATCAAACACAACATTGCACAAAATTATTGTATACTACTGTTTGACCCTTGGACCAAAATTACCACCAAACCCCACCTTCAATATGGTCTCTCTCCAATATAATTCCCTGGTGGATCGTAGTTACAAGTCATAAACACATCCCCACTGCCACAAACCACCCTAGCACACCCAATCCTCCTAGTAGTCCTCCACACAATCTGTGTATAATGCCCACACTGCTGCCCAACTGCACAACTGTTTGTCTGATAACTATAATACTTCTCCTCTCCGGCCCAAGCACCAACTGCGTCAGTTGGCGTCCACGTGGACCCGCTTCCCCAGTAGATATTCTCCCCTAGCTTGAAATCGTCTTCCGGGAACGAATGCATTAACCGGCAATCTGCTTGTCGTTGCCCGGCCCACCACCTTGCGTACCTCTCGAGCTGAAAGTCCCATGTCAGTGGGAGCTCAAATTTGGCTGCTCGGACCAGATTGTGGGCAAAGAGGAATTGAAAGGACTCTCCAATGCAGTTCCAGCATAGTTGCTTGGAAAGTAAGTAAATGGACTCATTGTCTGGGTTTTTGTGGGCGGGTTCAGTTACAGAAAATGATTGTGAGGACACCAAGAGGTGGTTGAAAATGAGGCTTGTGATGAGAATGGAGAAAAGGAGCAGTAGATGCTTCATGTTTCGGAGGGTGGGACTTGGGAATTTGTGCGAGCAATGAGAGAGAGAGTCAAGTCTGCAGGGTGGTGTGTGGCACTGATTAATGTGGCCTGTGGTTGCTTATATATGGATGTCAGGATGTGATTTCCATGGCTTGGAAAAGATGAACAAAAGTATGAGGCTAGAGTGTGGGGGCTTTACATGATTCAATTATGAATCACATCTTACATTTGACCCTCTTTATATCCTATAGTATCAGTAGTCTTCATGTATTTGGACACTAACTGTTTATAATTATATTGGAGATTATAACTCAATCACATTTGAAACAAACCGAATTAATGTTCAATGGATCAAGTTAGGCTCGGTTTAAAAAATTTAAAATGGGTTTCTATTTTTTAGATCAATTGTAGCTTTAATCTTATTGGATCGTCACTTAATCTTTAGTAAATCGTAATTTGTTCTAATTTTCTTTTAATTAGTTGGGTGGTGTGGGCAAATGTGAGATGGTGTTTGGGGAAATGGAATTTTGCCATGGCATAAAGCAAGATTTTTTGAGTCTCGTGAGGGAGGACAGGGGTTTCTATCAGGCTATGTTATGTTGAGCCCGTGAACTGGCTTGTTTGTTTTATGGGATTGGGACTGCATGGCCTGACATGGTTTCTTCTAGAACGGGACACGTGGCACTGAAAGGAGGTTGACAAGTAATTACTAACTAATGGTGACTTTTTACTAAATAAGAATAAGAACAATGTTACATATCACAAATATGCATCCCAAATCAATGGGAATCGTTGGATGAGTGAGTCCCATTAGCTTTTTTTCATTGGGACCCACTCATCCAATGGTTCCCATTAATTTGGGATGCACATTTGTGATACAAATTTGGGATACAAAGCATTACTCGAAAAATAATGGTATTGGAAATCAAAATCCGACATAATTTATTGACCATTAAATTAAAATTAAGTTTTAATGTTAGATAAGATGTACAATCAATTCAAAGATTATAGTAAATTATGTCAATAAATTAGGGAGCAATACTACTAAGACTTAATTCACTATGACCTTTAGAATGGCTGCAGGGGCCATCAAATATTGAAAGTTGATGTTGATCTAATAGTTCTATTACAACGACATCATTATGTCCACAAATTAGGTCAGTATTTTAGGTCCAAATAATAATACTCTAAATTAGATCTCAATTATATTATTAGCTCAAGAATACTAATATTTTGCATGAACCAGCCCGGCCCAAATGCTTAGCAGACAAGAAGGCCTAGGGTTGGCCCGGCCCATCTCTTAACCTGCTGCCACTCCTTGAGAAGGACTGGCAACCAAACTACATAATGGCCTTAATAGTCCGATTGCAACCTCATGGTATTAAGTAGGAGTGTCAAACGTGTCGAGTTAAACGGTTACGTGTCAGGTTAAATAGGTGACGGGTGAAAAACATGTAAACCCGTACACAACACGTTTAATAAACGGGTAAAAAATTTAAACACGGACACGAATCGTTTAATAAACGGTTAACACGACACAACTCGTTTAACACGTTTAATTTTAATAAAATTTTAACCCACACCAAAAAATTACTCTATTAAAATTTTAAACTCCATTAACTATTAACTATCCACAATATTTGTACTCTCTTAAATATAAGATTTCCAATTAGTGGACACTTATAAAAACAAGTTAAAAAGT
The DNA here is from genome assembly GCA_023539305.1 of Ilex asprella. Lineage (NCBI taxonomy): Eukaryota > Viridiplantae > Streptophyta > Magnoliopsida > Aquifoliales > Aquifoliaceae > Ilex > Ilex asprella. Next base: position 23,715,027 of record CM042188.1, on the reverse strand, counting down.
TGAATGATGATAGAAAAAAGTTTCAACCTTTTTATAGGCAAGGGAAGAGGTCTCTTTCCCTTGAATATTTTGATGTGGGATTCAAGTCAAGAAGAAAAAAGCTTCATCCTTTTTATAGACAAAAGACGAGGTCTCCTTCTCTTGAATCTTCCGATGTGGGTCTCAATAATAATTTGTTTACTCAGCGAGGGCATGATTAAGTGTAAGAGTTAGAGCTCAAAGCTCGTTTTTAATGATAAAAAATGGGTGAGCCTATTTCTATGAGTAATGCTACGTCAACTTAAAAGTAAAGTTGATAATCACAATTATTGAGACCCACAATAAAATCAATGATTGTGATTATCAAGTCTACTTTTTAAGTTCATATATCATTGAATATTTATATTCCTTAAATATTTTTCTCACCCCATTTAATTTTTTAATTTTAAACTACTAAGTCTACTCCATCTATACCACCAATATAACAAAGTTCACCCCATTTGTTTATAAACCATTAGCCAAAATCAAACCGTTAATTAAAAACTCTTTATCTTCACCTATATGCAAATAGATTATTATAAATATTCATAATAAGTATCAAATAAAACATAACATATACGAATAAAAACAATTATTCAGAATGCATATTAAAATCATAATAAAATACAATACATGTGAAACGATCTATTTAAAAGTTCAATTGTATCTTACTTCATAACTACATTAATTCACTTTGTACTTGACCCAACACATTATCCATCAACTCTTATAAAAATATAATCAATAATATGTATATATTATCAAAAAAATATATTAACTTAATTAAAAATAAAGGGTCAAAAAAAATAAAGTTAAAAATATGACTAGAAAAACATAAATATGAGTGTAAGATGGAAACTTTGGGAAATGACAAAATGTATAATAGATGAGCAAAAAATGAGGTAGACTTAGTTATTGATGCGTATATAGACAAGGTGTACTTAGTCACTAATAGAGAAAGTATAAATGAGGTGAACTTAGTAGTCTATTATTAGAAAGTTAAATGAGGTTGGAAAAGACATTTAAGAGATAAGAATAGTCACAACATAAAAGATGGGGTGTGTTCATCGACATTAGCTTTCTACATGACAACTTGCTACAATATTTACGTGGTTGAGAATCAACTTCTCTTTCTTATGTAGGTAAGTTTGACAATATATAGTGGTTTGATAAATAATACATTTTAAATACAATGGACAAAAACCAATCCCGCAAAAACTAAAGTTTAAGAATAAGAGAAGAAATGATACAGTCTCATTAATTTGTCATTTATTGAATTGAATTCTCTTGCAGAATTGTCACGAAACATTTTAATAAGGCCTCTCTCCAATGTAGTTCCCAGGAGGATCATAATTACAAGTCATGAAAATACCCCTACCACCAAAACAAGCCACCCTGGCACACCCAACTCTCCTTGTTGAGCTCCACACAATTTGGGTATAGTGCCCACATTCCTGTCCTTCAGCACAAGAGTTGGACCAGTAACTGTACCACTTCCTCTCAGCCACCCACGCCATGGCCGCCTGAGCTGGTGTCCAGTCATTGCCGCTGCCCCAAAAGATTTTCTCACCATACGGCCCGTTGGAGTGCTTCAAGGCGCAGTCCCTCTGCCTTTGGGTGGCATACCATTGAGCATATCGGGCTAATTTCACATTCCACACCAGTGGTGGCATACGCAGAGCAGCGCGGGCTGCGTTCTGGGGAGCCAGAAATTGGTTGATCAAAGTTAGGTAGCTGCCATGTTTTGTGATGGCATTGGAGCTTGAGATGAAGAGGAGAAAAAGAGTGAGGGTTATCTGCCATGGACTCATTAGGAGAAGTATAAAATATTCTGCTGGGGAAGTTTAAGGGGGGCAATTGATTAGGGAATACATACCATTTATAAAGAAAGGAGGTGGGAGTTGTTGGATTAGGGAGGTTTAAATAGTCAACTATGGGGTGGCACCCATGTTCGATAATGATTGCCAAATTTGCTGGATAGGTGGACAAAGGCTTCAGCTTGTAGAACTTTTTAATAATCCTACATTTAAGGGAAAATTCCGGTGTATATCCTTTAACTATTTAATCTCACTTCAGCCCCTCTACTATTATTTTTTTCACATTACTCCCGCAACTACTTGCATGGATTGAATATTACGATAAAACAAAATCTATTTTTCACTTGAGGAGATGCTTTAACGCGACAAGGTTATCCTATTTAAGTGCTACGAGTTGGGGTCATGAAAATAATCTCTTCACATAAGGTGATAAAACCGTTTTTCTAACTCTTTCCGTATCTCGTAGTAATTGGAACCTGATTCCACTAAACTAACTTTTTTTTATTTAAGTCAGAAAATATATACATGCATTAGTTTTGTGGGCAGCTTCAAGTAAAATCACAAAATTCAAGAAGCAAAGTGACACAATATTTGTCCAATTTTGTTGCGGACTTTTGCAATTGAAGCTATATTTAAGGGTTCCTAACTTCAATGGCCGAACAATTCTGCATGATAGAGTAGCTCTTCTTGGTGTTCATAAATGCGGGTCACTGTTAATTGCAGCTAGCCCTACAATTTAACAAAGACTACAGGACTTGCGGCAATATATCTCACTTGGGTGTAGCCCTAATTTCACAAGGATAATAACAGAATCCAATGGGTTAAACAAGTTGGTCAAACTTTGGAGTTCGCTTTACAAGATTGAATGTACTGAATAGGAGTCACATTTTCAAACTATCTAGTGAGTGATACCAATAATTGTTTTGTTGTCGAAAGATTAGTATATGCTCCCACAGACCGGATACATTCTTTTACTCAGAAAAATCAATCGTCATTTGAAATGTCGTGATTTTTGATTGGTATCTGATGAGTCTAATATCAACTGAGCTAAGCTCAATAAATTAACTGAGCTCAAGTCAACTAAAAAGCAATTCAAACCTATTTTATCGATCCGATCCAGTTCAAGATCTAAGAAGCCTGAGAAGATAGAAACACGTGGGAGAAAGAATATCGGGATATACACTCATGAAGACCAATCCTACCTAATTGTACTTACCAAAGAGGTGATATCATCTCCCTCACGTCACAACCTCACCTCTTTGCCTTACCAAACGTAAACTCTCTCCACATAGAGATGCATCTCACAACATCTCTCCCAACATACCTTTCTATACCTACACGTATTGCTTCTCTCTCCAAGCTATTATAATTCTCTCATAGTATACTCTCTCGGTTACTCTATTCATCAATAAAAAGCTCTGGCCACCGCTTCCGTTTCTCGAGAGCGGAATAAGTCAGTAGAACCGAACCACTATATATCATTGTGTTGATTCATTATTTATTGTTGTGTTATTAATTGTTTTATTTACTGTTCATTAATTACTCCACATCACACACTTGACTGTTGATCATGAAAGAGACCAATTTATGTATCATTAGTATCTTTTACAAAATTATCATTGCTATTGAACATATTTTTGTTGAAAAAAAAAATTCCAGTGCTTCCTTTTGGTAGGTCTAAATCCATTACAGGAATTTGCTTATTTTCAGGCGCTTTTTGATTGTCTCAATCCATGAATGTATAATGGGGGAATTTTGCAGCAAGGGGGGTGAATTTGTGTCATGTCATTCTTGTGTTGGTATTTTTGGGTCGTGTCATTGTAATTCTTATCGAATTTATGCCAATACTAACTTAAAAAAAATGTAATATATTATAAATGCCAAACATTAATTCAATTCATGTATTACGTGTATTTATTAATCGTGTCAATTTTAAAATCACGTCGTATTTGTGTTGATAGGTCAAATTAACGCCCCTATTAGCGGCTGAAGAAGTTGGAAATATAAATTACTTGATCACTTGGGAATTGTTTGCTTTTCATGGGGTATGATGGCAAAGACTAATGAGGGGAGTAAATTGAATAGTCATCACTTTTTTTAATACAAAGATTTCATATGGTTGTTAGAAATATAATAATTTATTGCATGCTTATAAAGTCAGGAGAGAATTTTTGTTGGTTAACACCACCGAAATCCACGGAGGGCTTGAGTACCGCCTAAATCAGCGGATCTCATTCTTTCTCTGCGTGAATTGCGAAGTCATGGATGACCACTGATCAGTGTTAAAAGAATAGCTCGAGTTTGATACGGACTCGGCCAACATCCCTGTGTGAAGAGCAAAACCAAGGGTGACCAGTGTGTTCAGCTGGATTCGTCTTAACAAGCACAGAAACATATTCGAAATAGAGTACCATATGATATTGATAAAGTGATACATCAAAATTTTTAAAAATAGAATACGGGTATGGCTGAGATACGTACATAAGTTATGGACGTATCTTGGCCATTCCCCCTCCTTTAAAAAAAAAAAAAAAATTGGGCATACCCCATATCCTATTTTTTGGATTTTTACTATTATGTAATGACTTAATAGTTACAATTTTTAGTGATTATTTAACAATAATAAATAACATTAACAATTTTTAATTTTTAAAAAATTACTTACCTTCTCACTATAGTACATCTACAAAGTGAACGTGATTAATTAAAGAAATAAAAACTAACATTTAATTAGATTGTTTACTTAAAAGTGTTCAACTCATTTATACTCTTTGAACATTTGATAATGGATAATACTTGAAAACCATTTATGTCTTCCAAGTCATATGAATTTTTGTTGGTGCATTACATTATATGTGAAATCAAAACGAAGGGGTAAAGATTAAAACTAAAAATTACATATACTTCTTTGCGTATAGCAGTATCTACAAAGTGTCAATATATTTTATTTATTATTAGATACTAGTAACTAATGGTGGGTCATTAGACCCAAATCAAGATCCGTCCACCTGGGCAAATGGATCGTAAGGTAGGTGGTTGGTGAAAGTTACAAGAGTATACCACTCTCCTAAGTGGAAGTGATCATGATACTCCATGATTGAGTGGTTACTTGCAGGTTACCTCCACCTATATACATAAAGCAAAAATTCTCTGTAGAATTTGACAAGTGATTCAACTCTTTCAAAGATATACTCTCTCTCTCCATATGCTCTCTATGTCTCTTTGCATTCTCGTTGGATTAACACCATATACCCTTGAATTTGTGATCGTGGGAATTCAAGAAGAGACTCTAATAGTTAGTTCTTCAACAGAGTATGAGATTCAGGCATGTAAGGAAGGTTGGGGAAGTTCGGGTTTGGCTTCGTATGGCTCGTAACAAGTAATGAACCGGTTAATTTTTGAATTCTTTAAGAGGTATAACGAAAATTCATAATGTGTTATGTGTAATTAAATATCAACAAATACATTTGGTGTGTATCCGATGCACATCCTCGAATATCTGATGAGTATCATGTTTGATATGGATATGTCAAACTAAACAAAATAATGTCTGTCATAAGTCTTAACCCCTCTCTCTCTCTGTGTGTGAAGTGCAAAGTCAAGGATAACTAATGGTCAAAGAGTAGGTTGGGAAAAAATCGATTGATTTTCATTTATATTCTACTAGCGTTGTATGTTTATCTAAGTAACAAGTCTAACTTGATTCGTTACTGACTAAAAATGGTCCACAAACTCAATTGATTCTTCCAAGTGACTGTCGCCAGCTTGCTCTGTATCGCCTAATATTATTCTGCGACATTGCATTACGGCTTGAGTATCTCGTCATGCTTAACTTAATTTGTTTTCTACCTATCATTTTTTGAGTATCAACCCCATACCATTTTGTGATGCATGATAGATGCATCTCAACGCATTCTCAGTAGATGAGATATCACAACCTTAAACCATGAGAGAGATAGAGAGAATCATAAATCACTCCAATAGATGGTCCAAATTTCTGAAAGTTAGACAACCTACCACCAACTCATATAAATCCTATTGATTCAAGTATCTTCCTACAAATAGAAAGTGAATGATGTAGCATTATAGGAATCTAGTACTAGAGTATACAATGATCCAACGGCGGTTCTCCTATTTCTTGGATCGAACCTTGATCAAACTGATACATGAGTACTAGATGTCATTACTTTTTTATCATCAGTTTGTGTCGCATAAAGGATTTTGTAATAGCAAATGCTTTAATAGAAGGCTCCATTACCTTCTGTCAACATGCCAACACCACAATGTACAAAAATGGAACACCAAAATGCATGTGGTTGCACTCAATTTTGGTGAGACTTTACCTCAGGACCACAATTTGGGAGTGTCACATGATGCCGTTGGTGACCAAAGATCAAATTTGTAACTTTATTTCTGTAGGAAAAAAGGGATGCGAAAGATAAAGTAAATGGCATGCTGAAACCAGACTAGATCGCTCTCTTAACATGATTTGAGCTTCTTTATGAAAGAAACACAACGCAAACGGAAACAACACGTCGTTCTTAAGATACAACAACCCAGCCTATTGATTATTGCTTCACTCAGATCTGCACAATCGAATGAAGCAAAAAATCACATGATACCTTTGAATATTACTCAAAAACTTATATAGTAGAGAGATTGTAGTAGATAACAGATTACATATTTTCTATATAGAAATATGTAAATATATATACAAATAATATTAGTGTTTAATACTCCTATATTTAATTAGACAATAACTTAAAACAAATGGTTGTTGGAATACTAGCCGTTGAAAGTTTTGGTATTCCGCAACTGAATTTTTTAATATAGGAGTTATGACGAAAAAATAATTAAATATAATATTAAAATTTGGGTTTAATACAAGTTGTGCACTAGGCTGGTCAGTTTGAAAATTTTGGTATTTAGCAACTAAATTTTTTACTATAGGAGTTATGGCGAAAAAATAATTAAATATAATATTAAAAAGTGAGTTTAATACTAGTTGCGGACTAGGCTGGTCAGTGTGTTTCGTAGATTTTAGAAAGGTCCTTTAAAAACCGGTACACCAAATTAGACATAATTGTAAAAAATACACAGAAAATTTGTTTTGAAAAGAAGTGCATTGCTGAGAAACAAAGACATAACTGCAAAATTTGTAAACTTTTCTTTCCTAAAAACTATAATAAGGAATTTATCTTAACCGTTGAAATTTAGGGACATTTATTTTCAAATCTCTTCATCCTAAAATTTAATTCCCAAAAACGGTTTTAGGAATATATCTTAATTAATTAATTAGATACACAATGATAATGGTTAACTGCTGAAATTTAGGAATATTTATACGTGAAGTGCTTCATCTACGGAAAACGTTTGAGCTTCTTCTTCCTCTCTAAAAACCACTTCATCTTCCTAAGTGATAGACCCTAAAATTGATCCTTGAGGGTTTCGTCTTTGAAGAAAAAATTTCTACTGTTCAGTCCATTTGATTTAAGATCGTCAACAACATTTATTTTTGAAGATTTATTCACCATTTGAATATATGTAAGAACTTTGGCATTTGAAGACCAAAATCAATTGTTGAAAGTTGAGAGTTGGCCTGTGTGAAATATGATATTTTTGCCATGTGTTTTTACCATATTACTGCATTGTGTGTGAATAAATTGTATGTATCTCTTAATTGCTAACTGTGTTTCTCTCATAGTGTAACAAAGACAATGTAACAAAGATAGTGTTCAGTGGTTTTATGGATGTGGTAACAAATTCAAAATAAAGATGGATTGTTTGAATAAAATTATATGCAAATATATGTTTGACAAAATGTAATAGTACAATATTTTGAGTAAGTGTCTTGTTACACTGTTATGGTGTTCGTGTATTAAAAAGTAAAATAATCACCTTTAAAATGATGGACATAAACCTAATGGAGTCATGAATTCGAACCTTGTAATTTCGTAGATTGAATTATAATGATGAAATAATATTTACAGACTTGCACTGATAAATGGCTTCCAGGCCGAATAAGAAGAAAATAACAAAAGATACTGTTGCAAAATTTTAAATTCAAACCGACTGATTTATCCTTAAAATAAATGAAAGAATCAAATAATCAAATCTTCCATTAAATTAGAAGATTTTTAGTGCATATATTTATCCTAAAAAAATATAAGGATCAAATCTTCAACTAAATTAGCAGATTTTTAATGCATACATATAATTTGAAAAAAAAAACCAACTTCCAAAAATAAATCGCATGATTTAAGGGAGGACATAAATGTTAAATAAAAATTTAAAAATTTCAAATTATGTACTTGGACACAAATAAGAACTTTTTTTTTTTACCAATGGACAAAAATAAGAACTAAAATTAAGGACTTTTTTACTCTACATTTTTTTCTGTGTACTTTTTTATAATTAACTCCAATTTGATGCATTCCCTTCCAATTTACCGATTTTAGAAATTCGTGTCTCCGCCGCTTGTTCCACCCTTGCACATATGAGAGTTCCAAGATTTCACTTTTAACTCGAATGCTAAATAACACTAGCATATATATATACTCAAGTACTTTTAGAAATTTAGTCGATATGAGATTGAGTTCCCACATAAAAACCTTTTTGTTTAAAATAATCTAACAATCCCCCACTTATTTTAATAAAAGATATACTATATAAGTAACCGGACAATAAATAGAATATCACGCATTGTAACAGTGTCAATGCCTTTAAACCTTTACTTAGTGTTTCAATATTCCTGTACTAGAGTCAAAGTGGACTTAGGCTTTAAACAATGACTACTTGAGGGTACGTAGAACCATATCAAACACATGATATTCAAGGTGTCCTAACCAAACTTAAAAAACCCGCAAATTTTTGGTCTTGTACTTTATCCCTGTTTCTTAAGTGCTCTAGAGAATTAACTCCAATTCTCATAGGAAGTGACTCGTCTTCCACACTCATATAGGTGAGTCTATCAAGGATGTTCTCGTAACTAAGACACCCCACCCAAGAAGGACTATAGGACTCATTAAGAGATATTGATTACACCCTCCAAATTTTCGTTACGAGATCACATGTACTTTACACCATATAGATGAACAATGAATATAAAATTTCAACAATGATATAAATTTCATTGGTACATGTTTTACAAGCCAAGTCACTCTATGATTCGTTTGTCCTATTAACTTAGTTCTTGCGATCTCCATTCTCTAGTCTAGGTATCCTCGTATGTAACTTAATAGGATTTGGACTTGAGTCCAATTCTCCTCAATGTATTGTATATCTTTTCTCTAGCTAGAGCTTTTGTTGACGGATCGACAAGACTATCAGTTGATCTCACATAATCCACATCGATTGCGCTATTATTTAGGTATGATCTCATAATACAATGCTTTCTTCTTTCAGATTTGAATTTTCCAATATAGTACTTATTATGTACTCTATTTATTACGGCATTGCCATCACAATGAATTAACACAACTGACGTTGGTTTAGCCCACAAAGGTATATCAAATAATCAATCACAAAGCCACCTAGCTTCCTCACTAATTGAGGCTTGCACAATTAGCTTCTATTGTTGACTTTGAACTAATTTGCTGCTTTTTTGATTTCTAACTTATGGCTCCGCCACCTAAAGTAAAACATAACATGTAATAGACATAGACTCACCAGATAAGGTGTTCCAATCTGCATCACAATAACTTTCTAGGACAGTAGGATAATTTTTATAAAATAAACCAACATGTATATTTCTTTTGAGATATTTCATAAGACAATATACTGCGTTCACTAGGTTTGCTAGTGAATCTACCAAGGACACCCACCACAGAAGTAATATCAGGTCTAGTACAATCAGTGACATATCTAAGAATACCAATTATGCTTGCATACTAGATTTGATTAATTACATCATTATCTTTTTCTGCTGGAAATAATGAATACTTGAATCAAAAAGTGTGCAAGCAGGTTTACAATAAAAAAAGTTATATTTTTCAGAACTTTTTCTATGTAATGAGATTGGTCAAACATAATTCCATCAACACTCTTTGTGATTTTCATGCCAAGAATCACATTTGCTTGACCCAAGTCTTTCATGTCAAAATTTCTGTTTAGTAAAGCATTGGTAGTCTCAATCACATATATGCTAGTGCCAAATATCAAAAGGTCATCAAGATATAAACAAATAATAATATTTTCACCATTTTCAGATTATATGTAAATGCATTTGTCACTCTCACTAGCCTTAAATCTAATATCTAAAATACACTGATCAAATTTTTTGTGTCATTGCTTGGGAGTTTGTTTAAGGCCATATAAAGATTTAGTTAACTTGCAAACTTTATTCTCATGAATTTGTTGAATAACTTCTAGTTGGTCCATGTAAATTTCTTCCTCTAGATCACCATTTAAAAAAGCTGTTTTTGCATCCATTTGATGTATCTCTAAAGTATATACAGCAGCTATAAATATTAGCAATTATATAGATGTAATTCTAGAGACATGAGAAAACATATCAACAAAAAATCTAAACCTTTTTTTTTAAAAAAACCTATAGCTACCAACGTCGCCTCATATTTGTCTATAGTTTCATCAAATTTGAGCTTTCTCTTTAAGACCCATTTATAATCTATAGTTTTACAACCAGGAGGTAAATCTACCAATCTTCATGGTTTTTTTGGTTGGAGTGAATCATATTCATCATTTACAGCTTCTATCCATAAGTTTGAATCGGAAGATGTTAAGAATTCTTGTAAGTATGTTGGATCCCCTTCAACATTATAAACAATTTAATCTGAACCAAAATATTTTTCTACTTTATTCCTTTTACTCCTCCAAGGTTCAGATTCTTTTTGTTCTATATTATCGGTCAACGATGAATGAGAAATATCACTAGACTTGGGCATATTATCATCACCCCCATTATTTTTATATTTTAAAGGGAAATTATCTTCATGAAATATAGCATCCAGTGATTCAATTACCACATTGTTTTCTAGATCTAAAAATCTATATGCTTTACTAGCTAGTGGATACCCAATGAATACACATCTAGTTGCCCTTATTCCTAATTTAGGAATTTTAGGGTCAAACATCGTAATATAAGCTAAACATATTTTTCTCTACATTTGATAAGGAGTAACTAGATTTCGTTTATGAGGAACTATATTAATAACATAATTTCTAGTTAAAACTGTTTCTCCCCATAAATTTTTAGGTACACTAGCGCTAGCTAATGTAAACAAAAGAAGTAGTTTCATTTATTTCAACATTTAGCTTAAATATACCATCACAAGTATAACCTTTACCAACAAATGACTGATTCGTTGTCAAAACAAACTAATCATATTCTATGGTTTGTTTGAAACCACCTTTATTTAAAAAATAACCAAAAACTAATTTTTTTCTGATTTCAAGAGTGTGAAGAACATCTTTTAGGGTCAAAACTTGGTCAGAGGTAAATTTGAGTTGGACCTCCCCCATGCCCAAAACACTCAGAGTATGCGAATCACCAAACAACACTTTTTGATCATTTCAATGGGAGAGAAAGACTTGAATCAAGATTTATCATGAGATACATGCTTGGAAGCTCCAAAATCTACCCACCACCCTTCACTATTTTCAATAAAATTAACCTCAATAATCATGGCCACAAGTGGTGTGACGCCCCAAAATCCGGGGATTTACCCGTAGAATGTTCGTGGATACCGAGTAACTTGATATCACAACATTATGCCCCATTGACAGGGGTTCATACTTTAATAAAAATTTGGGCAAAGTCTCATTTGTAAGGGGAACTCTACTCAAAACACAGCATGTGTAATATATCTTCACATGACCCATCCGAGACCCAATATATATTTATAAGTAAACATCAACTACACTGGGTCCATTTATCTATACTTATATCAAAACATGCAAGGTTATTTTAACACTACTCCATATAAATTCTATTACAATTATTTGCAAAAGAATACATGCCCGAAGCATAATTTTCACAAGTGCTTTACATTAACACAAAATAAGCCACATTCGGCTTTCTTCACACATGAGGGTCTAAATTGGAGTCATCCGTTGGTGTATTTTTTCCACTTGAAATATTTTCCCGTATAAGCTGAGCCAACGTCCAGTAGAGTAATTCTTACAGAGGCTACTCCTCACCTAAGTGCACATGCAATGTTCACATTCAACATTTCTTATTCACATCAACGTTCCAAGTAAGAATATGCAACTCTATATTGGAATTTACTATGCCATATTATGAAATGAGATGGAACTCACTCATGATACTTTGACCAGAGTCCTCACCAACTCTCACAACACAATGCAATGTCAATGTGTAATGAATCCGTCATTTGACGAAAAATTCATCCAATGATCGTTTGGAATAAAAGTTGTTTTATTATAAAATCAAATCATTGATGGGTGTTACTCATTGAATGAGTACTTTATAAATCAAAATCTTGTGTCTTGTTGGGCAACGATTTTTTGGTATCTCAACCAACGGTTCAGTAAACACCAACACTTTTTTAGAATTTCACTGCCGAGAAGTGCATGAACCATGTGACCGGGTTTTGCACCAGATGAAGAGTCTAGTCCTACTTGTTATACGCGACACAAGTTTTTCCATGCATTCAACTGTGCAACCCAGTACGATATTCAATTCCACTTTCCCGAGCCCACCCTTCAATCCCCAAGAATGATGCTTGAATGAACCATGCCCAACACACACACACCCATACTCATGTCTAAGCCCATGAATGGGATGTCTCCATGCACAACGATACAATGTTCAATATGCTATGAATGACATATGAAATATCTCAACCTATCCATGGTAAGTTATGTTCTAAACATATAAATACCATATTTGTCACAATGTCAATATAACACACACATGCATATACATTGACAATTTTTCATAAAACAATTCCAAGCATGTTATCACAATCTTTATGTCAATAACACACTTAATCACAAAGGCAAAATATAACACATAACATCCCATGTAATAGCCCACATAACAACCCACTTAACGGCCAAAATAATCCACAAAATAGCCCCTAATTGCAGCCTAAAACAGTCCATGAATGGCCCTAAAAACAGTCCACTTTTTTGTCCCAAAAATAGTCACAATTTCAGTCCATATTAGGCCATAAAAATAGCCCTTAACAGGCCATAAAAATAGTTCATAAATAGCCCCATAACTATCTCAAAACAGTCCACGTATAAACCAATTCCATACATTAAAACATATCCAAAAATAGTCCATTTGGACAGCCCACATACTAACTAATTTCAGTCACTAAAAGCTCACTAAAACCAAAGTAGGAAGATCCCTACCTCAATAGAAGTGTAGAAAACTTCTATAACACCAAAACAAGCACAAAACTCTTGATTTCACAAAATCCTCTTCTTGGACCTTCGGTGAAATCCCTTGTTTTTGGTGCGGTTGCGTAGCCCTCATCGGGGTGATCGACTTTAACTCTTGGATCGATGAATTCCGATAGACAAAACTCTAGGAATCAAAGGAGAAAACTTGAAGATTGATTGTTTTTTTCTTCTCCTCTTGTCTCTCTTCTCTCCAAAACGTGTGAGGCTAAACAAATGGAGATATTTCTCCAAAAAATCTGATTTAAGTCACTATGTATAATTTTAAAGACTTGGCTCACAATGTGCCACATGCCCCCTCTTTTTCGGGTCCGTTTTCGCCCCGAAACGATTTATTGCATTACGTGTTTAGTCTAAATTAATTTTATTGGTACTTTAGTCCAATCATACTTAAATTTTAAAATATTTATTTTTGGGGACCACTGAGAGGTCATCCGCCACCCAGTCGTCTCAAACAACGTGTAAAAAGTTCAACTATTTTGGAATTTAACGAAATTCGACAGGGTGATTAGATTTCGCGACACGAGTCCAACAACGAACTCCGTTTCCTCATCCGAGGTCAAGAGTATGAGTATTTTAAATATGCAATATAGTGACAAATTACCATTTTACCATTTTTCAAAAAAGTTCAAATTTACCCGGGTTTCATAAGTGGCTCCTTAGTCTCATTAGCTTGAGGAGCATAACCTTTTTTTTTAAAATGACAATCTTTGGCAAAATGCCCAGTTTTTTCAAACACAAAACAATCACTATTTTTTGACTGATTATTTTTATTATATGATACTTGTTTAGAAGGGGTCCTTGGTTCGGTGCTTGATTCCATTTCTTTTGTAAATAGTTTTTATTTGAAGTCTTATTGAATTTTTTCATGTTATTACCTCTAGGCTTCAAATACGACTATTTTTTTTTAATTAATTTGACCCTTAGAGATGTTGTCATTGAATGTGATAAAATGGACCTTATTTTTGTTTCCGTTACCATTGAAATTTTTGTTTGTGTCATTGGTCTTGTCTTGTTTTCTAGCCTCCTCCTCGATTCAAATCCGAGCCATCAGATTCACCATGCTTAATTCTGATTGCTTGTGACGAAGACCCTTTTGGTACTCCTTCCATGAAATCAGAAGTTTGTCGATAATTACTACAACTTGCATCTGTTCATCCACCTTAATTCCTTCAGACACAATTTTCTGAACAATCATTTGTAGCTTATGTGTTTAGACAATTACAATTTATTTTTTCTTCCCTACTTCTTCTATATCATACTTCTTCTCCAAAGCTTTCCATATCTTCTTGGAAGAAGAATTGAAATTGGAATAATAAACATACACCTCATCGGAAAGACAATTAAGCAAATAATTGCGACAATTATCTTCGTCAGTCTCCCATATTGCTAAACACTTTTCATGCTCTGCTAGATCTTCTGCTATTATACCTTCCTTGTTCACCTTCTTTAGATTTTTTGCAGTGAGAATCCATGTAACCTTAATCAATTTGAGATAAAACAAAACTTTCTTCGGCCATTTTTTGAAGAACTATCCAATGAATCGAAAGAGTTTGTTAAGATCGTTTGATGCAACAGATGAAATAGTAGAAGTGACTATTGCAGAATTCTCCATCGGGTATGATTTTTCTTGAAATTGTTGAAAAAATGGGTTACAAAAGATAAAGTGAATGGCAGTGTGAAACGTGGACTAGATCACTATCTTAAGACCATTCGCACCCCTTTATAAAATAAACATAGCGCCGAAAGTAACAACAAGTTGTCCTTAAGATACCACAACCCAACCTATTAACTGTTGCTTCACTTAGATCTGCACAGTCGAATGAAGCAAAAGTTTCACACGACATCTTTGAATATTGCCCAGAAACTTATATAGTAGAGAGATTGTAGTAGATATCAGATTGTATATTTGCTATATAGAAATATGTAAATATATATACAGATAATATCGGTGTGTAATACTCCATAATTACTCCTTTATTTAATCAGATAATAAAGTTTTTTAAATGGTTGTTGGAATATTAGCTGTTAAAACTTTTGGTATTTAGCAACTAAATTTTTTAATATAGGACTTATAACGAAAAAATAATGCTTGGAATTATGTTGAAAATATCATTATATTGCATTCATTATGTAATGGACGTTGTAAATAGTATCACAGGTAATTGCACATTGTATTGCATTATGCATGAGTTGTACTAATTCATGGACATTGACATAGGTGGGAGCGTGTACATGGTATGAAATCAATCACCACATAGGTGATTGATCGTGGGCTCGAGAAATTCACACCAAGGTCCGGCTGAGTCGTACGAGAAATTAAATGGATAAACATGTCAAGGTATAACAAGAAATGCTAGATTCTACTCAAGTGCGAGACCCGCTTACTTGGTTTATACACTTTTCGGTGGTGCAGTTCCAGAAAAGTATAACGGTGTAAACGAAGCTGCAAGTAGGATGTCCTGAAAATTCATTGATTGTGTGGTGTCCCATTGGTGTAATACCATAAACCATCTCCCCACAAAGACACAAGAAAATGAATTAATAAGTCATTAAGTGTACATAACACCAATGACGGGGGCTTGGAATATTCTAATACATACGCATGACATTGCATGTATTGTGGAAGCTTGAGATCGGGTTCAGTGTTGGCATTACTTGCGTGAGTCTCATCTTATGACATGACATGATTTATAACATTTGTTCACAATAAACATATTTGAATGAATGCATGAAATAATTATTGCATGTGACATTTCATAAGCATTTAGGTTGAGAGGTATTCTCCATAAGAGTTACCCTATTGAGCGTTGATTCATCCTTTATGGAAATAATTTTCAAGTACACCACAGACTTTCACCGAAGACCCTCCTACTAGTCCGCTATGACGATAGAGCCGGACTGTGGCTCTTATTTTGACATCGTAGTCTCTTGTTTACATTTATTTTTGGCCTTGTATAATTTTTGTAACAAAAACTTGGTTATATTTAAAAAGCATGTACATGGGACTCTTTTGAGACATTTATTCTTTTATAAATGAATGTACGTAGTGATGATGATTATGATAGTATCTGATACTATGAAATTGAGTGTGAATGAATGGACCCGGTGTGGTAAATGTTATATGATTGCATAAGTTGTGTTTTTTGGTAGCGCTCCCCATACAAGGAGACTCTGTCCGAATTTTGTTAAATTATGAATTCCAGTAAATGGGACATAATGGTGTGGTATAGAGTTATACGACATCCATGAGTATTTCGTGGATTGAGGGATAATCAACGGGATAATTCCGGACACCCGGATTTTGGGGTGTTACAATACTCTAAAGAAACTTCATACAAAGAAAGAGACTTTCAATACCATAATCCGGATCATCATCTGAACTTGAGAAAATCTCACCATCTTCATGATCCAGATTAAAAAAATTGAAAGAAACTCTATTTTGATTGAACAAATGATATTGCATCATCTCTAATACGCAGTATTATCAATTAATAATTATATATCACAATATGGATCCCACTATTTTACTAACTTTCAAAATCACCATTGTTGAAACTTTAGTGTAGTGGGGTTCATTTATTTTACGTGCTGTATTCTTCTTCTTCTTCTTCTTTTTTTTTTTGATCAAGGTTGTATTATTATTCATTAATATGGCCATTACATTAAATATTTACTTGTATATCTGTATACACAAATCTGTCACTATATCCCACTTTTCCACATTGTTTTTTTACTCAAATAACGTTGGAAGTCGTCCAATATGACATCATTACATCCTGATAAGAAAAAACTTCTTTACATCTTGGACTGCCAGAAGCCATAAGGTCACAATAGTAATTAGAATTGCCTCACTTTTTTGCATTGTCTTATGTTACGTGTAGATGACAACATCTCTTGACAATATCCACTCATGTCATGTTACTCTCTTCTCTCTCTCTACCTACACTCTAAAGTGTGTCATCCACAGATGTTTGTTAGTGGGGTATTTGTTGAAGTTGAATCCTTGATCACATTCGAAGAGCGGTAGCCGAGTGTAAGCAGTAAGGATTTAACAAGTCCGACCATTATATTTTATATTAAATTTTGTCCCTGAAAATTCGGTCTTTTTTACTGAGTTTGAGATAGATATTTAAGAGGAGTTGAGTTAGAGTGTTAGGGTCGAAAATTTTAGACTCAATTTTCAATCCTAAATTAGACAATCAAATCATGCCACGTGCAAGTAGATAAGATTTTATCAGTTCATGTAAGATTTGGATGCTTTGATTTTCTTTTTCAACTTAAGATGAAGATTTTTAAACAACAATCTATATAATAAAGTAGCTAAATTATTTATTTTGATCTTTTCACGGCTCAGATTGTTGGAGGATTATTGATCTGACGATCCTACTTGAACTTTCATTTCTTTTACAACTTTAAAACTCTCTTTCTCTCTCTCTATATATATATAAATATATATATATTTATATAATAAAGTAACTATGAATGTTTGTCTTGAGCTATTCGCGATTCAGATTATTTCAAAACTTTTGATCTGACGGTCCTTATACCAATTTTTTTCAACAATCATATCTCTCATCTAACTATCTTCCCTTATCTCATACTAACAATACTGACTTCTATCTCCCCTTTAACTTTATCTTCCTTCTTCCCATCTCAAACTTAAATTTACCCATCAGCAACCCATCAAATTCCTGTATGAAAATATGGGAGGAATGATTGAAGGCAAGAACATGGAACCCCATAAAACTCATTTTTCCATATCCATCAACCCAACAACTCAATGACCCGAAAAAGAGAAAAAAAACCCAGCACCTCCCTGCAACCCTTCCATTCTCTCATCCATTTTCACCAACCCAGCAATTCTATGACCCCAAAAAAAAAAAACCTAGCAAATCCCAGCAACCCTTCCATTCTCTCTTCCATTTTTAAAATACTAGCAACCCATCTCTTCCATTTTCCCACCAACTCTCCTCACCCGACACCTCTCTCTCTTCCTTATCTCTCAAGTTATCCTCACTCAGCACCTCTCTCTCTCTTCCTTATATCCCTCCTTATCTCACCCACCAACTATCTGTCTCTCTTTCCATCTTCCTTATCTCTCATCTAACTCTTTCTCTCATTTTTAAAAACAAGCTACTTTCCCTTATCTCTAACTTCCCCCTGCAATACATACCACACCAAAGTAACACCCTCTCCCTTCCTCTCTGTCTCTACCTTGCACGTCTAATACACACTGAACAACCCACTGCAAGTAGTCCATGTATCTCTCTTTGAATCTTCTATTTCTTTTTCTCTCTCTGACTTTGCGTGTTCATGAGTTCATGTGGGTTCATGTGTGGTTTTTGCTTTTGTGTGTTCATGTGTGTGTTCATGGGTTCATGTGTGTGCATGTGTTTGTGTTCGTGTGTGTGCCAGTGTGTATGTGTGTGTGCAATTGTGTGTTTTGATTTTTTTTTTGTGTGTGTGTGTTCATGGGTTCATGTGTGTGCCTGTGTTTGTGTTCGTGTGTGTGCCAGTGTGTTCATGTGTGTGTGTGTGACATTGTGTGTTTTGTTTTTTTATTTGTGTTCACGTGTGTGTTTTGGAAATGTGTGTGTCTGTGTTTGTGTTCGTGCGTGTGTGTCATTGTGTGTTTTGGTTTTTTTTTTTTTTTGTGTTTGTTCATGGGTTCATGTGTGTGTCTGTGTTTGTGTTCGTGTTCATGTGTGTGTGCCATTGTGTGTTTTGTTTTTTTTTTTTTCCTGTGTGTGTTTTGGAAATGTGTGTGCCTGTGTTTGTGTTCGTGTGTGTGCCAGTGTGTTCATGAGTGTGTATGTCATTGTGTGTTTTTGTTTTTTTGTTTTTTGTGTGTTCATGGGTTCATGTTTGTTTTTTTATTTGCGTGTTCATGTGTGTGCTAGTGTGTTCATGGGTGTGTGTGTCATTGTGTGTTTTGGTTTTTTTTTTTTTTTTTTTGAGTGTGTTCAAGGGATCATGTGGGTTCATGTTGACTAATTGTTTTTGTCAATTTAATTATTTTTTTCTCACAGAACTGCACATTACCAAAATACGCATTTTCTTTTTCACCAGGTAAGTAGTAATAAATTTATTCTTTTTAATTCATATTAAAAATTTGTTGTGTGATTATCATTAAGTATTTGTCCTTTTTAATTAATTTTTGTCTTGGTTTAGTTGTGCATGCTTTGATATGAATTTATCATTATGCAAAGATGCTATATGTTAAATGTATACTGCTATTTTTAATTGCTTATTTACTCAAGATTTGTATGCTTAACAAGACCACAATTAGTACCCAAATGAAAAAATATTTTATTTTTTTTTCTATGAATACACTACAGCAGAAAATCTTAAATATAAATGAAAATTAAAAGGCTCTACACATTTTTTTGAAAGTTAGTTGAATTTTTAATAGAAAAAGTTGACTCAAAATAAAACTCAATTTAATCATCAATATCTAATTCATAAATTCAGCCTTCAAGATATTATTTATACAAAAAAAAAAAAAATCTACTGCATGAAAACATATAGTTCTCAAAATAAATATAAAAATAAAACAATTCCCCCAAGCTCTAGAAAAAAAAAACAAGTGATTAATAAAAACAAAACAATTCTCCCAAAAAACAAAAAAAAAAAAAACAAAGCTCAAGCTAATCACCAATAAAAAAAAAAAACAAAGGTCATACCAATTACACCAAAAAAAAAAACAAAAAATATATACAATAAAATTCAACCTAATTACAAATTCTTCCATGCAAACAAAAAGTATAAAATAAAAAAATAACAAGTGACCAGTAAAAAAAAAATAATTGAAACCAATTGCAATCACACAAAAAAATTCAAAACTAATCTAATCACCATCACCACTTCCACAAAAAAAAAAAAAAAATTCTCCCAAGAAATAAAAACACAAAGCCTAAGTTACTGACCAATAAAAAAAATAAGTGACACCATTTACACCAAAAAAAAAAATTCAAGCAAATTACCAATTCTTCCATGCAAACAAAAAAATAAAAAATAAAAAAAATAACAAGTGCCCAATAAAAACAAAACAAATGAAACCAATTGCAATCGCAGAAAAAAATTCAAAACCAGTGTAATCGTCATCACCACTCCACACAAACAAAAATTATAAAATAAAAAAATAACAAGTGAACAATAAAAACAAAACAAATGAAACCAATTGCAGTTGCAAAAAAAAAAAAAACTCACAACCAATCTAATCACCATCATCACTTCCACACAATCAAAAATATAAATATTCATCCAAGAAACAAAAACACAAAGCCAGAGTTAATCACCAATAAAAAAATAAGTGATACCAATTACATCAAAAAAAATTAAAAAAAACATAAAATCCATGCTAATTACCAATTCTCCCATGCAAACAAAAAATATATATAAAAAAAAAATAACAAGTGCCCAATAAAAACAAAACAAATAAAACCAATTGCCAAAAAAAAAATAATAATTCAAAACCAGTGTAATTGTCATCACCACTTCCACACAAACAACAATTATAAAATAAAAAAATAACAAGTGCCCAATAAAAAATAAAACAATTGAAACCAATTGTAGTCGCAAAAAAAAAATAAAAAATTCATAACCAATCTAATCACCATCACCACTTCCACACAAACAAAAATATAAATATTCTCCCAAAAAAGAAAAACACAAAGCACAAGTTAATCACCAAAAAAAAAATAGTGATACCAATTACACAAAAAAAAAAAATTCCAAGCTAATTACCAATTCTTCCATGCAAATAAAAAATAAATAAATAAATAACAAGTGCCCAATAAAAACAAAATAATTGAACTAATTGCAGTTGCAGAAAAAACTTCAAATTAATCTAATCGTCATCACCATTTTCTCACAAACAAAAAAATAACAAACGACCAATAAAAAAAATATATGAAATCGATTGCACCAAATGCTAGTGGTGTATGCTTTGGCAAGATTTTATTGGTTTTAATATTTAATGTTGGTGTTGGTTTCATTGTGAATGTTTTGACATGAGCTGATTGCAGTTAAATGTTATATATTACAACTTTATTGTTTATATCTTGATTTAGGTTGATTTTATTACATTTCTTAATTTACGATTCAACTTTACATAAATTTGAAAATTTTTATTAAACACACATAAAACACTCAATTTCACTAAGTTCAATGTCTTTTTTAAGGTTTGCATGTTTAACATTTGACACCAATAACTACGTACAAATCATCACTTCAACACCAAAACCAATATCCAAATGGACAATGTCACCATTTTTGGACAAGTAAGTTATTTATTATATAGAATTTATCAAAATATTTAGTATAATATTTCTATAAAAACCATATCATACTTACTATATATTTTTTCTTCTTTTTATTACAGGCTTATTCAGATCTAGAGTACACCATAAGTTAATCTTCTTATTATGCATCTTATTACCGGTGCTTCATGTTTACTTCTTACTTCTTATCGATCAATTCAATTTAAAATATCTACACATTTATAGGTCAATTTGCTACGAAAAAATAATGTAGGCGTTGTGATTCATGATGAGCGTGATCTTAATCACATAATTGAGGTGGTGTCATGTCACATTGTTTGATTTGATTTTACTCAATTTATTATGTGCTCATTCATATTTTATTCTTAAAGGAGAACAAAAAATCAAAGGCAATGACAAATGGTAGCAGTAATGAAAAAGAAAAGACAAGTTGTTCAAGCAAAGGAAAGGAAATGAAAATGAAAAGACAAGTTGTTCAAGCAAAGGAAAGAAAAAAGCAGTGTGTGAAGTGGTATGATTTATTGATTTACCGTGTAACAAATACGCAATTATTTCAAATTATTCAGAACAACATTATTAAATTCAAAATTTAGGAAACCACCGGTGGTGTTATATCAAATCACTAATTGGCACAACGTGCATGTCGTGAACATGAGAGATTTTATATGAGTACATTGAGTTTATAATTATGTTCTGTTATTAAATTGGATTATGGTAATAGTGACGAATTCTCCAAAGATTTTATTGTAAATTTGATTTGGTTCTTTCAATAATTTTTTTCCTGATGTATTTGTATATGTGGTGTTGCTTTGAAGAATTTTTTGTTCATTTTTTACAAGTAACACAGTGCCTTCAGGCACAAAAAATTACTAGTATATATATATTTCTCCTATCTCTCAGACGTTTTAAATACGCACTCTCCCAAACACACATTTTCTCATATCTCATATAACTCTATCTCTTTGTATTATGTGTATTGTGAGTATTGTTATTTTCGGTGCTTCTTTACTCAAAGTTTGCAGCTTTGACATGATTTTATTATTGTTAAATATTATGTGTTAAGTGTGCTATTGCTATTTTTGGTACTTCTAAACTCCTACATTTGTATGATTTTATAGATGAGAAAATATTTAAATGTTAAAAAAAAAATTCCAGATTATAGATATTTAAAACCAAGCTAATCAGAGTAGGAAAAAAAATTCAAAGTCAAATTAATCAATCACCAATAAAAAAATAACATGTGATACCAACATTCAAAGTCAATATTTTCCAAGTTGCAATTACCAATAAAAAATAAAAAATGACAAATAAAAAAATGAATGAAACCAATTGCACCAAAAAACAATATTCAAAATCAACTATAAATTTTGTTTCGACGTTGTAAACATTTAAACCCAAGTTAATCACCAAAAAAATAAATAAATAAAAATAACAAAGCCAAATATTTGAGTAAGTTTATATAATGAGAAAATATTTGAATGCTAAAAAATTTCCTAGGTCGTAGATATTCAGAGTCAAGCTAATCACCAATAAAAAAAATCAAGTGAAATTAATTGCACCGAAAATACAAAAAGGTTCATAGCCAAGTAATCACCAACAAAACAAAATAAAAAGTGAAACCAATTGCACCAAAAAAATAAAAAAATTCAAAGTCATACTAATCACCAATAAAAAAAATAACAAGTGATTGAATTTATAATTATGTTGTATTATTAGGTTAAATGGTGATAATGATGATAAAGTCATACATCCTATATATAAGCATTTTTTTACTTATTACTTAAAAATTGTAAATTTTATTAGGTTCCATCCGTTTTTTTTTTGAGGTATAGTATATGTGATGTTGTTTTGGGGGATTTTTTTTATACATTTTTGTGGTAGTTCTATTAATTTGGAAGATATGATCAACAATATATTTCGGGTCATTTTAAAAGAATTGGTGTGAATATTTTCGGGCTATTTTCTTTTTCAAGTTGGCAAATTACTTGGGGTTGTTTTGTGTGTTATCTAGTGTATTTAGACACAAGCAATGACTAGTAAAATAATATTGTTCCTCATCTGATTTCGTCCGTGACAACCATGCATAGCTTCCATTGTATAGAAATCTTCGTTTTTCTCAGAGGTTGAAAGAATGAATTGAATTCATTTATAATCAATCTTTATTGAGAGCCCCATTAGGGTACAAGGGTTGTTGCTTCTGCCATTATCATTCTAACTCCTTGAAAACCTGTACCATTCATCTACCCCATTAAATGGTGAGAATGTACTTTTCATTGGTAGAAAATGTACTACGATGCAAATGGCATGGCCTATTCACAGCCAGAAACTACTCTACGAAGTAGATATTTCCACGCAGACAACATATAATTTTATTTATTCTAGACACTATCAAACTGGGATAAGATTAACAAACTTTTTGGGTGGGTTATTCTCACTCCAAAAAAATCTATTCTCATCCTCATTATAGTCTTAATTATAAAACTACGAAGTCTACTCCTTCTATACACGTCCCACTATAGACTAACCCCTCCCCATTAACAATTAAATCCAATGCAAACTAAAATTTAAATCTCACCAATGCATAGTTAAAATTTTCATATTTGCCACTTGATCATTCAAATATAGTATATTGTCTCGTATGTGTGTATGTGTGTCTGTCTGTGTGTGTGAGAGAGAGGGAGAGAGAGATCAAGCCCCAACAATAATAAGTAGGGGTACAACTCGGGCGGGTTAGACAGCCAACCCTAGTCTAACCATAGGTATATAATCTTTAACTCTAACCCTAACCCTAACCCTAACCCTATTTCGGGTTGAGAAACTCAATCCAAGCACTGCTCGAGTTTTATTCAGCTGGGCTCGGGTTGAATTCAGATTCACTGCAAGAGAGACAGAGAGAGGGGAATAATTACAAATTCATAAAACAATCCATATATTTTATTAATAATAGTGCACTATTATTGATCATCTGTTTTCACACCAAAAAGCTAGTCATCTCAAAGTACAATCTCAGAAAACATAAAAATTAGACCCATAAAAACATTACATTTAAAACTTCACACTATCACCACTAATCACGTATAATAGAGTAGCAAGCAATAAGACACAGAGGACGATGGAGTAAAAATGAAAAAAAGTGCTAATGTTTATATATATACTAGTCATTGCCCGTGTCTGAAGACACTATGTAACAAACAAAAATATCTTAAACCATTATCCAAATTCAAAAAGAATGACATAAAAATATTCATACCAATTCTTCTTCTAAATTGACTCAAAATATATCGCCGATCATACCCTCCACTTTAATGGAACTGTCTTAAAAATATA
>CM042188.1:23671225-23685192 GCA_023539305.1 Ilex asprella | reverse complement strand
TATATATATATATATATATATATATTCTTATATACTACTAATAAAGAATGAAACTTTTTGCCATAGTATGAAAATTTTTTTATTTAGTATTATTCTTATGAAGAATTTTAAATAACACACAATTCTTCCGTAGTTGAATATCTAAATTACCATCAATCATATACTTATGTGTTTAAATCTCCAAATTATTCCTAACATATCTTTTAATTCTCTATTTACTATATATAAATATCAGCATCTGTGAAACTTTTTAATTAACTACATTACCCTTAAAAATGTATGTGCATCACTAGAGTTTTCAATAAAACGTTTAAAAAATATTCAAAAACTTCGTCAATCTAATATTTACTCGTTTCAAATATAAAGATAATATTATGCTTACATATGTGCATTTTTTAACCCAAATTTCAACAATTTTATTTTTAAGATAAAAAATAATCTTTTAAGTAGTTTTTTTAAAATAATTTGTGTTCAATTAACATAATTCATCAATCATGGTAAACTTTTCATGTTTTATTAACATTTTATATAAAAAAACATAAAGTGTATTTTTAAGTAAACTTTGAATTTTAGAATTTTAATATTCTTTTAAAATATATATTATAGAGTAGTGTATTATTTTAGGGTTAATAACAGTTTTAGTCAATGAAATTTACATATTTTTTCAATTTGGTCCTCATTGCATCAATTTATCAATTTTGTTTCTAAAGTATTTAATTAATTTTTAAATGATCTATACACAAACAGTCTTTTAAGTTTTGGACATAAGTGATCACATGTTAGTCACATGATACTATCTGATGGAATGACACACTTCTGTCAAAAAAACTTAATGGACCTTCTGGTTAGAACCCATTTAAACAAGAATTGAATATTTTAGGAACTAAATTCATAAAATTTATATATTGATGACTAAATTAATAAAAAACGCATATTTTAGAGACCAAAAATGTTATTAACCCTGTATTTTATCCCTATTGACCTAACCAATTCCTAATTATAGTAAGCATTAATTAGAATATTGGCAATTATTTTTATTTTATTCAATGAATTATAAGATGAAACCTAATCAAATGAATTTTAAATGAATAGATCTTGAAGACTAGTACGTCTAAGTAAATCCATTACTAGAACATTGTAGTCTCCTCCCACACCTAACAATCTCAATTTATGAATTTTAGCTGCAATTATTAGAAGTAATGCAATTAGAATACTGTTTGGCACTAAATATTGTACATTCATTTTATGCACTTAATTAATGACTTCTCTCCAAATCTAGCTTAAATGTTGATCAAATTCATATTTTTTATTTTAGGTATTAGAGAGGTAATTTGAATTAATGGAAAGGCTGTGGAAAAGCTTTTAAGTCGGCTACAGGAAATTTGTTTCCACATTCTCATTTGTCAATGTGGGTAGGCCATGTGTATTACTAAACACATGGGGTGGCTACTAATCCCCATAAGCCTACTACCTATTGGTGGATGACACCACCCAACATTCAAGAAGGCATTCCATTGGACGAGCCGAGCAGACCAAGCTTCTTCGGCATTTCAACCACCCCATGCCACTCAACTTAGCCAATCAAATAGAGAAGACTTATGCTATATATACTTGTGATTCTCTACATGAGAGAGAGAGAGAGGGAGAGAGAGAGATTTAGAAGAAGAAAACTTTTAGAAGAATTTTACATAGTAGTTTTTGCTTAGTTTAGAAGTTGAGTTTGTAAAATTCCATTTTCAAAGCTTCACCAGGTTTCGGAGAAGACAACTTTTGTGTTCCTTTCAAAGGTTCCAGCTTTGATTGTTCCTGGGATGGAGGAGCCCCCTGCTGATGATGGTGTTGAAGCTTCTGAGGCTCAAGCTCCTGGGTTGGTTCTTTCTGAGGTAGAGATGAGATTTTTGGAGGTTATCTTGCCCCATCTAACCCTGCAAAGGTTGATACTCTAGCTCCTACTTCTTCTAAGGTCCCTTCTAACCTTCTTGACGTCTTTTCTGAGCTGCCTGGGGCCCTTTCTGATCTTCCTGTTGTTCCTTCTAAGTTACTTGAGGCTACTGTTGAACCATCTGTATAGAATTAGGGCTTTTGTTATTTTAAGATCTTTTGTAATAGTCTTTTGAAAAAAAAAATATCTTAATCTTTTAGTTTTTCTATTTGATGAAATAAAAAGACCTTCATCTTGTATCTTGAAAGTACTTGCATTTTTATATTTTGCTCTTTTCCCTTTGCCCCTTAGCTTCAAGCATAACTCTGTTCTTCTGGAAGTAAATTTGTTTTTGTCAAGTATAAGGTATGTTCTCAACCTGAGAGACTTAGCTATTTGTCATGAACTCTTTGTAGTTAGGTTTGATAAAGAGCTCATCATTTAGAGAGCTTTCCCTTTTTGTGAGCTAAAAAGCCTATCTTTAGAATTCATGAGCTAAGGGGCTCATCGTCAATTATATGAGCTGAAGAGCTCATCTTTGTTTTTTATGTATTGTTTGTTAGTAAGTTGAAGAACTCATCGTATGTTTATGCATTAGAGAGCTCATCATTTATTTATGAGCTGGAGAGCTCATCGTTTATTTAAAAGCGAGGGAGTTTATCGTTTATTTATGAGAGAGTTCATCGATTATTTATGAGTTGAAGAGTTCATTGTTTGTTTATGCTAGTAATAGAATGACGATCGAGCTGAAACTTCATCGTTTTATTACAGATGAACTGTTACAAGTATCGTGGTTATTAAAAGAATATTTTCAAGTGGTCAACATTCTAGGAATGAGGCAAGATTTTTCATTCCTCCATTTGTAGCTTGTAATTCCCAGGCCTGATCACTTAGGATATGATGTACGGGCCTTCCCAATTGGGTCCTAGCTTTCCATGGGTGAGATTCTTTCCTGCAAGGAGAAGTTTCATGAGGACCAGATCTACTACTTTAAAACTTTTGTACCTGACTCTTCTGTTGTAATATCTGGTTGCCTTTCTCTAGTAATCTAGGATGTGCTGTAAGGATCTGTCCCTCTTTCTATCTAAGAAATTGAGGTTAAGCAAAAATGACTCGTCGTTATGCTCGGGGTTGGAGAGCTCTGTTCATGGTATAAGATGCCTATTGCCATAGAAGCTATTGCTTCAGTCCCGTAAGCGAAGGTGAAGGATGTCTCTTGAGTTGCCAACCTTTCAAGGCCTCAATTTTGGTCTTCATAACTGCTTTTATAGTTCAGATAGTTACCTCTACTTGTCCATTCGACTGAGGATGAACTAGTGCTAAGAAGTAGTTTTTTATGTCAAGTTCGGTATAAAACCCTTTGAATTTGGGATTATCAAAAAGTTTCCCATTGTCTGAGATGATTGCCCTAGGTATTCCAAACTTGTAGATTATGGACTTCCATGTGAAGTTTTGGACCTTCTGTTCTGTAATTTTTGCAAGAGGTTCCATTTCAGCCCATTTTGGTGAAACAGTCCACCCTAATCTATCCATAATTTTTGCAAGAGGTTCCATATCAGCTGAATCTAAACAGGAAACACTTATTCATCCTCAGGGCTCACTGACGGTTCAGCTAGGTGTTCAACTGGAGTTAGTCTATCCAGGTTCTCTTGGGTGGCAGTGGCTAATCTTGTTAAGGCATCAACTCAAAAATTTTCAGCTCTAGCGACATTCAAGACTTAACCTGCACAAATGTTTTTAAGAGTTCTTGTACTTTCCTTAGGTATAGAACCATTCTTTCTCCCTTAGCTTTGTATGTTCCTCGATCTACTTTACCACAAGCTGAGAGTCACTATAGATCACGAGCTGCTCTGCCTCCAAGGAATGTATCATGTTGAGCCCGGTAATGATGGCTTCATACTCAGTCTCGTTGTTTGAAGTCTTAAACCCGAACTTGAGGGCGTAATCGATGTCTATTCCATCGGGGGATATCAGGATTAGCCTAACACCGCTAACTTGGGCGTTGACAACTCTATCCACTGAAAGCTTCCATGTTGGGAGTTCGGGTTCCAACTCAATTGCCTCCATTGCTGCTCCTAGGCCTGTTGTGAATTCTGTAATGAAATTCGCTAGTATTTGACCTTTGATTATGTTCCTGAGTTTGTACATGATGTTAAACTCGCTGAGCTCTATAGCCCATTTGACCAACCTCCCTGATGACTCTGGTTTTTATATTACCTGCTTCATTGGTTGGTCTATAAGGACCTTAATGGTATGAGCTTGGAAGTAAGGTATAGGCCTTCTTTCTGTTGTTACCAAAACTAAGACTGGTTTCTCCATTTTTGGATATCTCTCATTTGTCTCTCTCAGAGCTCTGCTGCAATAGTAGAGTGGCTACTGAGCTCTGTCTCGCTTTCTAAGCAACGTTATGCTAGTTGAGAAATCTAAGACAACAAGGTATAAAGTGAGCACCTTTCCCTCTCTACGGCTCACAAGGATTGTAGGAGAGTTGAGATAATCCTTGAGAACTTTGAATGTTTCCTCACACTGTGCATTCCACTAGAACGCCTTTTTCAAGATTTGAAAGAAGGGTTGACACTTGTCGCTCGACCTAGAGACAAAACGACTTAAGGCTGATATCCTCCCTGTTAGTCATTGAATCTCTCTTGTAAGGGTGATTGCATATCTACTATAGGTCTGACCTTCTCTGGGTTAGCCTCTATTCCTCGACTATTGACTATAAAATCCAAGAACTTTTCGGCGGAGACCACAAAGGCGCATTTGGTTGGGTTGAGCTTCATTTGGCATTTCTTAAGAATTTGGAAAGATTTGGACCGACATGTCGTCAATGTACACCTCCATTGATGTCCTGATTTACTTCTAGAACATTCAGTTCACCAGACGTAGGTGAATGACTCCAGCATTCTTCAAGCCAAATGGCATAACTTGGTAGTAGTATGTCCTCTGCTCAGTCACGAAGGACATCTTCTCTTAGTCGCTAGGATTCATCCTGATCTGGTTATATCCCTAAAAAGCAATCATGAAGCTGAGCTCATGCCCAATTGTGGCATCCACGTTCAGGTCAATCCGAAGTAAGGGAAAACTGTCCTTTGGGCAGCCTCAATTTAGGTCAATGAAATCGATGCAGAGACACCACTTGTCGTTGACCTTCTTTACAAGGACCACACTGGCTAGCTAGGTCAGATAATTTACCTCCCTGATGGTGTTAGCCTGGTGGAGCTTGGAGACCGCCTCATTAATTTTCTTTTAGCATTCCGGGGTAAACCTCCTTCGTTTCTACTTGATAGGCTTGAAAGTTGGGTTCACGCTGAGCTTGTGCGTGATGACTATGGGGTCAATTCCCTCCATATCTTCCTATTTACAGGTGTATACCTCGATGTTCCTCTTAAGGAATTGAATAAGGGGGTCTTAAATTATTTAACTAGCTTTGATCCAACGTACACCAAATGTTCTGGTTACTCGTCGAGCTGGATAGACTCTAGTTCTTTCGAAGGCATGAGTTATGTCTCCAGCTCATCCCTTATGTCGAGCTCAACCAACTGTATAGTCTCGACCTCTTTCTTCTTCATAGACGCCATGTAGCATTCTCGTGCCACTCGCTAGTCTCCTTGAACCACTTTAATGCCATTTTCGGTGGGGAACTTCATTACGAGGTGGTTGATAGAAGGAATGACCTTCATGGTGTTGAGGGAAGGCCTCCCCAATAAAATGTTATATGCTAAAGGGGCATCAACCACCAGAAATCTCACTGGGGTGATGGATTGGCAAGGTGGGTCTTCTAATATAAGGACGAACTGGATTGAGCCTAGGGGTAACACCCTTTCCCCTGAGAATCTCAACATGTGAGCCATCACTGGTTCAAGATTGTCTTTGCCCATATCCATCTTGTTGAAGGCGAATGCGAAGATGATATTAGCAGAGCTCCCATTATCAATTAGAACCTGATGGATAGTTCTATTTGCGATGATAGCCCTCACCACCAAGGGATCATTGTGGGGATGCTGATAGCCTTCCAGATTTGCATCTAAGAAGGTTATGTCCATGCTCACCCTAGGTGCTTTGGACACATCATGTACCTTCAACATTTTCTCTGCTTGGAATTTGTGCATATGGGCTTTCTTGGCTAAGATGGATTCCCCACATCCAGCAAATCCTTTTAAAATTGCTATAATTTCTCTCAAGGGCTATTAATGTTGTGTAAGACCTTGCTACTGAGAAGCTGGGGGTAGGTGAGCTCAATTCTGATTGTCTTGCGCCATAAAACAACATAATTTCCCTCTCTGAATTAAGAACTCAATTTCTTTCTTCAGTTGCATACATTTGTCAGTGTGGTGACCGTGGTCCTTGTGATACTCACAATATTTTGTTGCATCCTGTTGTATGGGATCTGCCTTCATTCAGGGTGGTCACCTCAGGAACTTCTCATTCCACACTTCTTAAAGGACTTGAGATACTATGGGATTGAGAGGAGTGAACTGTCGTGGTGCGAATCTTGGTTGTAATTCTTGGGTGGAAGACCCAGGCAGTCCCTGATGTCTCATCTTCTTTTTAGAGAGTGCTTTCTGTCTCTTCATAGAGACCTGTCTCGACTCTTCTCCTTTCTGGGACTTCAGTCCCTCTCATTCTCCTTCTCCTTGGGCATGGTTGAGTTACTTTCCTTGGAAAGGAGATCTTCCTCGCCATTGATGTATTTTTCTGCTTTGGCAAAGACTTCTGCCATGCTGGCTTGTGGACTTTTTGAGATGAAGAACATTAAGTCCTTTGACTGGATACCCAGCCTAACAATGAAGGTAGTGAGTGCAAACTTTTCATCGGGGACATCTACTTTCAGAGATTTTGAGTTGAACCTTTGAACGTAGCTTCGTATGGTCTCGTTGGGTTCTTACTTTACATTCAACAAATGGTAGCTAGACCTTCGATAAGTCCAAGCTCTTATAAAGTGTGAGACAAATGAGATGGAAATCTCTTTGAAGGGTCAACCTATTGAACGATGCTAAGCCCTTTAATGTGATTGTGAAAGCTCAACACCGCACTAGGCCTTGATATCCAAGCAGCTCCATCTGGCTCTTGTTAGTATTAAGATGGTCCATGGGATCTTTCGTCCCATCAAAGGTCTCTATTTGAGGCATTCTAAACTTTGGTGGAAGGAAAAAATGCAGCACTTTTGCAATAAAGGGAGAATAAGTCTGTTGAACCAAATCATCCATAGTCACAGGGGTCTTGCCTCTTATAGCCTCTTTCATGTGGCTGAGCCCTTTTTGTATTTCCTTAAAAAGTTGTTCCCAATACTTTTCCTTCCCCTCCTCTTGGTGTTGATCAAATTCTTTTTTATAGGTTCCCCTATTCTTACTCTGCACTTCCTCGTTGTCCTCATTCCTAAAAGCTCGAAGATGGGCATTGCCTATAGTATGGCTATGCTCATCCCCCTCAATAACTTCTCTCAGGGGGTTGATGTGTAGTTGTTCCCCCTGTGGGGGATCATTCTCAACTGATTGTGCCCTTTGGGACGTTGAAGAAGACTTACCAACTTTTCATTCTGTCGGAGAAGACACTGATTGGCTAGGGAAAAGGCCTCCAGTTCGTTGTTTGGGAGGGGATCCACCATGGGAGGATCGATCTCAGGAGTAGGCAATAAATCATGAGGAATTTCCTGCTGTCTTTCATTGGCAGGCTCTTGTTGGTTTTGTAATCGAAGGGGATTCATCTGACTTCTACTTGTGTTGCCTGTAGAAACTGTCAATTACTAAAGAAAATCAGTATACTTTTAATAGGAATAGTCCTTCCCATAGATGATGCCAACTGATGAAGTATTTACCACAACCAAGTAGAATTGTGGATTCAACGTGCACTGAATTCTTCAATCTGAGCTCCAAGGCTCTTGAGAATCGGATCAGCGGATAAGATAACACACAATGGGTTTATAGTGGTTCACCAACTCGAGAGTTCTACTAATCACTCTCAAAGGAGTCTTTTGGTCCTAGGGAATATATTAATAATGGGGCGATATTACAATGAGTATCTTAGTAAGATGATGATTGCTAGTTTTTCTCTTAAGGGCTTTATCTCTTATTTATAGTTAACTATTATCCTAGCGAGATCTATGGAGATATTCTTGCCTCTTTCTTGTAACATTTGCCTTTATTGTGCAATGACTGCAGTGGGTGTTGGGACGGTTACGAATCTTGTGCCTAGATAAGCGATTGTTATTATTGAGGGGGTGATGGTGGAAGCTAGCTGTCTTTTACATCATTTTCCTTGAGATGCAAATGCAGGGAGCTCGAGGTTTGGAGTCAAGATCTTCAGGCAACTGAGCTTTCGACCTGCAAGAGCCTGACTTGAGAAATCGAGCTTAACCTTAGGCATATTCAAGGCACTATCAAAAACAATGGAAAAGATAAAGAAAAATAAATAAAACATCTGATTTGGAGTGTATTATTCTCATTTAATTAGCATGAGATTGATGATTATTTGAATTGAGTCTTGAGTTATTGGCATACTAACACATTAGAGGAGTTTATTCTATGCTTAAGTATCATGTACAAGTTTTCATGTGAAACTCAACCCTATATGCACCATGACCATGCTAATTTTTGCAGTTTATTGAATAAGATTCACACCTTAAAATGCTTGACTTATATAGTGGAGATGAATGCATTACCCTTGTGAGTTTTTGTGACATTCTTTATTGGAGGGTTGAATTACATTTACTCAGAAGAATATTCTTTCAAATTCCATATTTTTCAATAATCTCATTATTTTTGTTTTGATTAGTATAAATGAGGTAGTTAGTTGATTAAATCTCACTACAAGGGAATACCTTCCCATGTCTTCTGGCAAATGATTTTAGGCATTTTTTTTTAAGTTCAGCCATAGGCTATTATTTCTTAACATCATCCCTAGATGTTGTGATTGAGTTTGAATTTAAATTTCATTTCTTTAGCCACATGTTTAACCAAGCTATGCATAATTTATATTTATCCTACCTTGGTTATCTAGATATTAATAGCGTTTTATTGTGAAAAAGGGGATTATGGTTGAAAGAAAAGGAAACAAAAGAAAAGCAAAGAAGAATGGCAGAAAAGGGATGATGAATATTTGAGCATATTGGTAACATTCAAGGGAAGCAAAGCAAAGAAAATAAGAAAGAGAGGAAGTGAAAAGAAAGATAAAAAAAAAGGAAAAGAAAAAGTGATATGAAAGAAAGGGGAAAAGAAAAGAGAAATGAAGATAGAAACTATTTCATTTCAAAAGAGGAGATGTGGTTAGTAAAGTTATATTCTCGGGATAACTCCTTTTTGAACTCCTATATCCCTTCTTTACTTTAGCTCAATTTTCACCTAAGGTCATGTTACAACCAGTTAAAGTTCTATTTGATCTAAAAATATATGGCGAGTTTATGTTCTAAATCAAGGAGAGATAGGTCAAGTGTATTACTTTCATTTGCCCTAACATTCCTTTCATGAGTTTTGATGGGTCAAGCCCAAGAAGAACCCGATTTATTTGGAAAGCCCAAATTCCAATTAAGGAGCCCCAACCTCATTGAGGGTCCACCAAGCCCAACATAGTTCAAGGCAAGTTAAACACTCTGCTCAGCCACGTCATCAAGAGGGAAAGCGTAGGAGTTTTGCCTGCACCGCCAAGGAAGCAGTCCACCCTCACCTTATCCTTGACCGCGTCTTGTGGAGAGCATCACAACTACCTAGCCCGTTGAGGAGAAGTCGTGAGCTCAACCGAAATACTTACTTAGCTGCTATAAAATAGCCTCAGTCTGTTAGAGGGCCACTATAAATGGCACGCCCCACCAACACTTGGGGGGCATCACACTTTACCTGAGCACATCTCATTTCTCTCCCTCAAAGCTTGTAATCTCTGCTCCTCACTCCCTTGAGTTAATAAAATACCCGGTGACCAGAGCCATTCAAGAGTGGACGTAGGTCTAGCTGACCGAACCACTATAATTCCTTGTGTCTCTCCATTTCCTTATATTTTATTTCTACATTTATTATTCACACTTGACTCGTGGTGCATAATACAATTTTGTGCATCATCAGTTTGACGCCGTCTGTGGGAACGACAGAATTCTCACTTCAAAGCTTTCATTCTCCTGAACAAATGACGATCACTACCAGGTCCATGAACCAACATGAACACAATCCTCCACGAGAGGATGAGATTGCTCCTCCGCCTACCAACCCTGTCCTAAATGCTCCAGCTCCCAATCCACAACAAATGCTGGAGACCATGCAGCAGCTGGTAGCCCAAAACCAGCAGATACTGCAGCTCATGCTCGCTGGACAAGGAGGAGCACAACTTGGAGGTGCGCAGCACGGAGGACCCTTAGGAGCTCCACGTCCTGGACATCAGGGAGCTCCACACCCCGCTGCACCACACCTAGGTGCCCAAGAAGGGCTAGGCACCCACTTGGGAGTTCCCTTAGGCGCCCCACACAGGGGAACCCAATATGTGGGAGCTACACCTCCCCCTGCTTCTCATGGTGAGGACCCTCATCCCCAAGAGGATGAGGGCGAGAACCAGAGCATGGAGCATGGGAGTCATTTCCATGATCAGTCCAGAGGAGCCCCCAACCATTGGGATGAGAAGATCAAGGAAGTACAAAATCAATTGGGTGACGTATTCAATGCCATGAAGGCACAGGGCCCCGAGACAGTAGACTACCTGGTGAGGCGTACAGACACGCCCTTCAAGTCTGACGTAGCAAATTATCCGCTCCCTCAAAAATTCAAGATGCCTTCTGTGGAGGCC
Organism: Ilex asprella; assembly: GCA_023539305.1. Taxonomy (NCBI): domain Eukaryota; kingdom Viridiplantae; phylum Streptophyta; class Magnoliopsida; order Aquifoliales; family Aquifoliaceae; genus Ilex; species Ilex asprella. Next base: position 23,674,508 of record CM042188.1, on the reverse strand, counting down.
TTTGATGGGACAAGAGACCCGCTAGACCACCTCGACACTTACAAGACTCTGATGCAGCTACACAACGTCCCAGATGAAATCATGTGCAGGGCATTCCCAACCACACTGAAGGGGTCTGCCCGACAATGGTTTGCTAAACTCTCCCCAGCCTCCATTGCCTCCTTCGCTGAGCTTAGCAGGTCATTCGTTTCGCATTTCATTGGAGGACGTCGCCACCAAAAGCCTGTCACACATCTGCTTAGCATAAAGCAGGACCGCGAGGAGAGCCTGAGGAGTTACCTCACTCGTTTTAACGAGGAGGTACTCCAAGTTGATGAGCCTGACGACAAAGTAACGATGACCGCCTTCTTGGGTGGCCTTCGTTCATCAAGCTTCCTCTTCTCAGTAATGAAGCGCCCACCAAAGAGCATGCCAGAGCTGCTAGCAAAGGCCCAGAAATACATGAATGCTGAGGACATTACAAGAGCCAGACGAGGTGAGTCTTCCAGAGCAGGGGAAAAGAGAAAGGAAAGAGAGAGGGACGATAAGAAGGAGACAGGCAACAAGCGTGGTAGAATGGAAAGAGTTCCTGCCAAGGACCGGCTAGGTCCTACTCCTCATAGGGACCGTCAACCCTTCACTCCTCTCAATGCTGCTGTGGGGCACATCCTATTTCAAATCCAGGATGACCCCGCGATAAAATGGCCAGGGAAGATGAAGTCTCCTCCAAATCGCAGAAATCCTAACAAGTACTGCCGCTTCCACCGCGACCACGGGCATGACACCGATGATTGCTATGACCTCAAAAGACAAATTGAGGAGCTCATCCGCCGTGGTCACCTACGCCAGTATGTTGCTGGTAGGGAACGAGCACCAACACCTCACAATCAAGATGATCAGCAGCCCGTGGGAGAGATCCATACCATCTCAGGAGGACTAGCGGGAGGGGGAGAATCATTTTCCGCAATGAAGGCCCACGCCAGGAAAGCAAGGCACTTCGATGAGATGCGCCCATCCAAGGTGCCGAAGCAGGGCGATAACGAAGTCATATCTTTCTCAGATAAAGACCTAGAGGGAATCCAGCACCCCCATGACGACCCCTTGGTGCTCACCATGACAGTGGCCAACTTTCAGGTGCGCAGGATCCTGGTGGATAGTGGTAGCTCCGCAGATATCCTATTTGCAGAGGCCTATGACAAGCTCAGCCTGGGAAGGGAGAGACTGCAGCCTATTAGGTCACCTCTCATTGGGTTCTCAGGGGAGAAGGTGTATCCCTTAGGGTCCATCACTCTTCCTGTCACAGCCGGAGCGGCACCCCGCAGCTCCACAGTGATGGTCAATTTCCTAGTGATAGACTGCCCGTCAGCCTACAATATCATTCTAGGGCGACCTGCTCTTAACACATTGAGAGCAGTGCCCTCCACCTATCATCTCATCCTCCGCTTCCCAACCTCAAGCGGAGTTGGAGAGGTCAGAGGAGACCAAGTAACAGCAAGGGAGTGCTATGTCTCCTCCATGAAGACCAAGAAGCCACAGGAGGCGTTGCAAGTAGAAGTCCTTGACCCAAGGGATGACTCCACCACAGAAAGAGGAAAACCAGTGGAGGAGCTCACTCCTGTGGTCTTGGATGAGGAGTGCCCAGATAGAAAGGTATACATTGGCTCTTCCCTCTCTGAAGATTTGGTTGGCCCACTAATAGACTTCTTGAGACGTAACATGGACATCTTTGCATGGTCACATGCAGACCTCGAGGGCATCGACCCAGAGGTGGCCACACATCATCTCAACGTTGACCCAGGCCACAAGCCTGTCCGACAAAAGCTAAGGGGCGCCTCCACTGAAAGGGCCCAAGCTATGGACAAGGAGGTTGGAAAGCTGATGGATAACGGAGCCATCAGAGAAGTAGCATACCTAGAGTGGCTCTCCAATGTAGTGATGGTCACTAAAGCCAATGGGAAGTGGCGCCTCTGCGTCGACTTCACGGAACTCAACAAGGCGTGCCCGAAAGACAGCTACCCGCTACCACGGATCGACCTCCTCATTGACGCCACCGCAGGGCATGAGTTGCTCACTTTCCTTGATGCCTACTCTGGGTACAACCAGATTAGCATGTACCCCCTGGACCAGGAGAAGACATCATTCATCACTCCAAAAGGGACCTACTGCTATAGGGTCATGCCATTCGGGCTAAAGAACGCAGGAGCAACTTAACAACGGCTGGTGAACAAGATGTTCCAGTCTCAGATCGGGCGAACAATGGAGGTATACGTGGATGACATGCTGGTGAAAAGTCTCGCAGCAGTAGACCACGTTGATCACCTCCAGGAAACTTTTAATGTCCTAAGGTCCCATCACATGAAGCTCAACCCTGAGAAGTGCGCCTTTGGAGTGGGGTCAGGCAAATTCTTAGGCTTCATGGTCAACCAGAGGGGAATTGAGGCAAACCCTGATAAGATCAAGGCCATCCTTGATATGAAGTCACCCTCCTCAATCAAGGAACTCCAGCGCCTCAATGGGAGAATCGCAGCACTCAATAGGTTCGTCTCCAAGTTTGCGGACAAATGTCTCCCCTTCTTCAAAATTCTCCGAAAGACTTTTGAATGGGGGCCTGAAACAGAGGAGGCCCTCCAAAGGCTCAAATCCTACCTTGCAACACCTCCCCTCTTATCACATGCCACTCCAGGAGAAACTCTCCATCTATACCTTTCTGCTTCCTAATCAGCGGTAAGCTCAGTGCTTGTCAAAAATGGCAATGGAGTGCAGAAGCCAATTTATTACGTGAGCAGAGCATACCGGGGGGCAGAGATCAGATATTCCGCACTAGAAAAACTGGCGCTCGCTCTTGTCATTACAGCGAGACGATTGCGACACTATTTTCAGAGTCATCGTATAATGGTCATCACGAACCAACCTCTTAAAAAAATCTTGAGAAAGACAGACGTATCCGGTAGACTTCTTAAATGGGCAGTGGAACTAGGCGAGTTCGACATTCAGTACCAACCAAGGACAGCCATCAAAGCACAAGCCCTAGCAGATTTCATAGCCAAGCTCACACCAATAGAAGAGGGGAGCTGCAAGGATGCCCAGGTTGCACCTCCATCTGATGATGCCCAGCCATCCAAGGCTGCGCATCCATCCCATGATGCCCAGGCATCCAAGGCTGCACCTCCAGTTCCTGATGACCAGGCATCTTGGGCTGCACCTCCATCTCATGATGCCCAGCCATCCAAGGCTGCGCATCCATCCCATGATGCCCAGGCATCCAAGGCTGCACCTCCAGTTCCTGATGACCAGGCATCTTGGG
>CM042188.1:23629108-23666225 GCA_023539305.1 Ilex asprella | reverse complement strand
AAAAGGGTACAGCATACCGGGTTTTATGGCAGCACCCCACCGTATTGGCACCAAATCTCTATCGGCTTCTGAAGCCCACTCTCCACCAACGAAGAAGAAGCATGATTTCCAGCCAGAGCAATTGGAGCGTAAACCCGTGAGTACTGTACCAATTCTTGTGGTAAAGTAATACCACCCCCTATTTGGTGTAGGAGTCTCACTCAAATTATATGCCGCATGAAACTCTGTTGGAGAGGCATTTTCACGATGTACTTTTCTCCATAATGCGAGAAAACCCAGCAGAACTCTCCAGCCATTAGGCGCTAATCGCCCCGGAGTCAAGGAAAAGTAATGCAGAATACTACAGACAGAAGAGGACATGGGGAATCTTAGCCCAGCCTCAAGCATCTCCTCATACACAACAATATCACCGGATGAGTCGTCACAAGCAAACTCACCCAATTCAGCCCGACGACATAGCACAGTCGGAGGAATGCGATAAGTAGAAACAAGCCTCAAAATATCTCCATCCGAAGTAAACAAACTGGGAAGGGTACTCACCTTTGACCCATCGTCGTCAAGTCCCATTTTGCCTTTACGCCTTTTTCGGGGCCGTAAAGAGTGACCCAAGTCACCATCTTGAGGGGTTTTGCCTTGAGGAATCATGCTTGGAGGAGTCGAGTTGGAATCATCAAAAGTGGAACCCAAAGTTTCCTTGTCACCTGGAGTGTTCGGCCTAGCACCTGGAGAGGTGCCTGACCGCCTTGGCTCGTCCAAACAAGGTAACCCATCGCCCGGAAAGGTGCCTGACCACCTTTGCTCGCCAAAATGGGACAGCCCAGCGCTGCCTGGCGCTCCAAAGTTGCTTAAAACAGCTCCAAAAGCACTCGGGTCAGCACCAAAAGAGGCGCCCAGGTCAGTTCCAGCACCCAGGCCACCGCCCAGCTCCCTTGCTGCGCGCCTGCTGGCCTGGACAGCTCCTTTTTTGGCATGCACATAGCTGTCCAGCCCGCCAGACTGCATACGCAAGCTGTCCAGCGCACCAGACTGCCCATACGCGCTGCCCAATCCGCCTGATCGCGCGCCAACACTGCCCAGGAGCCTCCTCTGCGCACTGCCCAGCCCACCTGAGCGCTTACCTGAGCTGTCCAGCGCACCAGGCTGCCTACTCGCACTGTCCAGCACGCCTGTGCGTGCGCCAGCGCTGTCCAGCACGCCTGTGCGCGCACCAACGCTGTCCAGCCGGCTGTTTCGCGCGCCTGAGCTGTCCAGCTCGTCTGTTTCTGCATCCAAGCTGTCCAGGACAGCCCCTTCACCACCCGAGCAGTCCAGGACAGCCCCTCCAAAGCCTGGGCAGCCCCCTATACTTCCCTTGGAGCAAGAAGAGTCCCCGATTTTTTCCAGATCAGCACCCAAAGTAGCGCCTGCGGGCTGCTGTGGCTCACGCGCGGGCTGACTTGGGGTTTTCTCTTCCTCCTCCTCCTTCAACTTGTGGAACTCCAAGAGCATCAATACAACCTCCTTCAGCCCCAACTTCGCCACTCATCATGGTAGCAATGGAGTTTTCCCAAATCCCACCTTTTCCAAATCTCCAATACCCACTTCAAGAAACTCCACCCAAGAAATACCAACAAAACAAATGTTGAAATACTCCAGGCCTCAAATCTCAATGGAACAAAAAGAACCAAGCTCACAAGAATGGATTCTCAAGTCTTCCAAGAATGGCTCTCAATCTCAAGAAGGTGGAATGAATAGAATGAGAAAGAAGAATCTATTTATAGATTAGGGTTTTTAAGAGGGAAGGCCCAAGTTAAAAATCATGGGCCCTCTTAAAAATCCTAGTAAAAGAAAGACTTGAAGTATGGGCTCCCTAAAAAAAAAAAAAAAAAAAATCTTAACAAAAGAAGAAAAAGGCTTATGGTATGTACCAAAGCCAAAAATACATTACACAAGTGAAGAATCAATGCCTCCTTCTCTAAGTTTCTTTAGACATAGGAGGCATTGGGGGGCAAATGATGGGTCAAGCCCAAGAAGAACCCGATTTATTTAGAAAGCCCAAATTCCAATTAAGGAGCCCCAACCTCATTGAGGGTCCACCAAGCCCAACATAGTTCAAGGCAAGTTAAACACTCTGCTCAGCCACGTCATCAAGAGGGAAAGCGTAGGAGTTTTGCCTGCACCGCCAAGGAAGCAGTCCACCCTCACCTTATCCTTGACCGCGTCTTGTGGAGAGCATCACAACTGCCTAGCCCGTTGAGGAGAAGTCGTGAGCTCAACCGAAATACTTACTTAGCTGCTATAAAATAGCCTCAGTCTGTTAGAGGGCCACTATAAATGGCACGCCCCACCAACACTTGGGGGGCATCACACTTTACCTGAGCACATCTCATTTCTCTCCCTCAAAGCTTGTAATCTCTGCTCCTCACTCCCTTGAGTTAATAAAATACCCGGTGACCAGAGCCATTCAAAAGTGGACGTAGGTCTAGCTGACCGAACCACTATAATTCCTTGTGTCTCTCCATTTTCTTATATTTTATTTCTGCATTTATTATTCACACTTGACTCGTGGTGCATAATACAATTTTGTGCATCATCGAGTTTATCTCAAGATCGTTTCATTTTCATGATTGTCCATCATTTTTGAATTATATGTGAGCTATACTTTGCTTTAATCACAAGAATCCGTCTCACATATAGACATAGAGTGAAACATCAGTATAATCGGAGTGCTGTATGTTTTGAGATAAAAATCTTTGGTGAGACCTGCATCGAAGCTAATTTGGGATAGATAATATAGATGTGAGTTTTATCTGATAAATTTCTTAAATTACAGTACCATTTCACACACACATAGACAAGTCTCTTATGGAAATGTGTATGTGAATATTTTTACATATACATAGCATTTAAATCTGTGATGTAGTAGTGCGTAAATACCTTTAAGTTGATGGGAGAATTATCAGTGTATCTCATTAGTAGTTAGAAGATTGTAATATGTTCTAAGTCCAGGATGAGGAAGTTTTTAGGTACCTTCTCGAAAAACCTTCACCAGACACAACTCGTCTACCAGGGGTGACTTAGGGGTTTAATAGCGTTTTATTGTGAAAAAGGGGATTATGGTTGAAAGAAAAGGAAACAAAAGAAAAGCAAAGAAGAATGGCAGAAAAGGGATGATGAATATTTGAGCATATTGTTAACATTCATGGAAAGCAAAGCAAAGAAAACAAGAAAGAGAGGAAGTGAAAAGAAAGATAAAAAAAAAAAGGAAAAGAAAAAGTGATATGAAAAAAAGGGGAAAAGAAAAGAGAAATGAAGATAGAAACTATTTCATTTCAAAAGAGGAGATGTGGTTAGTAAAGTTATATTCTCGGGATAACTCCTTTTTGAACTCCTATATCCTTTCTTTTCTTTTGCTCAATTTTCACATGAGGTCACGTTACAACCAGTTAAAGTTCTATTTGATCTAAAAAATTATGGCGAGTTTATGTTCTAAATCAAGGAGAGATAGGTCAAGTGTATTACTCTCATTTGCCCTAGCATTCCTTTCATGAGATTATGTCAACATCGTTTCATTTTCATGATTGTCCATCATTTTTGAATTATATGTGAGCTATACTTTGCTTTAATCACAAGAATCCGTCTCACATATAGACACAGAGTGAAACATCAGTATAATCGGAGTGTTGTATGTTTTGAGAGAAAAACCTTTGGTAAGACCTGCATCGAAACTAATTTTTGATAGATAATATAGATGTGAGTTTTATTTGATAAATTTCTTTAATTGCAGTACCATTTCACACACATAGAGACAAGTATCTTATGGAAATGTGTATGTGAATATTTTTACATATACATAGCATTTAAATCTATGATGTAGTAGTGCGTAAATACATTTAAGTTGATAGAAGTATTATCAGTGTATCTCATTGGTAGTTAGAAGATTATAATATGTTCTAAGTCCAAGATGAGGAAGTTTTTAGGTACCTTCTCGAAAACCCTTCACGAGACACAACTCGTCTACCAGGGGTGACCTAAGGGTTTAAAGACTTGGTGCATTCGCTAAATGCAGTCATGTTGTAATGCCCCAAAATACACCTTGAACGGCATTACTATCTAAAATCATTCACAGCATGAGAGCGACTAATAAAATTCATCAATAAATAAAATTTTCATTCATCATATCTAATATCTACAACATCACCCCAAAAGAATATGCCAAATAATGATAATTACATTTAAAAGAATCAAATTTAACTTGCAGTAGAATAACAAACTATTAGGAGAGTATAGCTCTAAATATCCACCTTGGGACCCACATGCCCATCTAGCGGAGCTTCCCAATGCACCTGTTCATCGACTCCAAGCTCCTCATCTAACATGAAATCTAAAAAATATGTTATTTGTAAGGGGTGAGCACTAAGCTCTGTAAGAAAATCCTCACAAACTCAAACAAGGTTTAGAAATATATAAAACAAGTAGGTCTCTTTTCACAAATAGCATATATAGAATTTGAAGTTAAACAGAGACATTTTAATGGATCTCAAGTTTAAGCAAGAGTAATATTTAAATGAAAAGTAAAATCAATTTTCAACCAACAATTCCAACAAGTCACTATTTTCACAATAAACCAATTCCACCATGGATCTCAATCTACCATTTGCACAATAAAAAATAATGAACAATGTATATATGTATCTCAAAGAGATACAATTTCATATAGAGTATCTCAATAGAATTTCACCCATGGTCATTCATAAGAGATACAATTTCCAACAAATTTCTCAATTTTCCAAGGAAATACAAAATTCCTAAATTTCATATAGAGTATCTCAATAGAACAATTGAAGAAAAATGCAAGAGATTCTCATAAATACCATTTTGTTGTTCAATATAAGTACTAAAGTTTTGAAATCAAGAACAAAGAAAAAATCAACAGAAAAATTCATTTCTCTTGAAAACTAGGGTTTTGAGTCAAGAAAAAAGAGATTTAATTGTTATCTGACCATAGATGTGTTTAAACATGGTAATGTTTGCAAGAAGATCAAGAATCAAGCATTTACTAACAAATAAATAAGATTTAGAGTCAAAAGAATACATATAAATAAACTCTAGCCTCAATGTAAGAGAATAGAAAGAAACCCCTACCTTGTAATCAAGAATTTTAAACAAAAGCCCAAGCTTTAGAGACTCTCTTTCTCCCTTTTCTTCTTTCATTTATCTTCTCTTAGGGTTCTAAGAGGTTTATGGTGAGTCTGGAATGGAAGAATGAGACAAATGAGGATTAAAATGGTGTTTTAAAACAAAAAAATCCCAAATTTTTACTGTTTTGGCAATCTTAAACTAAAGCGTACCGGTACACTAAGCCTACTGGAGTTCGGCGTATCGGTACGCGTACCGATACACTTTTTCTGCTTCAGACAAGTCTTCATAAAATTGGAATAACTTTTGATCCAACCATCCGATTGAGCTAAAATTTTGACAAAATATAGAAGACATCCAGATCTACAACTTTCATGTTTTTCACTTCTTCAGATTAGAAGTGGATCATGGTCAAAAAGAAGGAAAATCAAGGAACTGTAACCCAATGGTGTGGGTGCTGGTGCCTTTGTTACCAAGCACCAATACTTTCTTGATTTTCTTACTTTTAGCCCTCCAAATCCTCGTGTAATATATCCATGCCTTAACCACATATCTATACTTAGTAGCAAGGTTTCAAAAGGCATGAGTTAGATCATAATTACCCGCAACATCAAAATTCGACGTTATTCATAATTTTGGCTAACTCTAAGTACTTAAATGCAAAAGTTTAGTTGTAATGCAAGTAATGAGGCCGTTAGATATGCAATATTATGTGTTCATAACCTATATTAGCATTTCAAAATAATTACTTGATATATATTAAAATATGAGTGTGGGAGTTTACTGTCCACCTCCTTAAAGAAAGTTTCGTCCTCAAAACTTATCTTAAGTAGTGAACAAGTGAGAGTACTTCTCTCGCATCTCTAGCTCGGATTCCCAAGTAGCTTCTTCCACCCCATGATGTTGTCACCAGTTGAATGACTTTATTGTGAAACACCTTCTCCTTGGCATTAAGAATCTTTATAGGTTGCTCCATCTTGAACTTCAATATTCTCCAAATCTACAACATGTGTTGTATCCGATTGACACTTTCTTAGCATTGAAACATGGAGCACGTCATGTACCCCTGACAACTGAGCTAATAACCGAAGCTGATATGTCACTTTGTCCACCACTTTGATTACTTCAAAGGGTCCGATGTACCTTAGAGCTAATTTTTCCTTCTTGTTAAATCTCAACACTCCCTTCTTGGCTGACACTTTGAGGAACACATAGTTCCCCTCTTGGAATTCCAATAACATTCGTCTCCTATCTGCATAGCTTTTCTGTCTACTTTGTACCATGCGTAGTCTTTCCCGGATAAGTTGAATTTTTTTCGTAGTCTCCCGAATAAATTCTGGCCCAAGTAAGCTACTCTCTCCAGCTTCTGGCCAACAAGTCGGTGACATACATGGTCTCCCATACAACGCCTCATAAGGTGTCATGCCAATGTTGGATTGAAAACTATTATTATACCCAAATTCCACCAGCGGTAAATGATTACTCCAACTTTCCTTGAAGTCCAACATGCAAACTCGTAACGAGTCTTCCAAAATTTGTATCACCTTCTCAAATTGGCCATCTTTTTTAGGATGAAAGGCAGTGCTGAAGTGTAACTCTGTATCCATAGCTCGTTGTAGACTTTGCCAAAATTGCGCCATAAAACGAGAATCATAATCCGATACAATAGAGAATGAAACTTCATGCAATCTACCAATCTCAAAGATGTACAACTTGCTCAAGGTCTCTAGAGTGTCAGTGGTCTTCATACTCAAGAAATGAGCAGACTTAGTGAGTCTATCTACAATGACTCATATGACATTATGCCCTCGTGAAGTCCGTGGAAATTCAGATACGAAATCCATAGTGATGTGATCCCACTTTCATTCTGGGATAGGTAAGGACTGGAGTAATCCTTCGGGTTTTTTATGCTCAATCTTCACATTTTGACACACTGCGCACTTTGCAACGTACTTAGCCATGTCTTGTTTCATTCCTTTCCACCAATATTGTCGTTTCATATCTATATACATCTTGGTACTACCCGAATGTATGAAAAATTTTGAACAATGGTACTCACCCAACACTTCTTCCCTTACTTGGTCATTGTTTAGTACACATAGTCTTCCACGAAACTGTAACTCATTATTATGTATAGACCAATTCTTAATAATCTCATTCTTCTCCAATCTAGCCCAGATTGTTCCCAACTTAGCATCTAACCGTTGCAACTCCAATATTATTTGTCGGAGAATTGGTTGACCGATACAATTAAATACGCATGGTCGAGTCTTCTATATATCCACCCATAGATCAAATTGCTCTAAAACATCGATCAATTTCCACCTATTGACAACAAGAACATTAATTTAATCCCGTGACTTTCTCCTCAGTGCATTTGTTTCTACATTCGCCTTCCCCGGATGGTAGTTGAGTGTGAAATCGTAATCCTCTAAATACTCAATCCACCTTCTTTGTCAATGATTCAAGTCTTTCTGTGTGAAGATATACTTAAGACTCATATGATCATAAACACTTGAAACTTTTCCCCGTAAAGGTAACACCTCCACAACTTAAGAGCAAAAACTACAGCAGTAAGTTCCAAGTCGTGAGTGAGATAGTTTTGCTCATAAATCTTGAGTTGTCTCGAGCTATAAACAACTACCTTACCTTCCTGCATTAGCACACATCCCAAGCCTTGTAAAGAAGCATCGGTGTAAACATCGTATTCTTTTCCCACTGCTCGGAATAATGAGGACAGAAGCTGTTGTCAACATTTTCTTCAAGGTGCGAAAGGCTAGTTCACACTCTTGAGTTCACAAGAATCTTTCTCCCTTTTTTGTCAGGTGAGTCATAGGCATCGCTAACTTTGAGAACCCTTCCACAAACCTCCAGTAGCCTGCTAAACCCAGAAAACTACATACTTTGGTCACATTCTTTGGTGGTTCTCATTTCATCACGACTTCAATCTTTGCGTGGTCAACAGCTATGCCCTGTTCTAACACAGCATGACTAAGGAATTTTACTTCCTTCATCCATAACTCACATTTACTTATCTTAGTATACAATTTATGCTCTCTCAATGTCTGTAGCACAATCAAGAGATGATGTTCATGTTCCCCATGTGTCCGTGAATAAATCAATATGTCATCAATAAACACGATGATAAACTGATCTAACTACGGCCGAAATACCTTGTGCATCAAATCCATTAAAGCTGCAAGAGCATTAGTCAGTCCAAACGGCATTAGTGTATATTTGAAATAACCATACCAGGTACAGAAAGCTGCCTTAGGAATATCCTCCTCCTTTCTCCGCAGTTGATGGTAACCTGTGCGAAGATCAATCTTGGAGTAATACTTAGAATCCCTCAGCTGATCGAATAAATCATCAATTCATGGCAATGAGTATTTGTTCTTCATTGTCACCCGATTCAACCTTCGGTATTTCGTTCATAACCGAAGTGTTTCATTATGCTTCTTCACAAAGAGGACCAGAGCTCCCCAAGGTGAAGTGCTTAAACGGATAAACCCGATATTCCATTACACCACAGAAAGTGGACAATAAGTTCATCCCAAAAATTATTTCATACCCCTTCATGTCTAACGCAATCAAATCTTGCTCCCCAATTCGAAGCACGCAACCTTTACACACTCTTTTAGTATGCAACTGTTCTCTCGTAGGCATGTTAATACTCAAGCCATGTTCTAACTTTTTAAATTTTAATTCCAAATTAAGAGCATATATTGTGCGTGTGAATGAATGAGTCGCATTGGGATCAAATAAAATTCGGGTCCAAGAATTATAAAAAAGAACGATACCTTCCACCACTGCATTGAAAACGTCTTCCTCCGATTGAGTCAAAGCAAGCACTCTTCCCTGACTTGCACCTGCTGGGGTTGGAGCTCCTAACGATCTTTGTTGTAGCGACTTCTTTGGTAATGACTTGTTTGCATTTACTTGTCCTGCTACTTGATTGGTTTTTGTTGAAAATAATGGGCAGTTATTTTTGAAGTGCCCGAAAGCTCCATATGCGAAGAAATGACGTGGGTCAATGCCTGCTCCCCCTGGTACGCCTCCAACTTATCGAGCTGTCTGAAGTCTCTATCCAACTTCCTGGTCTAGGCGACGGTATAGTGCCGTCCTCTGCACTCCACTGCCGTTAGCACCGGTCCAGATCGAACCTCCCCTCATCAAGTTCTATCCTTGCTAGTTATCCTCCGTGTCTCTCTCCACCAGTGCAGCTCGGTTAACCAGATCCCCATAGTCCCGTATCTTGAGAGCCACAAGTTTCTCCCTGGTGGCAGGCCTCAAGCCCTGCTCAAAGCGTTTGGCCCTCCTACCCTCAGTAGATATGAACTCCGTGGCATAGCGGGATAACTCATCAAACTTGCTATCGTATTCGGCTACCATCATGCTACCCTGTCGTAGAGCGAGAAATTCTGCACTCGTCTTGTCCCTAACTGATTCAGGAAAGTACTTCTCTTGGAAGATTTGATCAAATTCCTCCCAGGTAAGAGCATTTGTGTTCCTTCTTCTCTTCACTGAGTCCCACCAATAATCTGTCTCCCCCTCTAACAGGTATGTAGCCAAGCCAACCCATAAATTCTCGACAACTCCCATGTCATCACACATCTTCCTCACCCGGCGAATCCACTTATCCACATCCAAGGGGTGAGAGTTTCCTTGAAAAGTAGGTGAGCGTTGCCTCAAGAATTCTCGAAGAACTATCATTCTTTGGTTTTCGTCCCCGTTGCTTGGTTCCTGAACTAAGGGATGAACTCCACTGTTGTGGTTATTGTTTTCATTCTGGTGTTGTACCAGAGTGGTTAGCTCCCTTAACCATTGATAAATGTCATTCATGGCATCGGGAGGTGATGATGGTGGTGGTGGTGGGTGTGTTTGGTCACCACGTCCACCCTTCATCCTGCACATCAATTCACAATTTAGTTTTCTTGATGTACAAGACATCTTAACTATCACTTTAACCCAAAGCATAAGACTTATATAAAATTTAAATTAATAATTTTGTTCACCCTAATCCTACCTCTTTAGTGGTAATCCATAACCTACAGCTCTCATGTAAGACCTAAAGTCTAGGCTCTGATACCAAAACATGTAACACCTCGCCCCTACATGGCATATATTGTCCACTTTGCGCCCACAAGTCCTCACGGTTTTCTTCCTCCCAGTACCCCTTGGAAAACGCGTATACCATGTAAGGACCAAGGCTTACTTATAAAGCCTAGTAACTTCCTCTCTCTAACCGATATGGGATAGTAGGATCTCACACTTGTACCCTACGAAATTGGGTTTATGTTTCATTTTATGACCTTAATTGACATGTATCTTAAACTTTAGGTAATGTGTAATGTAGTAAATGTTTTATGCATTATCATGTTGTTTTCAATTAGGCAATGGGGTGTCTTAGACTTGTAAATATGTGTTACAGTGTTAGGAAGCTTTAGGGTTAGTTAAATAGAGAAAAGAGAACAAAAAATGGAAAAATAATCAGAAAAACACAACCAACCTGTTGGACTTCAATTGGTTGAAGTAGTTGATCAATAGGTTGAAGGTCAAAATGACATTTTTTATGTTTTAAAGGGGAAAGACCGACAGTTTCTCGTTCTTTTCATTTCAAAACCACTCTATCTTTCTTCTCTCTAACTTCCAAAAAATCTCCCCCACCACCTTCATCACCAAATCAATCTCTCATTTTCTTTAGCCATTTCACTCACTCGAAAAACCCTAAGTTCTTGACATGGCATTTAGGAAATATTTGAGCTCCACTTCGAATGGGTTGGTTTCATGGCTTTGGGCTTGGGTGTGTTGCTTAGTAGTCATGAGTATGTGTGTGTAGGCATAGCCAAGACTCGTGGGGTATCAGCTTCGGTTTCGAAGCTGAGGGAAATAAGAAAGGAAAAAGTAAAGGCTACCGTAAGGGAGTAAGACCCCAAGAAGCCTCTGGATTCCTAGTCTAGGAAGAGGAAGAATGCTTCTTATGAGTCTATTATTAAGGGTAAGATCTGTGAGCGTATGGTGGATCATAGGAGCCTAGGGAAAGGGCGTGCCGATTAGACAAATTATGCAGTTCGGACTCAATTTTTCCTTTAAGAATGTAGAGGGGTATATTTTGACTTTAAGCCATCAGTTTTATAATGGATTGAGGGAGGTTGATTCGAATCTTAAGATCTTGAGGACAATGATGAGGGGCCAGATCATACAAGTGACATCGGACACTATAGCAGAGTATTTGGCATATAAGAGCCCACAGGTTGATGAGGTTGACAACTCGTATCCTAAGTTCAATGCAAAGTCGTTAGTAGAGTATGTGAAGCAGATGTACAAGAATCCTAGTCAGTTTGATGGGCAGTTCAGTGTAGGTAAGTCGACTACCGATTACCAGACTATGAGTAAAATTCTGCATTATAATGTCTATACCAAAGGGTCTAATAAGAGACTGCCTCTCCCTAAGATCATTTTTGTTGTATGAGGTGATGCAAGTGTGGGGAGTGATTAGAGACTATATTTTGGAGAGTAAGCCCAGGGGAAACATGTCTTTCGGTGACATGATTACACATCTATGTGTCCAGGCTAGAGTGAGGAAGATATAGGCAAATCATTTGACTCCTCTAGAGAATGGGCCTATCAGTAGCTGGTTGCGGAGGAAGAGTGACACATAGACCTACTACCACCACTGTATCTGTAGAACCTGTAGCTGATCCTATTCCAGTTACTTTGAGTGCCATTATTACTCAGCGGGTGACTAGGCTTGAAGAGAGAGTGACTAGTATGTAGTTTAGTTTCTTGGATATCCAAGGGACACAATCTCGGATACTAAGAGAGTTAGAGTTCTTAGTTATGGTTCATAAGATAATGTTTGACGCTTTTTCCTGGTGTGACTTACCCATATGTTCCTCCGCCACCACATACTTCTCAACCTACTAGTTTAGTGCCACCTTCATCCACAGATACACCAACTCCTAAATTTGTGACTGAGTCTAGAGGAGATTTTCAAGAGATAGGCACAAGTGAATCTCAGGCGGAGGAAGAGTATGAGTCAGAATTTGAGTTTGAGGGGGAGGGTTCTGACTAGCTTTTGTTAGAAATGAATGATGTATAGTTTTTGTTGTTTCTAGGAAATAGTCTATTTGGGTTTTGTATTAGCCTAGGATAGTAAAATTTCAGTTGTTGGCCTAAGGTTATTGTCTTTTTAACTTTTTTACCCTCTAAAATTCGTATATATATTAGACATACTTTGGTTATAATGTGTGTTTGCAATTTCTTGTAATGTTTAGATTCACACCCACACATCCATGACATATGCTCAAACATTTTCCTATACACATCACTAGTATAGAACCAGTAGTATAGAACAATTACAAAAAAATTCAAAATTTGTTGTGTTTAACAATAAGTATAGAGCAATTATAGACACAAACACACCTCAAGTGTGTGGAAGTATAGTTGCAATAGAACACACACACACAACCACACAACCACACACACATACACACAAACACACACACACACACATATATATCTATGTATATATAACAATATATATAGTCCAATATTACCTTTGAGAGAGCGTTGACTTTGGATCTGAGCATGAGCGAGAGAGATTGAGCATAGATGAGCAAAGATAGAGAGATGAGCAGATACAGAGAGGATCAATCATTCGCCATTTGGTTTCATGAGAGAGAGAGAGAGAGAGGAGGAGGAGGGTTTTTAGTAGTTCCAACAAAAAAGTGGATGTTTTGCTGCTAATGAAGTTTGAAGGGTGGACTTTATTAAAGTCTCACCCATGCGCCTGCATGTTTCCAGTTTTTTCTTTTTTTTAAAACATCATTTTTTTTGTTTGCAAAATCTAGCCTTATTTTCAAAACAAATTGGGTAAAAAAACACGTACCAAACACACTCTCGTTTTTTATTTTGACAAAAAACTAAAAACTAAAACAAAAAAGTCAAACCAAAACATAACAACGCAACCCAACTATTTCATACCTTAATTGGACCCTAACAAATATTTACCATAGCCAATTCAATAAACTAAGTTTCTCTAGAGGCTACTGGTTTTGGACTTAGTGGTCATATGCCCGAAGAAAGAGAAATAGGTATGAAAATATGACACAGTATAATAGAGAAAATAGGCACTTGCACATGTCTTATGCTACAGGAATGAGTCCTTGAGAATTAGCTATGAGACAACAGACACTTACTTCTCATAAAGTAGTGAAACAAAGAATTGGAGGTAGATGTCCTAGTGCATACCAGTTTGCTAGTTCCAAGCAAGAGATGCTTGACGAAGCAAATGACCGCTTAGCCAAAACTACTCGTCGGATGAAGAAATATGTAGATCAAGGTCACTCGCCACTAGAGTTTCAAGTTGGTGATCAAGTTTTGCTGAAATTGACTCATGCGATTTGGAAATGGATCAATAGAAAAATAGTGTACAGTGGATTGGTTCCTAAATATGACAATCTGTTCCAAAATGATGAAGAAGGTTGAGAATTTAGCCTATCGGTTGAAACTTCCTCATCGATTGAAAATTCATCCAACTTTTCATGTGAATTTTTAAAGTCTTTCCATAAAGACTTGTTGAATGCTGGATGGAGACAAGCCAAGAAGGCTTCACCTATAATTAGGAAACAATTTGACAAGGAAGTCAACAAGATTCCACCTCATAGGACCATGGGTCA
The DNA here is from genome assembly GCA_023539305.1 of Ilex asprella. Taxonomy (NCBI): domain Eukaryota; kingdom Viridiplantae; phylum Streptophyta; class Magnoliopsida; order Aquifoliales; family Aquifoliaceae; genus Ilex; species Ilex asprella. The sequence continues at coordinate 23,652,426 of CM042188.1, read as the reverse complement.
GAGTGAGAAGAATTGTAGAACTGATTTTCTGATTCATTGGAAAGGTGGTTCCGAGGCAAATGCTAGCTGGAAAAAAAGATGTTAATCTTTGACAGTTTGGAAAATAAATCAAGGAGCATTGGAACAACCTTTTGACAAGGACGTCAAGTTTGTACGGTGGGGGTGTTTGTTACACCCTTAGCTAGTTGGCATGGCTATGGCATGCAGATGTCTCACCAAGGGGTGCCACACGCCTTAGCCAAGGTGGGGGTGTGCTTGCCTAATCATCCGTTAGTGAAAAAGATGGTTTATTTAGGACTTGGTCATGTGCTTGGTTTGGTATCAAAGGTGCTTGACAAAAATTTATATGGTATGGAACAACTATGCCCTAGGCTCCTGTCATTATAACTCTTTGGCCAGATAATGCAATTACTAGCACTAGAGAATTGTCTCCTAATGCTATTATAGGGGGGTACTCCGCAAAAGGGTTCCAGACTAGCAACCCTAGGAACCTTTATGCTCCATAGCCTTGGCACACCAAAGCAAAGCACCAATACCCAATATGTGGGGCCGATGATCGGTGGGATCCATTGATGGTGGAAGCCCTATACATGGTTGTGGAAGTCAGCACATACATGAGCACGTTGGACACAAAGCAAGAAATCAAGACTACTTGTGTGGGCTCGAATTGTAATGCATTGCAAGCTTGGAAGACCATGTCATGGGTTGTGCATGGCTTGTCCCGTGGACAAGGGAAAATCAGATGTTGTAGGCTATCAAGAATGTCAAGTGTACGTCATGTGATGTGGTTCTGAGTAGTTGAAGCATGTGCACAATATGTGAGATTTTTTTTTTTTTTTTGGCAGAGTGTAATACGGTTATGAGCTACTGATGGCATGTGCACATCATGTGAGGCGGTTCCAAGCAGTTGTTGACATGTGCACAGCATGTCATGTTCAGTACATGTTCAGCACATTGTGGAGAGTGGCAGAACCACCTGCGATCTTTAAGGGTAAATCTAATTGGTGTATGTATTCCTAACAATTGGGGATGTCAACTGCATAGCTTAGTTGGCCAGAGTTGGGTGGTGCCAACATTGCCTAGGCTAGGCGGTTCGGTTGCAGTTGCCATTATATAACTTTTATATACACATGTTAGGGTATGCAGTAATTCAAGAGAGTTTGAGCAAGTTTTTATAAACAGACCCTTAGCCAAAAATCCTTTAATAAGAAAAAGGTTGGATTATTTGGCCTGTAATCTAGTGTGCTTCTCTATGTTTGATGCTTGTCCACATTCTGTTCAACAAAGTGTTTCGGTGAGTGATTGTGTGAGTTTAGTTGACACAAAATATTAGATATTGATATCATCACAACGTAAAAACTTCGAGTTAAATTTGACCCCTTTGACACCTAGTATCATTAATATCCATGAAAATATCTATGGTGTTTAACGTAATATGAAAAATGACTCCTTGTTTGAACTACGTGTGGTGTATGCCCCCACTACGTGTAATAACCAAATGATCTGTTAACTTCCTCCATCTTCAATTGCTGATTCAATGAACCAACCGTAATTGATCCAACTTTCCATGCCGATCATTCTCCATGGCACCAACCAACTCCCATTGGCAATGCTTCTTAATGTGTAAGGATATATTATTACTACACTCAAACATTATCCATTATAAGTAAAAATAGTGTTATTGAGATCTTGGTTATTGACTTAAATTTTTTTTTTTTTTTTTTTTTTTGGAGGAGGAAGGGAAAGGGGAATGCGGACTTGAACTCTTAACCTAAAAAAAAAAAACAAAACTTTTACAAGACAAGGAGTATCATTGAACCAAAAGTCCATTAGTATTATTGAGTTAATTCAATACAATTATTAGATTAACAATAAATCCCATTTAACATTAGAACTTATTGTTGATTTAATGATTGCAGTGAATTAGATCAATAAATTAGATAAATTATATATATTTATAATAATATCATCAATCATATCAATTCTCCGAATCATTAAATCAAAAAAAATGAAGCCAACTTTTATAATTCTAGTACCCAATTCCCGTTGGTCAGTGTCTCAACCCACCTGTACTTAGGGCTATTAATCGAACGAGTTCGAGCTGAACTTGGAAAGTTTGATTCTTAATCGAGTTTAAAAATTTGTTCAGACTTGGCTCGTTTTTATTGTTCAAGCTCGGCTCGTTTAAGAAACAAGCCGAGCCTGAACGAGTCGAACCCGAGCTGAACTCGAGCCGAACCTAAGTTTTTGCACATAAACGAGTCGAGCTTACAGGACTTGTTTTCTAAACGAGCTTAAAAATTTGTTTAAGTTTGAGCTCGTTTAGAAAACGAGTCGAACCTGAATGAACTGAACCTGAGTCGAACTCAAGCCAAATTTTAACAGCTCAGTTTGATTAACAGCCCTACCTGCACTATTTAATGCACCCTAACACCATGAAAAAGTGTCTGACTAACCTTTTCGGCTTTTCCTTTATCAAAAGAAGGAAAAAAATAAGAACAATACTAGATATCTCAAATTTGTATCCCAAAAGTGCATCCCAAATCAATGGGAACCATTGGATGAGTGGGTCCTATCAACTTTTTTCATTGGGACCCACTCATCCAACGGTTCCCAATGATTTGGGATACACTTTTGGGATATAAATTTGGGATATGTAGCATTACTCAAAAAACAATTAGCGTAGGCCATCAAAAAGGCACACACTTAAACTCCCACCGTGGCCGCGGCTAAAATCTCACCACACCGCCATGTTGCGGTGCTTGCTTTCCAATCGCCACTCACGCTGGCCTCCTCCTATCCTAGGCCTTCTTCGCCAGCTAGCCACCACGGCCCCGACAGTGACATTTTAATTTTTAGCACAGCCAAATTCAACCGTTCATTATTCTTGGCACCAACCCCGGAAAATATCATGCCCTATGACATGTTTGATGCTGTACCAGAGGGATTTGTGTTTGTGGGGAGGTCACAGGAGGACATTGACTTGTATTTAATGTACCAGTAAAGTGTAGTTGCCAATCATGAACTATTTATCTATTGCTGGTGGTTAATATACTCAAATTTTAGAGAGGAAAGTCGATTTCTTGCGGTGCTGAGAATGATATGTTGTAAGGAAACAAGATCTTTGAATTCATTACTAAAAATTATTATATTTTTTTATTCTAAATGTGCGCGAGAATGTTTAGGCGGATGTTGAAAGTGGGAGTGGATGAATGAAATTTGGTGAATTTGGGGTAGTGGTGGTGTTGGTGTAAAACCTAAAAGATAACTCAAGTGATAATAATGACGAATTATAAGTTTAGACGTACTAAATTTGAATCTTGACAACTCCTTGCATCCAAGCTATGAGAAGTTTATCCATCAAGAATATCTTAGTCCCCGCGTGGATAACTTACTTTTGACCAAATGGAAGAAGAGATTAGTCGAGATGCACATGAGTTAAGCTAGACACACATACCATTATTAATATTTTTACCCCTAATGGATACTCAATGTAGGAGTACTAAATGAAGTGGAGATATCAACCACAAGGATGATAGTATTATTTCAGAAAATATTGAGGTCATGATTCTTCTAATTATGATTATCTAAAGGGGTGTTACTATATTTTATCCAAGAAAACATAACCATTATTAAGCGTATAGGAAATTTGAAATACGTGTGGTGTATGCCTCCACTGCGTGTAATATATCTATGATCCTCCAACTACCTCTACCGCATTATCACACAATAATATTATTGACCGTATGCATCTATATCTCTTTCTCTAAGATTCAGAGGAAACGCACACGGCCAACTTCTATTGAAGGCCTTGATCTAGCAATGCAATAGTTTTTGATAAATGTTATTTGAATTCACTTTAAAAACTTAATTTAGAGATATAATTTAATATAATTATTGAGATTCAATTTAATAATAGAACAGACAATTAATCAAATAATTAGAGCACTATCTTTAAAAAAAATGAAAGGATTAAAAGAAGAGTAATACAATTTTTACTTTTGGGTGCCTTCTTTGGACAGCGCCCCCTTGGATAAGAAAAAAATGATAAAAAAAAAAGAGTAATACAGTTTTTATCCTTTAAGGGATAAATCTTTTATTCCCTTCCTTGTGTTTAGTAAGAGGAATGAAAAATAAAAATGATTATTATTATTATTATTATTATTTATTTTTTTTATTGTGTTTGGTTGGATGGTGGAATTATGAAAAAAATATAAAAGCAATTTCATACATAATATGTAATAAATAAATATGATATATATATATATATATATATATATAAAACATGATCCTTCCAATATTTTATCATTACAACTTTTTATTGTACCAAATAAAGCATAAAACTAAGAACACTTGCTAATTAATAAAATCAGTATATTAGATTCCAAAACTAAGCCCAAAATTATATAAGCAATACTACGTAGACTTAAAAATTAGATTTGATAATTACAACCATTAATTTCACTATAGGTCCCAGCATTTATTGAGACCTATCACCTATTCAATAGTTGAAATTATGAAATTAACTTTTTAAGTCTAATTTTTAAATTTATTTAACATTACTCAAATTATAATCTATCAACATTTCTCTTCTGCTTGCCCAATGGGATACCCACATCCATTATTTAATGCACGACAGCATCATGGAAAAGTTCAGAGAAAGATTTAGCTCAGGCCACTGAGAAAACACATAAACTCAATTATACCCACCATGTCAATGACCAAAACCACCCCAAACCGTCACGTTGCGGTGCTTGCATTCCCATTCGCCTCCCACGCAAGCCTCCTCCTAGGCCTTCTCCGCCGCCTGGCAACCGCGGCCCCGGCGGTGACATTTTCATTCTTCAGCACAGCCAAATCCAACCGTTCATTATTCTCGGCACCAACCCCAGAAAACATCAAGCACTACGACGTGTCTGATGGTGTCCCAGAGGGGTATGTGTTTGTCGGGAGACTACAGGAGGACATTGAATTGTTCCTCAAGGTGGCGCCGGAGGAGTTCAGGAAAGGTGTGGCGGATGCTGAGGCGGAGATAGGGAGGAGAGTCGGCTGCTTGGTGGCCGACGCGTTTCTGTGGTTTTCCGGGGAATTGGCGGAGGAGATGGGTATTCCATGGGTGCCGCTTTGGACTTCTGGTGCTTCTTCGCTGTCCATTCATTTTTACACCGACTTCATCAGGGACACCTTTGGAGTGACCAGTAAGTACTTGACAATGATTAATTATAGTTTCAGCCCTTGAGTTTTGGTAATATCATAAGCTGGCCTCTTGATAGTTAAGTAATAATACAAAAATCTCTGATCCAAGTTTTCGTGAAAATCATTCATGAATGCCAAAAAAAAAAATGATAATAATAAAATAAAAAATCAATAAAAGTAAAGAGAATTGTGAAATTTAAAACTGATTTTAGCATATGTATAATATGTGAGTGAAACTCAGTGAATAGAACCTATTGAGGCATATACGGGAATATTTAATAATGAGGATTGTGTTTTGTATGCATGTTGAGAAGTAAGTAAATTCTAACTTGACCTATTTTATTAATTATTTTGAATATTATGATACTAACCTCACTAATTTATTAAATACTAAGTGTTTAACCCATTCTATCTCAAAGAAGAGCCCACAATTATACTAAAATTGGCCGAACCCACCACTTGTAAACCTCCAAAACTAGAAATCATATTGGATCAAGCACAATCGGAACTCGTTTTCGTAGATCACAGTTGGTTCTTCAAAACTTTGTTAAAGAATAATGCGTTTTTTTAAAAAATATTTTTACTATAGTTAATCTGACTACTTATAGTTTTGATGATATAAATCCAGGCACTGCAGGACGTGAAGATGAAATCCTTACATTCATTCCTGGATTTTCTGAACTACGCCTTGGAGATTTACCTAGTGGGGTCCTCTTTGGAAACTTAGAATCACCCTTCTCAATCATGCTACACAAAATGGGTCAAATCCTGCCCAAAGCAAAGGCATTGCTCTTAAACTCCTTTGAGGAACTAGATCCCCCCTTAACGAAAGACCTCAAATCCAAGTTCCAAAATTTCCTCAATATTGGCCCCTTCAACGTTAACTCACCACCACCCTCCTCAAATTCCGATGATCACGACTTGTACCTGTGGTTGGACAAGCAGAAACCAACGTCCGTAGTGTATATCAGCTTCGGAACCGTGGCTACGCTGCCTCCACCGGAGCTGAAGGCGTTAGCTGAGGCACTTGAAGCAAGTAGTATTCCATTTATTTGGTCACTTAAAAACAATTTAAAAGTTCATTTACCAGAAGGGTTCGTGGAAAGGATGAGAGAGAATGGGAAAATAGTGCCATGGGCACCCCAAGTGCAACTATTAGCACATAGTTCAGTTGGGAGTTTTATTAGTCATTGCGGTACGAACTCAGTGTTGGAGGCTATTGTTGCCGGTGTGCCTATTATTTGCAGGCCTTTTTTTGGGGATCAGCAGCTAAACGCATGGATGGTAGAAAAGGTGTGGAAAATTGGTCTGAGGGTTGAAGGTGGGGTGTTCACAAAAGGCGGTATAGTGAAGGCCCTTGACTTGGTTTTGGGTCAGGAAAAAGGGAAGAAATTGAGGGAGCAAATTGGAGTGTTTAGAGAGCTTGCTCTAAAGGCTGTTGGGCCAAATGGGAGCTCAACTAAGAATTTTAAAACTTTGATAGAGTTGATCACAACTAGCAACCTTTAAGGGTACGATCAGATCATCGGGACCCAAATCCTCTTTCATGTCCTTTCTTTCAATTTGTTCAATAGTTTATCGCCCACTGTGTTTTGATATGGAATCCACTTATTTTAGGAAATTCAAGTTTATTTCATGATGAGTGATCTAACATTATCAGAATTGAAAAAATATGTATTGAAGAGATCCAACTCCAGATGGCATGGTAGTTATATTGCAAGTAGAGATGAGAGTGGATCGAGAAAAAAGGGATTGGTCTAAATCTGGTTCAGATTGGTCTAAATCTGTTTTATTTGAACCGAGAATGGACTATATGTATTGGATGATAAATATATACGTGATTATCCGTATAAACCCATGCGGTGACTAATATGGGGATAGACTGAATTTTTCCTCCGTCCTGCTAAACCCATTATATATATACTAACAATTGTCCGGGCATAAAGACACTACGTAACAAACAAAAAAATTGTAAACAATTACTCATTCTCAAAGGTATTGTATAACAAAAAAAAAGGTCAATAAAAAAAAACTAATGAAAATTGTCTCCCAATATAAGCCCACAATTATTTTTAATTTTTTTTCCCTCTAAAGTTCAGAAAAAAAATACAATAGAAATGTCTTTTATTGAGTGTCTACAACAATGAGCATTTGTGTGATCACTTAATGATTAAAACAACTAAAAAATATTACTAAATGCACCTTCTTTGGCATTTATGTTTCATGTCAGTTCCAAAGCTAAAAATCCATATCTCCATTTTTTTTTTGATATAGATATACTGGTAATTGTCCGTGCCTGAAGGCACTGCACTACTCGTAAAAAATGAACAAAAAAATTTTCAAAGCAACACCACATATACTTGCGATTTTTATTTTTTTGTGTAATTGGTATCACTTATTTTTTTATTGGTGATTAACTTGGACTTTGTGTTTTTGTTTCTTGGGAGAATATTTATATTTTTGTTTGTGTGGAAGTGGTGATGGTGATTAGATTAGTTTTGATTTTTTTTTTTGTGTGATTGCAATTTGTTTCAATTGTTTTGTTTTTACTGGTCACTTGTTATTTTTTTTTTATTTTGTACTTTTTGTTTGCGTGGACAAATTGGTAATTAGCTTGGATTTTATTATATAGATTTTTTGTTTTTTTTTGGTGTAATTGGTATGACTTTTTTTTTATTTGTGATTAACTTGGGCGTTGTGTTTTGGTTTTGGGGAGAATTGTTTTGTTTTTATTGGTCACTTTTCATTTTGTTTACTGGTGATTTGTTTGCGCTTTGTATTTTTATTTTTTGGGGGAATTGCTTTGTGTTTATTGGTCACTTGTTTTTTTTTTTTTTTTGTATGTTTGCATGTAGTAGATTTTTTTTTTTTTGTATAAATAATAGCTTGAAGGGTGAATTTATGAATTAGATATTGGTGATTAAATTGAGTTTTATTTTGAGTCAACTTTTTCTATCAGAAATTCAACTAAGTTTCAAAATAATGTGTAGAACCTGTTAATTGTTTTTTATATTTAAGATTTTCTCATTCTATGATATCATAGAAAAAAATATATTTTCTCATTTGGGTACTGATTGTGGTCTTGTTAAACATGCAAATCTTGACTAAATAAGCAAAAATTAGCAATACACATTTAACATATAACATCTTTGTATAATGATAAATTCATGTCAAAGCATGCACAATTAAACCAATACAAAAATTAATTAAAAATAACAAATATTTAATGATAATCACACAACAAATTTTTAATATAAATTAAAAAGAACAAATTCATTACTACTTACCTGGTGAAAAAGAAAATTTATATTTTGGTAATGTGTAGCTCAGTGAGAAAATAGTAATTAAATTGACAAAAATAATTAATCAAAATATGACATACACCATAATTGAAATAGATTTAATTATAATACAAAGTAAGTAAGCAAGAAAGGGAGTGCTTACAATTATAAAAAATTTAGAGAGAGAAGAAACTCGAAAACTAAAACACACACATGAACACACTAGCAAACGCATGAACACACACACACACACATGAACACAAACACAGGCACACACATGAACACATAGCATCAGGGCTATAGTCCCTACTGCCTCTGTGGTTAGTGGTTTTGGGTTTCAATCATCCTCATCATTGTCGTCGTCTGGTCCATCAACAACCAATTTGGCCAATGAAAGTTCTAATTACTTCCAAAAAATTGGGTTTCCTGAGTTTGACTTGCCAACCACCAATTTGGGTCCTATGAGTTACCGGGAATTATATTTAACTTAAGGACGAAGCTTTTTTTTTTCTCTTTGGTTTTGGCATTACCCTGATCGCATCGACTGCCACCAAGTATTATAATTAACTTGGCGACAAAGCTACTGCTTTTTTTTGTTTCCTTTAGCTTTGGCATTACCACCCTTCTTGCACCAACTCGCCTCAGGTCTAATACTTAAGGGGAAACACTATATTATAGATTTTTTAATTTTTGGTATCATTCTGTTCTTGGTCCCAAATGTGTCACATGTCTAAGTGTTATCACCTAATTTACACGTTAACACATTTTGAAAAATTAAAAAACAAATAGGAATGCAGGCACACACACATGAACACATAGGTACAAACACACACACATGAACACAAACACATGCACAATTAGAGAGAGAGAGAAAAATAAAGATAAGATCCAGAGATAGATACCTAGACTCCTTACAGTGGGTGGTTCAATGTGTATTGGAGGCGCAAGATAGAGACACAGAGGAAGGGATACTTCGGTATGGTATGTATTGCAGCAGAAAAAAAGTTAGAGATAAGGGGAGGTAGCTTGTTTTTAAAAGAGAGAGACAGAGAGAGAGAGTTGATGGGTTTTTGGGTGTTATAAGGAGGGAGTTTTAGAAGAGAGATAAGGAAGAGAGACAGGTGTCAGGTGAGGATAACTTGAGGGATAAGAAGAGAAAGAGGTGCCTGGTGAGGAGAGTTGCTGGGAAAATGGAATAGATGGGTTGCAGGATTTTTAAAAATGGAAGAGATAGGTTGTTGGTCTTGTAAAAATGGGTTGTCGGTTGCTTAATTTGATGGGAGTTGCTGGGAAATGGATGAGAGAGTTATTGTATGGGGGTTTTTGCGTTGGTGGATAAGTAAAAAGGGGTTGTTGGGCTGCTGATCTTGTAAAAATGGAAGAGAGGAGAGAGAGTGTATCAAGGAGAGAAAGAGGAGGGAGAGGGGGAAAAGGAGAGTTATTGTATGAGATAGAAAGATAAAGTTAGATAAGAGATAGGAGTCTTTGTATTAGTTATTATAAGAGAATGGGAGAGAGTTAGATGAGAGATAGGAGTATTACAAAAATTTGGATAAAAAATCTTAAAACGATCTGAGCCGCAAAAAGCTAAAGGCAAACCAAGTTAGCTACTTTATATATAAATATCTCAATTTTTCTGAGCAAGTTGAGTAAAAGCTCCCGTTTCTCAAATTTCTATCATTTCTTATAGATCCATGGCTCAAGTATTGAAAAGTACATGGGCTTACCATTTTGCTAGCTTTCTTGCATTTTCTTTTATGATTCTGATATATGTATAATTGTTGTGGGAGAGCTTTGATAAGCATTAATAAAAAGAATTAGTCAACATGATCCTTTGGTTGTGATAAAGACACAAGTGTGTGATGCAAAACTTCTTGGTTCAACCTCACGTCGACAGCCAAGAGAGGAAACAAAACACGTAATCTCTCTGCAACATGAATTTCTCCAGAATTCAAAATGATCAAAAGATGGCAATTGCCTCATTCCTTCTTGTTAAGAAATATAGGGTTATTTTAATTATTAAGGGTAAAATAGTCTTTTATTTTATTTATTTGTTTAGCCTATATATAGTCTCTTTGTATTTAGGTTAAAACACTTCTTTGTATTCAATTCAATTATGCAATATCAATGAAACTCTAGCCTCCTCTTTTTCGATTTTTTTTGGAGGATATTCGGCAATCTGGTATTTCGTTCTGTTTTGGCAATCTGGTATTTCGTTTTCCCTTCTTTTGCAATCTTGTTTTCTTTGTTTGTTTAATTATGGCTACTGAAAGAGATGATTCGCTTCAGTCTGTGAGTGTGAGGTTGGATGGAAAGAATTATTCATATTGGAGTTATGTGATGAGAAATTTTCTTAAGGGTAAACATATGTGGGGATATGTTAGTAGAACTTCTGTGAAACCTTAGAACACTGATGAAAATTATGCTACGTTGATAGATTCCTGGGAAGCAAACAATGCAAAAATTATTACTTGGATTAAAAATTCTGTTAAGCATTCTATAGGTACACAGTTGGCAAAGTATGAGACTGCAAAAGAGGTTTGGGATCATCTGCAAAGGTTATTCACTCAATCAAATTTTTCAAAACAATATCAATTGGAGAATGACATACGAGCTCTTCAATAGAAGAATATGAGTATTCAGGAGTTTTATTCTGCTATGACAGATCTTTGGGATCAATTGGCTCTTACAGAATCGGTAGAATTAAAGGCATGTGGTGTCTATATTGATCGTAGAGAGCAGCAACAGTTAGTACAATTTTTAACAGCACTTCGCAGTGATTTTGAAGGACTTAAAGGTTCAATTCTGCATCGTTCTCCACTTCCTTCTGTTAACTCAGTTGTCAGTGAGTTATTGGCTGAAGAAATACGTCTTAAATCTTATTCTGAAAAGGGAACTCTTTCTACTTCGAATCCTTCTGTGTTAGCAGTACCTTCTAAGCCATTCTCTAATAATCAAAATAAGCCTTACACAAGGGTTGTCTTCGATGAGTGCAGTTTCTGTAAGCAAAAAGGTCATTGGAAGGCTCAATATCCTAAGTTGAGACAGCAGAATCAATCACAACAGCAATCTCAAGCTTGGAAGTCTGGCAACCAGTCACAGTCTAATGTTTATAGACCACCTCAGGGTCATAGACCACCACAGTCTAATACTGCAGCAGCACTTTCATCATGTCATTTCACCGATCTTAGTACTATGGCTGAGCAATTTCAGAAGTTTCTCTCCTTACAACCACAAGCTATGTCTATTTCTTCTTTGGTAGGTCAGTTGCCTCAGAGTTCTTCAGGTATGTCACATTCTGTATGGGTCTTGGATTCTGGTGCTTCATATCATATGTCTCAAGAATTTTTATCTTTTGTTTCTGTGTCTCATTCGTCTTTTATTCCTATTATGACTGCTAATGAAACTCCTATGCCTTTAGCAGGTGTTGGTTCTGTTGTCACACCTCACTTGCCTCTCCCTAATATTTATCATATTCCGAAACTCACATTAAATCTTGCTTTTGTTGGTCAGTTATGTGATTCTGGTAATTTAGTCACCTTTTCCTCTTCTTTTTGTTATGTATAGGATCTGAAATCTCAGAAGCTGATTGGAAAAGGCCGTAGGAAGGGGGAACTATATATTTTGGATGAGTTAAAAGTGCCAGTTGCTGCTGCTGCTGTTATCAATGTTGATTTATCTTCTTTTCGTTTGAATTCTTCTTTTTCTAGTCTTTATTTATGATATTCTCGTTTAGGTTATGTTTCGTCTTCTCATTTGAGATTTTTGGCATCCATAGGGGCCTTAGGAAATTTACAAACTTGTGATATTTTTGATTGTAGTGGATGTAAACTGGCAAAATTTTTAACTTTACCTTTTAATCGAAGTATTTCTGTTTCTTCTTCTCCATTTGATTTGATTCACTCTGATATATGGGGACCTTCTCCTGTTGCCACAAAAGGAGGGTCTCGATATTATGTTTCTTTTATTGATGATCATACTCGTTATTGTTGGATTTATTTAATGAAACATCGTTCTGAATTCTTTGAAATATATACAGCATTTCGAGCTCTTGTTAAAACTCAATATTCTACTGTTATCAAATGTTTTAGGTATAATTTGGGTGGGGAATACACTTCTAATGAATTTTGTGACTTGCTTGCCTTAGATGGAACTATTTACCAAACTTCATGTACAGATACTCCTGAGCAAAACGGTGTTGCTGAAAGAAAACATAGGCACATTGTTGAAACTGCTCGTTCTCTCTTGTTGTTTGCTTCTGTTTCTAGTATGTTTTGGGGTGAAGCTATTCTTACTGCTGTATGTTTGATTAATACAATTCCATCTTCTCATATTTCAGGTGTTTCTCCTTTTGAAAAGTTGTATAGGTTTGCCCCTGATTATTCTTTCTTTAGAGTTTTTGGTTGTACTTGTTTCGTTCTTCGTCCTCATGTAGAACGTAGTAAACTGTCTTCTCGATTTGCTATTTGTGTTTTTCTTGGTTATACTGAAGATAAAAAAGGGTATCGTTGTTATGATCCAATAACTCATAAACTTTATGTGTCTCGTCATATTATTTTTCTAGAGCATATACCTTTCTTTTCTATTCCATCCACTACTCATAGCTTGACTAGATCTGATCTTATTCGTATAGATCATTTTTCTGAGGATTCTGATAGTTTGTCATCTCAGGTTTCTAGTACTACTGATCATTCTGTAGGTACTGACACTTTACTCTCCAACACACCTGAAGCTCTCTCTTCTCCTATGGTCTACCAAGCTCCGTCTGAGGCTGTGGATCCACCTATACATCAATCCATACGGATTTGTAAGTCCACAAAGTTACCAGATTTTGTTTATTCTTGTTATTCTTCATCTTTTACTTCCTTTTTAGCTTCTATTCATTGTCTCTCTGAGCTCTCTTCCTATAAAGAGGCAATTCTTGATTCTCGTTGGCAGCAAGCTATGGATGAGGAACTTTCTGTTTTGCATAAGACAGGTACTTGAGATTTGGTTCCTCTGCCTCTTGGTAAGAGTATTGTTGGTTGTCGTTGGGTGTATAAGATTAAGACTAATTCTGATGGATCTGTTGAGCGATACAAAGCTAGGTTGGTTACAAAAGGGTACTCTCAATAGTATGGTATGGATTATGAGGAGACATTTGCTCCTGTTGCAAAAATGACTACTATTCGTACTCTTATTGCAGTTGCTTCGGTTCGTCAGTGGCATATCTCTCAGGTTAATGTTAAAAATGTCTTCTTGAATGGAGATCTTCAAGAATAAGTTTATATGGCGCCTCCTCCTGGTGTTTCACATGATTCTGGGTATGTTTGCAAGCTCAAGAAAGCATTATATGGTCTCAAACAAGCACCTCGTGCTTGGTTTGAGAAATTTTCTGTTGTGATCTCTTCCCTTGGTTTTACTTCTAGCAGTCATGATTCTGCTCTTTTTGTTAAGTGTACTGATGCAGGTCGTATCATTCTGTCTTTATATGTTGATGATATGATTATTATTGGTGATGATATTGATGGTATTTCAGTTTTGAAGAAAGAGTTAGCTAAACAATTTGAAATGAAAGATTTGGGTTCTCTACGATATTTTTTGGGCATTGAGGTAGCCCACTCACCCAGAGGTTATCTTCTTTCTCAGTCGAAATATGTTGCAGATATTCTTGAGCGAGCTAGACTTACTGATAACAAGACTGTAGATACTCCCATTGAGGTTAACGCAAAGTATTCTTCTTCTGATGGTTTACCTTTGTCAAATCCTACTTTATACCGTACTATTGTTGGGAGCTTGGTATATCTCACTATTACTCGTCCAGATATTGCATATGTTGTTCATGTTGTTAGTCAGTTTGTTACTTCTCCTACTACAGTTCATTGGGCAGCTGTTCTTCGTATTTTGCAGTATCTTTGGGGTACAGTCTTTCAGAGCCTTTTACTTCCTCCACCTCTTTCTTGGAGCTGCGTGCATACTCTGATGCTGATCATGGTAGTGATCCCACAGATCGCAAGTTTATTACTGGTTTCTGTATTTTTTTTGGGTGATTCTCTTATTTCTTGGAAGAGCAAGAAACAATCTATTGTTTCTCAATCTTCAACCGAAGTAGAATATCGTACTATGCCATCTACTACCAAAGAGATTGTTTGGTTACGTTGGTTACTTGCAGTTATGGGAGTTTCTCTTTCTCACTCCACTCCTATGTATTGTGACAACCAGAGTTCTATTCAGATTGTTCACAACTCGATTTTTCATGAACGAACTAAGCACATTGAGATCGACTGTCACCTTACTCGTCATCATCTCAAGCATGGCACCATTACTTTGCCCTTTGTTTCTTCTTCTTTGCAGATTGCAGATTTCTTTACCAAGTCACATTCTATTTTCCGTTTTCGTTTTCTAGTTGGCAAACTCTCGATGCTTGTAGCTGCCGCACCGTGAGTTTGAGGGGAGATGTTAAAAAATATCGGGTTATTTTAATTATTAAGGGTAGAATAGTCTTTTATTTTATTTATTTGTTTAGCCTATATATAATCTCTATATATTTAGGTTAAAACACTTCTTTGTATTCAATTCAATTATGGAGTATCAATGAAACACTAGCCTCCTCTTTTCCTATTTCTTGTATTTCTCTTGATTGTTTAGCACTTCTCACTTGGTTTCTATATAACCATTACGATGAATGTTACAATCTAGGAAACAAACTAGGAAAGAAATAACAAACAAATAACAAGATTTTAAATAAGGAAACAATAATAACAACCACCACATATTCCTCCTAGTTATCCTATGCTTATCAGTAGAACACCATGATTTAAGGAACAACTTCTTGATTTGCATCAATTGTTGACCCCCTAAAGAACTTGACTCCAACAAGTTTTGACGAATGTAGGAATCGAATAATTCTAGGTGTAAACGCTTGAGTTCCGTGGCTTGCAACCAAATTGAATCTGACTTAGGACGATTTTTTCATCACACTAAGAACTTGTAATAGCCCCCTTGGTGGGTTGTAACGAATCTCAGTTATATGATAATGATCCACTATGTCCTCCACCAGAATTTTCAAATGATTTCTCCTGAATATGGTCGGACAATACCATGATCATATCCTTTGTATGTTTCATGAGGTGTTCTTGTATGACCTTTATCTCCCATTGTAAGGATTGTGGACCTCCATTCAACAAGCTGATCTCGGTCTCTAAACATTCAAGGCGATGGTCAGACATGTCTAGCTCTGATATCAAACTGTTTTGTTGCTTGGAAATGGATCTAGTATTGGGTTTGTTTATCACAAGTGTGCAAAGGCTAAGCTAGTGTAGCTTACATATTTTGGGAGATAACATGATTTTCAGAATACTTTGAGAGATTCTAGGCCTTCTAGTAGGGTAATTCGAGGTATATTGGGCCTCATTTTTTCAACACAAGGTTGAGATGAAAATTTTAGTCATTAGCTCATAGAGCTTAAATAGCCAAAGTCGGCTTAAATGATAAACTAGATATGATAATAACGAGAAAAGATTAACCTCATCTCTTATTCCAAAAGAAATCTAATCTTACCTGATGTCTATATAATAAGAGAGCTAGATTATTTGTCTTGAACTTTTCACTCCTAATATTGTTTGAGGATTATTCATCTGACGGCCTCTGTTTTCCTCTCCAGCTTGTCACTTTGGTGTGACCGCCTATTTGAGGGTGGAAGGCACTAGATAACATTAGTTTCATCCCCATTTTTGCACATAATGTTTTCCAAAAATAACTCACAAACTTTATATCTCAATCGGACACTTGGTGGCTTGTACACCATGTAATCGGATCACCTCCTACAAAAATAATGTAGCAATCTTTGAAGCATCGTAGGTCTTATGACAATGAATGAAACGAGAAATTTTTTAGAAGTGATCCATGACCACCATAATTGAATCATGCTGATGGAGAGTCTTGGGAAACCCAAGAACAAAATCCATGCTAACATGTTTCCAAGGTTTGTCCGGAATTGGAAGAGGAATGTAGAGTCCCGCTTGTTGCTTAGTTTCCCTGTTCACCTGACAAATCTGACAACGAGCCACCACCTTATGCATGTCTCTACACATCTGTGGCCAAAACAACTGGTTAGTGACAATGGAAAATGTTTTATCATAGCCGAAATACCCTGCTAGACCCCATCCATGGAGTTTTGTGATTATGAACTCACGGATACATCCATAAGGAATGCACAATCGTGTGCTATAAAATAAATAGCCTTCCCTCAAAGAATAATCACCACCGAAAATGCCCAGGTTGGTGGGCAAATTACTCCACGTGCTACCAAAGTCCACATCTTTGGCGTACTGCAATTTGTCTCAAGATTCAAGGATATTGAGAGATAAGTCAGAAGAAAATCTGCCCCATGATCAGCAGAAAATCTGCTAATGATCAGCAGAAAATCTGCAACACCTTGGAAACATGAAGTAGTTCAGCACAGCACATTGGAAACATAAATGCTTTCTTATCTTGTTTAATAGCTACTGCCAGGATTCTTTTTAGCTAGTTTTATTCTTTCTTTACCTGTATAAATTGCCCTCTTGAGTTCTTCTGTTTTTCAAGTGTTCTACTGCATATTTTGAATATATTCCATCTGTCACAATCTTCTTGTTCCAAGCTATTTTCTCTCAGCAAAATTATAGCTTATCTTTCTCATCCTTCATTCAATTCTAACAATTTGAGGCAATCGAAACCTGAAAATTAGATGAGAAAATATGTAGCAAATGAGGTCTCCTATTTAAGGTTTCAGCCACCTTATTTTCAATCCCTGATTTATGCTTAACAACAAAATTGAGCTGCTGCAAATAATCCATCCATTGAGCATGCCTAGCATTTAGCTTGTTTTCAGAATTTAGGCGTTTTTAAAGAATCATGATTAGTATAAAGGATAAACTCTCTGTGAATCAAATAAGGATGACAACGCTTGAGGGTTTGAACTAAATAATAAAATTCCATGTCATATACTGAATATTTTTGGCTAGTGTCATTAAGCTTCTCGCTGTAAAATGCAATGAGATGACTTTCTTGGCTCAAAACTCCCCTAATCCTCACATGTGAAGCATCACAAGCCACTTCAAACACCTTAGAAAAATATGGAAATTTCAGAACTAGTGCCTGCCCCACCTTTTCTTTGATTTCGGTGAAGGCTTTGTCAACTTTTTTTGTCCAAGAGAAGCTCTTTTCCTTTAAACACTAGGTAATTGATACCATTATAGTGCTAAAACCCCGAATAAAATGCTTATAGAATGTGTATGACCCATGCAAGCTCCGCACCTCAAAGAAATTATGAGGTATATGCCATTTCTGAATTACTTGCACCTTGGCGGGATCAGCTTCAACACCTTAATCAGAAATTATGAAGCCTAAAAAATTCGCTCACTTCTTCATAAATGAGCACTTATCTTGATTTATATAAAATCGTTCATCCCCCAATTTGTTCAAGACCTATTCTACATGGTCTAGATGGTCCTCTAAACATCGGCTAAAAGTTAAAATATCATCAAAATATATGACTACAAATTTACCCAAGAACAGTTTGAGTGCATGTGTCATAACACGTATGAAGGTGCTCTGCACATTGGTTAATCCAAAGGGCATGACCAACCATTCGAATAGTCCATCTTTCATTTTGAAGGCCGTTTTCCACTCATGACTGTGACAGATGTGAATCTGGTGGTATCCGCTTCAACGGTCGATCTTCGTAAAAATAGAGGCGCTACTTAATAAATCCAACAAGTCGTCATGACGGGGAATGGGAAATTGGTATTTCAAAGTTATCTTGTTAATTGCCGTATTCTCTACACACATCCTCCAACTACCCTCCGGGCGTAAGTAGAACTAGAACAACACAGGGACTAAGGCTCTCTCGGATGCCGCCCCCTGTCTAGTAATTATTGAATTTGCTGGTAAAGCTCTTCATTCTCTGTTGGGCTCATGCGATAATGTGGCAAGTTGGGCAAGGTTGATCTGGGAATTAAATCGATAGCATGTTGCAAATCCCACATTGGTGGAAGTTTTTTTGTCATCTCATCAGGCATACTATCTTGAAACTTCTCCAGCAATTTGGCAAACTCCCTAGGAATGCAACCATCATCTTACTTAACCTCACGAATCCCCACCGTTAACACCATTTGTTCCTCTAATAGAACTCCAGAGAACTGTCTTATAGTCAATACTAGGATGACTTATGTTTTTGTCTAAAATTCTGAAATCTGCAAATGATCCAAAACAAATTTCTTACCATTAAAATAAAAAAATAATTATTGGCATACCCATCATAGGAAACCCTCTGATCATAAATCCATGGTCACCCCAAAAGCATGTGACAAACAGTCATAGGAATTACATCGCACCAGGCCTTGTCCACATATTTCTTTCCCAATGAAAACTTCACCAAACACCGAAGCTTTACCAAGACTAAATTATCTTCATTGACCCAACTAATTTGAAAAAGAGTAGGATGCTTTTTAACTTTCAACCCCAATTGCTCAATTGCATCTTCGAAAATCACATTCATGCCGCTGTCATTATCGATAATGACATTCAAAGCTCCACCACCATGTTCCAAGTGTATATAAAAAATATTGGTGCGTTTCCACTCGTGATTAGCCTTAAGCTCTTTCTTATTTCCAGTCAGCATTTGGTGGGTCATGCATCTAGGTAGATTAGTTGCACCCAAATATTCTTCCTCATCATCAGCACCCTCTTCAACTACGTTTTCCTAAACTTCTTCAACAGCATCCATTACTGTTAAATCCTTCTCGTAGACGAATGTCATTTTCTTATCTTTTGTAGAGGACATAACAACAAAATGCCCAAAACCTTTGCATTTGTAACATTGCTGCCCTTCACCGGTAACCTGTGTTTTTCCTTTTTGATCTCACATCACTGCACCCTTGGGTTGCTTGTTCAGCAATGGTGTCTTTTGGAATGAACAATTTACCACATGCCCCGGCCTTGGATCCATTGACATCATCCTCCTTCCAATTGAAACTCTCATTTTCTTCTCAATATGCAACTCCAGTTGATACGCTTCCTCAACATTGATTAATTGTGCAGTCAACATTTCCTTGCACAAATCAATATGTAGTCTGATGTGGTATCGAGCTAGAGTTTGTTGTTCATTTTCCACGATCTTACTACAAACAGACAACTTATGGAAGAAATTCTTGTATTGATCGACTGTCGATGATCCTTGCCTCAATTGTAACATCTCTTCAAAAATAATTTCCTCATAATCAATGGGAAAATATTTTTCTTTCACCAATTACTTCATTTCCTCCTAGTTGGAAACTAATGGACATCAAGTACGACGCAACTGCTCCTCCACACTTCCCCACCAAACTCTTACATGCCTCTTCGATTTCATTCAGACATAATTAACCTTTCGATCCTCAATGGATGTTAACCAATCTTCAAGAGCATTGGGTTCTAACTTTTCATAAAAATCTAGCGCATCCACTTTCATCCTCTTAGTCAGTTCATCAAGAGGTTTTTGGTGACAACTTACACCACGCTCGCCATGGTCTCGATGATAATGGTCCCTCTGACGAAAGTCATGGTGTCCAAACCCCTTATGGTCATCTTTATTTGGCTCGTCTTCGTCTTCCTCTTCCCCAACACTTGCTTCCAGTTCCTCTTCATGAGGTGGAACATTCCCCTTTCTATTGGGAATCCTTAACTCCTCTCGAGCCCGACGTTCTTCCAGTGCATCCAATTGGTGTGAGATCTGCTCCAAAATTGAAGCAATTTGAGTGACCTGTTGCTATAAGTTGGATTGGTCTTGGTTTGCGTTGTTTGACATGGACTATGAATTGCCACTTCAGGTCACAAGAATGAGATGATGAATTTCCCATAGGAAGAAAATTGAGTTCTGATACCAAAATGATGCAAAATCTCTTGGTTCAACCTCACGTCAATGGCCAAGAGGGGAAACAAAACACAAAATATCTTTACAATAGGAATTTTTGCAGAATTCAAAATGATCAAAAGATGGCAACTGCCTCCTTCCTTCTCATTCGAGTTCTATATAACCATTACGATGAATGCTACAATCTTGGAAACAAACTAGGAAAGAAATAACAAACAAATAACAAGATTTTAAATAAGAAAACAATAATAACAACCACCACATATTCCTCCTAGTTATCCTCAGCTTATCAGCGAAACACCATGATTTAAAGAACAACTTGTGAGTTTTGGATCCTTTGCTTTAAAGCAATTTTTGGATTAGGATGGGGGTTGGGGGCCAGGGCTAATAGTAGAGGTGGGGAACGGATGACAGGGCAAGGATTAGGATTTACATGCTAGATAGGTATAGGGATTAAAACTAGTCACAGTAACTGGGGTAAACCAAGGATGGACATACTTTTGTAAGTGGGTATGACAGTGGAGACTACTTCGCCTTGCGCCGATCCACTAACATCCCTAATTGAAAGGCTTGTATTTAGCTGAGTGCAAATAATAAGAGACATAAAATATTAATTAATGTCAAAGGTAGTTTTAGTGTTCAATTACAAATGGATAATAAGGTTATTAGGGCCAGTATGTTGACTAATATGCTAAAAATTTATGGATTTTTTGTGAGCCGATACTTAATTTACCACTTAATTGTGGAAAAGTACTCAATACAAAATGTGTTGTATATAAGTACTTTCTATGACAAAAATGCCCACAATATAATAATTATTTGGTGCAAAGTGTGGGTAAGGAAACTATCAAAAATCATGCAACAATCCCATTAAATTAGGCAACTGCTATATCCTTCAGAACATGAGTTTTCAATTTTTTTTAAAAATAAAATATGCTACAAAATCCTTCAATTTTCAACTAAAAAAAAGAAGACAAACATTAAAGCAGCATTGAAGACTAATTTTCCTTCTGTTTTGATTCCAATATCCAATAATGTGACATTATACTGATACATGACAGTGTAACACCTTCATTAACATTTTAATCACTAACAAAAAAGTTGTGAAATTATATTTACTGATTTATACACTATCTAAATAGTATGTATCACATCATGTGACATCCACACACACACACACACACACACACACACACACACACACAGATATATATATATATATATATTGTTTTTAATGAATGATTGCGTTATATCATAATGTGACATAGTAAAGTTGTAACGCCCCAAATATCATCCTGGATGGCATTACATTCTAATAACCATTTAAGCATGAGAGCACTAGGTAATTCATCAACATTACATCAACAATTTATATGGTAACAAAATTCGGGTAGAGTCTCCCTTGTACGGGGAGCTCTACCACAAAACTCAACCTGTGCAAATCTACTATAATGACCACACCGGGTCCATTTACTTACCATAAAATTAATTCATCAAATTTACATATTATCCCAAAAGAATAGGCCAAGTTAGGGCCTTTACATCCCCAAAATCTAATAACTATGATAGTACAGCGGAATTACAAAATATGGCTAGGCTTTATATTATTTCAAAATAATACCCTAGTCTAGAACAAAAGGTAGTGTCCAGCTAAGAGTCCTCCCCGGGATCCACACTCCTGTCTTGCTGAATCTCCCAGGGTACGGGCTCCTCGAGTCCTAACTCCTCCTCAAGAGTACAATCTGAAATATTTGTGGGTAGGGGGTGAGTACAAGACTCTGTAGGAAAATCCTTCCAAACCCATTTAAGGTTTTGAAATCAAGTAAAACAGGTAGGTCTCATTTCGCACATACATATCAATGAATTTTGAAATAAAATAAGGACATTTTAGAAGAGATCTCAAGTTTGTACAATAATAAAGAATTAGAAAAGAATAAAATCCACTTTAATTGGCAAACAATTTCCAACATAATCCAATCCACCATACACCATTTCCACAAGTTATCGCGGCATCCCATACTACCTGAAACTCTTGGAGAAATAATATTTGGTACAATGAACAATAATTTCTATTTGGTACCACTCAAGTAGGCTGTCGTTTCTCATGAATCTACCCAACGATTCTACCTCGTTCACCCACTTATAATAACAATCACAAGCCAATTTAGGAAGGGCGTGTACCGTCTCATACGGCATTGACGAAATCCTTCCAAGGTGTCTAGTATACTAACCCTTTTCCCCGGTATCCGTGAACAATAGTGGTCATTGTCACCACAATGATCCACTACGAGCATTAGACAACCATCTCACCGCCATTGGGATAGACTAACCTCTAACGCTCTACGGCAGTTTTCGAAGGTAATCCAAGTCGCTCACAACATCATACACAAGAGTGACATACCAATTATATACTCAAAACCTCATATATAAGCAATTCCACAACTTTTCCAACTTTTACAAGCATTGTACATGATAAAATAATTTAAGGAAATATACTCATTTCGCAATTAATGTTACAAAAGATAAGTTTAAAGGAAATAGGCATGAGATCATCCATACTACAATTTTAATACCCAACACAAAGCTCTAGCAATTTAGAAATCAAGAGGATGTGAAGATATAGAGAGAAATCCATATTTTCCCCAAAAACTAGGGTTTGATGGATTTCAATCCATTATTTTGTACAAATCATGTGAATGTTTGTAAAAATACTAAGAAACAATGAACCCATAACAAATACATACTATTTAGAGTCAAAATATACATGTATAATAACCCTAACATCATTGGATGAAAATGGAAGAAAACCCCTACCTTGAATCTTGAAGAACTAGGGCTTGGATTCTTGAATATACCCTTAATCTCTTGTAATTTTCCTTTGATCTTGAGTTCTCTCTCTCTCTCAAGCTATCTAGGGTTTAGAATGGTATATGGACGACTAAGGAGGCGGCCTAAAGTATTTATAGGCC
>CM042188.1:23602127-23629008 GCA_023539305.1 Ilex asprella | reverse complement strand
TATCGGGTGTACCGGTACCCAGTACCGGTACTAAAAACCTTCTGGAGTCGACTATTTAGCAAACAGATTTTTCCTCCAACTTCCAGAGAAGTTTTGACCCCTTTTGAGGTCGAATTGAAAAATTTTCATGAGATACACTTTTGTAGCCCTAGATGTCTACTATCTACTGTCAAAATTTTAGATCAATTGGATATAAGGATAAAAAGTTATAGTAAAAATACTAGAAGGTGTCCAAGATAATTTTTACCCAAATTCACTCTAAAGTGGATTTTAACTCGGGAATACTTTCTAACCTCTAATACATCTCCTATTACATTTTCCAAGGTTGTTCGACCTTCCGGATTCAATGGAAACATTATTTTGACCTAAAAACCTTTAGAAACTTATCTAATAACTATTTCATATCTCAAACAAATTTGAAACTTAAACTTCTCAAATCCATTTGTCTCCCAATTATTCATTTCTAAGGTTTGAACCTATTTGATTCATTTTTACATCATTATATATAAAAGAACTATTAAAATAGTATATTAATTTATTAATATACGCATGTGGTGTATTACAAAAGTGACATTGTAGTTAGATTTGAAAACAACCAAAGCCGTTTAACATTAAAGAAATAATATAAAAAAAATTAATTTCAAAATCTTGGCCAAATTGTTAAGGTATATTTCATGTGGTATAATTTTGAATTTCAAATATGTTCAATCCCTTAAAATATGAAACCATTAATATAATAAATTAAATCCCATAAAAAATGAGATTGCCAAAACTAACAGACTTTTAAATAAGAAAAATGGTATTTTAGTGAAGAAAATATTTGAAAATCTGTTAATTAGTAACTATAATACATTTCAAGTCAAAGGTACTTATCTACAAAAGATTTTAGCCAAAGTATTTTCTCACAATAAGTAGTTTAAAGGGCATCTGCTCACACAATTTTTTGAAATTTTATTAAGAGTAACTTGATAATAAGTCATAAATCGTATGAGTTTTATGGTGGATGCTGATAATAGTGGATGGGGTAGACCCATCCCATTGTAACCACTCTTTTATGCTAGATGCTGATAATAGTGGTGCCTCAAAAATTTGTGGGACTAGTCTCCCAAAATGTATATATCTTGGAGAATATTCTGATATAAACCGTGTACATAACTACTCTACTAAAGTGTATATATCTTGGAGAATATTCTGATATAAATCGTGTATATATAGTGGAGTAAATATTTAGAGCAACACCAATATTACATTACTATTGACACATCTAGAACCGTCTAGTTTAATATGCATAAGAAATAGTTGGGGATCGCATTAAATAAAATAGAATAAATTATATTTTGATCCTATAATTATGACCTTACTCTTATTTTGCACCTTTAACAGTCAAGTTTCTCACATAGCCCCTTTAACCATTTGAATTGATTTCATGACGCCTTGAAAAATAAATGGTCTTCATGATTTGAATGAAAAATGTTCACATACGTCGTGAAATGCACATGTTGAATGTCAAAAATTGAGGCAATACAAACACAATAACAATAGTTGGAACTTAAGTATAAAAAATATAATAGTAGAGAGAAAAATGTGGGGCCAATTACCATGATTGGAGGTATAACATAAAAAACGTGACAATTGAGGTAAGGGACATAACTCTGGGGTTCACAATATAATCTTCTCAATAGATTGTATGCATGCGTGGTAATTTCTTGGTGCAGATAAACATGTCACTATTGAATGGTAATACCACATATGACATAATATCAATGCTATCTTATTTTTTACAGAACTACTACACATACGAAATCTCTTATCAAATTTTGTTTACTAAATCAATGTGAACAGTTGAATTAGTGGGTCTTATTATTTTTTTTTATGGCCCCAGTGATTCAACCATTTTCATTTATTTGGTAAATAAAATTTGATAAAACAAGTGGTATACACATTATTATCACTCTATTGTTTAATCCTTAATTGGAAAGATAGTATGTGCCAATAGGGAATGCCCAAGCATCTAAACATATTTTCTCACTTATTCGCAACTTAAATGATTGGTGTGAAAGATTGAAATTGAAAAGTTGTGAGTTCTTAGTATTCATTGTAGGAACTTGCAAGGTCATTGGACTCTTTGTAACTATTAGACATTTCATACACCACCTGGCCTATAAAAAGGCAACAAAATCTCCACATCAAACCCCCAACCCTCCCTCTTTCCCTAAAAAAATGCAAGAAAATTCTGAAATGTTTGTGTGGATTGGTAGATCTTATCCTAGTTGGTGGTTTGGTGACTTTCAAGCAAGAGGAAACATAGTGAATCAAATGGATTGAAAAGGGCTTCTAAGACTATATACAAAGATGAGCATGTTCAAGTCAGTTCACCAAGATGTACAAGGCAGAGGAGTTTGTAAACAAAAACAATGGTTTAAAAGGGCACAAAGAAGAGGTGAAGTTCAAATCCTATGTGAAGTTTGATGATAAATAATAACGTAAAATAAAGGTATGAGTGAGAGAGAACCTAAAAAGATTCAAAGTTAGTCGAAGAGTATGTTCTTGTGTGTGAATGATAGATTCTGGGAACAAAGTTGAAGAGTTATTTAATGTTGTAGCAGTGTGAAGGCTTAAATAAATGCAATAACATCGACTATCCAGTGATTCACCAGTCTGAAAAACTTGGCTACTCCACTCTAATGGAGACCCTTGCTCTCTAGTTTCTATTGCTTGAAGAAGAAAGTTGTTACAATGAGGTTTTAGATATATTCCTTGAGGGTATATCCTCTTATTTATACAGGGGTTAACTTATGTCCTTATCCCAAATTGTGTGGTCCCCTCATTAAGTTAGAATCATTAGAGGAATATCTTTTCATTCGAATATCTGTGACAATGCTCTATGTGTCCTTCTAGAAACAAGGTGACAACATTTGGGAGGTCTGAACTCTTAAGGTCATTGGATGAGCTGGTTGAGTAATGTTTGGTGGTCTATAAGATCCTTCCACCAAATGATCTTGTTGAAGGTAAGAAGTCAGCTTGGGCGGTCATTAGACACGAGTTGCATTAGATGATGTTGTTCTTTGATTTTTCCATTGAGGAAGTCATGATGCTTATTGGTTGTTTCAGCTTCAATTTTTGAGGTTGGTCTATTTGAGGTCAAGCTTTGAAGTAGATAATGGTATGCTAATCATTGTATCATCAGTTACCCCCCAGCCTGAGCTTGAATAGTGTTATTGTTGGCTTTAGGTCAGGGTTAGACTAGGCCCGAGGTAAAACTTGTTCCTTGGAGGTGTACCATTCATCAAAACCTAGGTGAGACATGATGTAACTGATCATTGAGGAGGTGCAACTTGTGCAAGGGATGCAGTGTACTTGTCACCTTGATTTTCATGACATTCTTATCTCATACGTACACGTGGATCTGATCAATGGTACACCTTAAATGATTTTGAACGAATGTCTGTCACATTAATTACAGATAAGGGGACTGAATTGCAAAAAAGTGAAGGCATTTGAACTTTTCATCTATATTGGTAACAAGCCCTCTATCCTTTCATTCAACAAACCAAGAGGTCTTTGAAGCTTTCAGCATTAGGTCATTCACTCTTCGTAGCCTTTCTGTCCAATCCACTTTCTTTTAGGTATGTTTCTCTTTCCTTACACTTCTCTAGACTGAATCTATCCCTAGTGGTGGTCTGTAGGATTTTGAGTTGTGGTTCTCAAGTTTTACTTCTTTAGGAATTCTTTTGGGTCTTTTACATCTCTTCCCTTCTTCGGTGATCTTCCTCTACTGTTTAGGCTGTCTTTAGTGAGGTTTTGGAGTCTTGACTTGAGAACCGTAGAAGACTTTTCTTGTCACTTGTATGATTTATATCATAGGTTAAGGTGCGGGATTCCTATAATGAGGGTTGTGGCTAATACTTCCTCTGAATCTATTCCTTTGAATTCCTAAACACCCAGCGATAGTTCTGAGGATGTGGGGTCACGTTCTTCTCATATGGATGAGGATCCTTGTGTTGACGAGGTCCAAGAAGAAGTACTTCCTACATTTCGGAATGAACTTTAGAGGCCCTCACACGTGTTTTTGACCTTGAATTAACAACCTCAGACCGCCAGGATGAGATCCTTCTGATTGAGTCTTCTAATAAATCAAGGACGAGAAAAAGAAAAGGGAAAATGTCCTTTGATTTTGGCCAAAACTGGGGAGAGCATTTCGGAATGAACTTTAAAGGTCCTTACACTTTTTCTTGACCTTGAAGTATTATCCTTGGACCGCCAAGATGAGATCCTTCAAATTGAGTCTTCTAGTAAATTGGGGAAGAGAAAAAAAGGGAAAAACGGGTGGTGGGTCCTCCTCAGTGATTCCAAAAAAGAGAAAGGTTGCCCGGTATTTGTAAGACCTGATATGTAGTGCGGCTTCAACCTAAAGTTGCATGACTAATAGTTGGGTCCAAGATCTCATGGAATGGTATAGCTTCCCCTGTGGAGTAATGATTCGTGTCCCTTAGGTCGAGGAGAACTGCAACGTTTATGTCCCCGAGAAGACTTGTTTCTTTGTGCCTGCCTTTAAGGCGGGGCTTAGGTCCTACCTTTCAGAATGAACTTTAAAGGCCCTCGCACGTGTTCTTGACCTTAAATTATCAACCTCAGACCACCAGGATGAGATCCTTTAGATTGAGTCTTCTAATAAATCGAGGAAGAGAAAAAAAAGGGAAAATGTCCTTTGATTTTAGCTGAAACTAGGGAGAGCCTTTTGAAATGAACTTTTGAGGTTCTTACACTTGTTCTCAACCTTGAGGTATCATCCTTGGATTTCCAAGATGAGATCCTTCAAATTGAGTCTTCTAGTAAATCGATGAAGAGAAAAAAAGGGGAAAACGGGTGGTGCGTCCTCCTCAGTGATTCCTAAAAAGAGAAAGGTTGCCCCGGTATTTGTATGACCTGACCTGTAGTGCGGCTTTAATCTAAAGTTGCATGACTAACAGTTGGGTCCAAGATCTCATGGAACAATATAGCTTCCCCTATGGAGTAATGATTCATATACCTAAGGTCGAGGAGAAGTGCAATGTTTATGTCCCCGAGAAGACCTGTTTCTTTGTGTTTGCCTTTGAGGCAGGGCTTAGTTTGCCTATGCATCATTTCATTCATGATTTCCTTTGTCACTATAACATTTTTTCATCCAAGTTGCTCTACAATGGATTAGGTTTGCTTTGTCTGAGTTTGCTTATTGCTACCACTTCAAGTCTTCCCCCAACTCCAAACTCACTTTATTTTTCCAAGAGGGTGAAAGTTGAGGCGTGTATTTTTTACCTCCCCACTTTGCATGAGGGCTGAAAAGAGAGTATCTTATTTGTTTGTAGGGATGCCTGGGAGCTGATATGGGATACAAGTGACACCCCTTGAGTTCCCCAACTTTGGCACGCCCCCCATAATGCTCCTAAGTCCTACTTAGGTGGGTGTTTGGTTGCCATTTTTCTTGATGTTTTTATTTTACATTTTTACTTTGTTCTAAATTGTTGTTGCAAGGTACCGACCTTCCCTTACTGTTGAGGAAATAATCCAAACTGCCAAGGCTAAATAGCATGGTTCGAGATCCTTTAAGAAGCTCATGACTGCCAAGAACTTAGCCAAATGCGGGTTAGGTCCCCCTGTGAAGGAGTTACCCTCTAGTGTGTTCCTAAATGCAAACTAGTAGCATAAAATTACCTTATTATTTCTCTGTTTTACCTCTCATTCTTCTTGCTATTTTTAGGTTATGTTGAGATGGCCTTAGACCAAAATCTAATCAAGAATACTACTCAAGAGAGAAAAAGGAAGAGGTTGCACAAGAAGGTTGATCTTCTTCTTCCTAAAAGGTTTGAATCGAATCCTTCCCCTGCTTTTGAGGATGTCTTGGGTTTACCTTTTTGTGAGCTTGGAAACTTCATACCAAGATCCTTTGGCTCTAACTCGCGCTGAATGAGAAGATCTTGCCACGAAGATGGTGGACGTTCCAAATGGATCTGCTCCTCATCCAACTGGTGATCACATCCCTATTCTCTATGTCCCAAACATGCCTAAGATTTTTAATCCTTCAAGCCTTGAGAAAAAGGGAAATGGCACCAACTTAAGCCATCACTTGCGGGTCAAAGACAAAACCCCCTTTCTTCACGAACCTATCTTAGCCATGGAGACTATCTTCAACTTGGTCCCTAATGATGAATGGAACAGATTAATGAAGACCACCTTCAACTATAGGTCACTCAAATGGTTCATGGCCTAATCGTAGTATGGCCTTTTCCTTTCTCCTCTCTCTCTCTCTCTGGTTTAAAATTCATCCTTTGTTTTGTTCGTTGCCTATGTCAAAGCACTTGACATCCAAGGGCAAGATCTGCTCAAATGCTCCAAAGATCAAGCCTTGCAATTGGCTACCCACAAAGAGAGCTTGGGAACCTTTCACCATGATTTGGATGAGCTCAAGCTTTCTTAGGAAATCCTCAGGAAATAGTCAACCTCCAATCTAAGATTGTTGACTTGACAGAGGTTGTGGACCATGCCCAATTTGAGAGGATCAAGGCTGAGGCGGAAGCGACGCAGTTGAAGGCTGACCATGAAGAAACTTCCAAGGCTTAGCTTGAACTAAGGGATGTGATGAGAGCATAATATTTCATATTTCATGTCTCATACCATTCATCTTAGCTCTGTTACTTATCTATTTGCTTTGTTTTAGTTTAGTTTTGTGTTTTTCATTTTATAGAGAATATCTGTATTTGTTGGTAAATTCATATAAGAACGAGGTTTTATATACATTGTGATCCTTTGGAACACATTAGCTAGGAGTTAGAAGAGCCAAGATTTGAGCCAAGAGCGTTGCACTAAGAATTGGAAAAAACTCTAGTTCTACTTGTAGGTTTCCTACCGGTTCATCAATCGGCAGATTGTGGTTCTATCAGTAGCAGTGAATTCTTATCAATACAAGTAAAATAGAAACTTTGCTACTGGTACGTTATTACTTTGCTACCGGTAGGTCCAAAGCAGAGATGTATATCTTGCCTTAGTTATCACTAAATTTGTATATACTTGATATATGTTGGGAATTATGGTGAAAAGCTCAACAATGAATGGAACAGAAGGGTAAAATGATAATGGAATGATGAAAGAAAAAGGGTTGAAGGAAGTTGGAAAAAAAAAGTTAGAACTTCATGAGGAAAAGTGAAATTTTTGAAAATATAGAAAAAGAGTGTATGTGAAAGCCGAAGTCTATTTGAAGAAAGGATGAAGGATATATGCTTTTATGTTTTATCAAATGGGATAACTTATTTTCAATCCTTATTACCTTTCGTTTCTTTAACATTCACCCAAGGCCACATAACAACCAAACAAAGTTCTATTTTATTTTAGAGTGTGTGCATGAGTGTGTATGCTTTGATGACTAAGAGATATACTAACTACATTGATTTTATGTTTTTTAACATTTGTTCATGAGATTATAACAAGGTTGTTTCATTTGATTTATGCTTTTTATTGTTAAGATATATGTGAGTATAACTTATTTTAACTACATATCTTCGATCATCACATATACTTATGAGTCAAACAATCACTATAGTCAGAGATTTTATTTTTTTTTTAATGAGAAAACCTTGGTGAGATTGGCATTGAAACTAGCCTTGGAAAGGTAATAGGAATATAAATTTTGCTTGATAAATCACTTGAATTGCATGACCATTTCACACGCACGATTTTTGGATGCTAACATGATTGTGAATACTCTTACATAGCATTTAAGCTTGTGAGGGCGCTTTGTGTGGATTAATTTTGAGTGGATGTAGCATGTCTTTAATTTCATAGTAATTATGAAATAACAGTGTACTCCGGATAGATAAATTGAAGTTTGTAGGCATCTTCTCTGGAAACCTTCACAAGATAACACTCGCCCACTAACGATCTCATAGAGGTTGAACGGATTGTTGCATAGGTGATTAGTCCTAAATATTACGTATTTATCCTATCATTTGTGGGCTAATTGTCATGAGTTTGGACTTAATTGTATAAGACTAATGCTATGTATGGTTTTATCATGATTTAATTGGCATTTGTCTATTTTTTAGGTAGAATGGCAAGATAAGAAAGCAAAAAAGACAAACATGGGAGTGGATGACATAAAGGAAAGGAGAGCATTGGAGAATCAAGCTCTGAAGACATGAGGATCTGCATCAGAAGAAAAAAAGAAAAAATATGTCCAAGTCCAGACGTGAGGATCTGCATCAGAAGAAAAAATGCAAGAATCTTAGCTTTTCAAGTTCAAACGCATGTAGATCCGAGGGTCGCGTTTGAAGATCATTATAACCACGTCCAGACACGTGTCGTTACTTCCAACCAATCAGAGAAGCTCGAATAACACAAGCTTAGGGCCATCTTCCCCGATTTGGCTAAAGTACTTTTACTTTTATGGGTAGAATTTTAAACTTTTCTAGATCTGGAAATATTTTGATTATTTTCTTGATTAACTCTTGTTTAATTCTGTGATTAGCCCTAATCTACGGTTGGCTAATCTCTTATACTAAGGCTAGGATAAAATTCAATACACATGGGTATGTAATTAATTATATGTGCTTTAATTGATTTTTCTTTAATTTTTCAATTCATCTTATTTTAGCAAAGTTTTCTCTCTATATAACCTCTTGAATTACTATGCTAAATGTGATGGAAACTTGAGATTCCCAATGAGTAGAATAGCAAGAAGACACAATTGGGTTTACTCTTTAGTTGTTTCCCAATTGAGTTTGAAAATTTATGATGTGTCTAGCACGAAAGAGCAAAGATAAGAGATTGATGGATCAATGAGTAACTCAATCTCAGCTTCTAGGCTCTTAAGGTTTGGAACAAGGGATAACACAAAGAATTTATAGTGGTTCACCAACTCAGGAGCTCGGCTAATCCACTCTCAAAAGAGTTTCTTGCTCCGGGGACTTATACTAATAAGAAATGAGATTACAGAGTATTTGATTAGGCTACAATTGCTTAAATGTTCTTGTGGGGATTATGTTGCTTATTTATAGTCGATCTTAGGCCTCGCATGATCTCTGGTGTGATCCTTACCTCTTCTTGTAACGGTTGCGACTATCAAGCATTGGTTGTGGACAGTGTCGATGCAGTTACGACTCTTGTGCCTGGATATATGTCCATTATGATTTAGGTGGCGCTTGAGTGGAAGTCAGCTATCTTATGTTCTATCCTTGTGAAGGCACAGTTGCAGGGATTGAAGTTCTAACCTCAAGCTCCCTGGTCATCTAGGATAGGTTGAATTCCCGAGCTAGAAAGGTCTGAGCTGAATACCAGAGCTCAACATTAGGCATATTTTTGGTATCATTAGTTGCCCTCCAACCCTCAATTAGGTAGATTACCTGAATTGGGGCTGACCTCTAATCTTGGTGAGCAAAGTTAACCCAGTTGGCGCTCAGGATTAGCACGATGGAACATTTCTCAATTCTTACGGCGTTTCAGGCATGCACGAATTAATTTTTTTCTCATTTTTTCGCACATGTTTGCCATCATTGTTGGACGTGTCTGCCCGTACACCTTACCTTAAATGTGTTTGCAGTCTGAACCGCCTTTGTTAATCATTTCAAATTCTATTAATATTTGTCGCTTCAGATTTTTCTCTCTTTCCTTCTTCTTCATGTCTCTTTCTTCCCCAATTTACTGGTGACAAGGGGCTTTACTGCCAAGTTCCCAAATTTGTTCTAAAGATTTTTTGAGGCTAGCTTAGTCCATTCCTTGTATCTATCATGGGTCTTCGATTTTTGATCGCCTTCAACTATGTACGTCCTTTGACCTGCTCCTCATTTCCTTCTTTTTAGGCTTATATTCAGTCTGGATCCCTCAGATTCGAGCTGGTTGCTTCATTTTTGGACTTTTTGTTTCTTCTCCTTTAGGAGTTGAGGTCATTCCTTATCTTTTCTCCCACTCTTCTTAGATCCCTTCCCCACCGCTAAGATTTTCCTCTTTGGCCATTGGAGTCTTGACCCCTGGGCTATTAAGGATTGTCTCTTAAACGTCCCTCCTTCCACATTTCTTTCAATCTTCCTACTTCTTATTCCATTATGTCTGCTTCTTTTGAAGCCACTGCCTCGTATGTATCCCATGTCATGTGTGACAAGTCTCCTGATCTAGAGGAGGATGACCTAGGGGGATGTTGGTGACAAGATTGATTACTTCCCAAGCATTGACTCTACTGACATTGAGGAATTGGTAGAGGTCCCTTTGCCCCTACCCAGTCCTGCTTCAAGGTCTAAAAAAACCAGAAGAGGGAATTCTAGGAAATAAGGGGTGGGGACCTCAGGCATTGTTGAGGGTGTTTATCCCACGCCCGAGCTTCCGACATTGTAGGTTTTAGTGAGGTCACCCCCTTTTAAAAGTGTTATCTCAGCCAGATTTCATTTTTCTAGGGGTAAGCGTTATTGGTGTCCCCACGTACACATTAGGTATGATACTGAGGTGCCCAAGAAGACTTGTTTCTTTGTTGCCTCTCTTGAGAATGGCCTTAGATTCCCTGTACATCCTTTCCCCAAATCTGTCCTTCAACATTTCAATGTCTGCCCAACCTAGCTTTCTCCCAACTTCTAGGGCATCTTGGTAGGTCTCCTTGTTTACTCTAAGAAGAACGAGCTTGGCACCCATACGGTCCCCTTGCTTACGAAGTATTTTAACATCAAAATCTCCCCTATTGGCAGATTTCTATACATAGCAAAACAGGTGAAGGCCCAACACTTGATCATCGACCTCTCTAGCTCCCATAAAGGCTAGAAGAAACTCTTTTTCTTTGTGTCGGGTAAGTAACGAGAATTTGACCCGAGTGACATCACTGATACCCTTCTTGTACCCTAGTTCTGATCAGGGTAATTCTTTGTTCTAGGGTCCAATCTTGACATTTTTATTTTTGCATTTCACCTACTGATTTTGCCTTCTTTGGTTATTTTAGGTATCTAGCCTAACCTCGGAGTAGAGGATAAGATTGTTCTGCTAGGCTTGGAAGACTATCAGCTAGAGAAGTACTAAGAGTTTCTCAAGCCTATAGTGCTTACTCAATTCGGGTTCATTCCTCTCGATGTGATAGTTAAAAATTCTATCCCCATATCTATAGCTAGTGTGGAAGGTTCTGCTAGTAAGGCTTTCTTTTTTCATCCTTTAGTTTTATCTTCTTCCTTTCTCAACCTTATTGACCTACTAACTTTGATTTTCTAGGTTCCAGCTCGATGGCTCCCGATGCTGAGACAATAATGGTCAACGTGGACTAATTTAGGAAGAGTAGAACTGGGGGTAAGCACAAGGCTGAAGTTGGATCAGGAATCGATTTGGGTCCTCTTCAAAAAATGCCAAGAGTAAGCTCGTCTTTGCCCCTACCTTCTCAAATGTTCCCTCACCTCCACGAGCTCTAAAGAAGACTTCTCTGTTTGTGAAGACTGTGAAGGTCTCCACTTCCCAAGGGGTTTTAGTTCCCCAGAAGACTCCGGCGGTATCTACTTCTACCTCCATAGGGCCTTCTAGACATGATAGGGTTCCATCTTCCCCCTCTTCGGTAGAGGTAGCTGGAGCCCTCGAGGCCATTGCTCCCCTTATGCGAGATTCTTTCTCCCCAAAGTCCGTCAAAAAAATGCCTCATCAGTTGTTGGAGGTCTCGTCAGGTCAAGGGTTCACTCATCAAGAATGTGAACCTTGTTGTTGATGCCATCTCATCTGTTACCCCTGAATCTAACATTCATAAAGTTCCTTGATGCCTTTGTCTACCTTCGCTACCATTGCTTTGTATGGAGCAACATCGGTAAATTCTGAGTTTTCTAGTCTACCTTTTTTAGTAGATAGTTTTTCCAACCTTAGTTCCTTTTTGTTTTTCTTAGTTGGCCATTCATGTGAGTGCCTTAGTAAGCAGAGTTCGAGCTCTAGAGAGTACTCCCAAGGTGTCCCAGAAATCCTCAAAGGCCTCCGAGCTTAAAGTTACTGAATTGGCCTTTGCCAATGATGTTCTAAAAGCTCAAGTACAGGACTTGAAGGCTCAAGTTAAGGGTTTGAGCTAAAAAAATGGAAATCTCGGGGTCGAAGTAAATGAGAAAAGTGATGAGCTTAAGCTCAAGATGGAGGGCTTGTTCTAGCTCAGAAGGATGTCTCCAAGGCTCGTGATGCAATCCATACCATGAAGAACGAGTTTCAAGATGTTGGCAGAGATCAATGCCACATTGTTGAAGGAGGTTGAAGCTGAGAGGGCCAAGGTTAAAGATAAGGATACCTAGATAACAAATTTTCAAGATGAAACTCCTATGAACTGGGTTGCGGGGTATCTTTCCTTTCAGGAGAAGGCCATAGATACATGCCCTAATCTGGATTTCGAATTTGATCCTCTTTTGGACAAGGAGAAAGATGGATTAGCTACTGAAAAGGAGGCTAAGGTCAGGGTCACAACTCCTAGCATCATCCCTAAGGTCAAAGCTTCTATTGTTGTCTCTGTTAGGGTTGAGGTCGAGGCACCTAAGCCTATTTCTATTGAGACTGGGATTCAGTCTTCTGGGCCCGTTTTGGCTAGGGAGACAACTTCACCAAAGGTGGAAGTTTCTTAGATCACTCTGCCTCCAATTGAAGTTGAAGTTACTGTACCTGACTTCTCTAAGGCTCATTCTGATTCATTTGATCTCCCTCCTGCTCTACCAGAGGGAATGACTATACCACAGATGCCCCAAACTTAAGAAATTAGAGATCATGTTGCGGACCTTTAGGGATTTTTGTTTTTAAAACTTCTTGTCTTTGTAATAGTTTTTGGAATGAATGAAACATCTTGTTTCTGTATTGTTGTCTTGTTATCTTCCCTTTGCCCCATGCTTTAAGGAGAACTCTATTCTTCTGGGAGCAATTTTGTCTTGCTTCAAGCATGAAGTATGTTCTCAAGCTGAGAGACTTATCTGAGTAGCTTAACTTTATGTTAAAGAATTTATGAGCTGAGAAGCTCATAGTTTGTTGGTTGGCTAAGGAGCTCTGTTTTTGAGTTGAATGGCTTATCTTAGTTTTATTAGCTGAAGAGTTTATCTTTGTTTTATGAGCTAAAGAGCTCGTCTAGGTTCTATGAGTTGAAGAGCTCATCGTAGTTTTGTAAGTTTGAAGAACACATCTTAGTTTTATGAGTAGAAGTGTTTATCTTAGTTTTATGAGCTGAAGAGCTCATCGTAGTTTTATGAATTTGAAGAACTCATCTTAGTTTTATGAGTTGAAGAGGTCATCTTTGTTTTATGAGCTAAAGAGCTTATCGTAGTTTTATAAGTTTGAATAACTCATCTTATTTATGAGTTGGAGAGACAATCTCTATTTTATGAGCTGAATAGCTCATCTTTGTTTTATGAGTTGTAGAGCTCATCGTTTGTTTATGAGTGGAAGAGCTCATCTTGGTTTTATGAGTGGAAGAGCTCATCTTGGTTTTATGAGCTTGAGGAGCTTGTCTTTAATTAGTGAGGAACGACAATTGATCTAAAACTTCTTGTTCATTGTAATGAAGCCTTACAAAAGTTGGATCTTTATCTATTGAAAGAACCTTTTCAAATGATCAGTATTCCAAGAGTGAGGAAAAACTTTCCCTTCTTCAGTCCTTAGCTCATAATTCCCTGGCCTAACTACTTTGGACACAATGTACGGACCATCCTAGTTAGGTCCTAGCTTCCCATGAATGGGGTCATTTCTAGCTAGGAGGAGTTTCTTGAGGACCAAATCTCCAACTTTGAAACTCCTGTGTCTAACCCTTCTATTGTAATACCTTGCTATCTTTCTCTAATAGTCTAGGATGTATTGTAAGGCTCTATACCTTTTTCCATCCAAGAGGTCAAGATTAACTAGAAGTGACTCATCGTTTAACTCGGGGTTGATGAACTCCTTCCTGGGAGATGTGATGCTTATTTCCACAAGGGCTGTTGTTTCAGTGCCATAAGCCTGGGTGAAAAGTATCTCTTGAGTTGTCGATCTGGCGATGAAGCCTATAGCACTACTGGCAGGTGTTCCACCCATCACCCTTTTAAGGCTTCGAGTTTGGTCTTCAAAGCTACTTTTTTTGTTGTGATGATCACTTCTTCTTGCTCATTTGACTGAGAAGGAGCTGGCTCAAAGAAG
Source organism: Ilex asprella (assembly GCA_023539305.1). NCBI lineage: Eukaryota > Viridiplantae > Streptophyta > Magnoliopsida > Aquifoliales > Aquifoliaceae > Ilex > Ilex asprella. The sequence goes on along the minus strand of CM042188.1, from coordinate 23,614,899 downwards.
TAGTTTTTATGCCTAGATCGACACAAAATCCTTTGAACCTTGAGTTGTCAAACTACTTTCCGTTATCTGATACCAGTGCCCTTGGGATCCCAAATCTGTAGATTACAAATTTTTCAGGTGAATCTTTAGATTTTCTGTTCTATGACCTTCGTAAGAGGTTTCACCTAAGCCCATTTTGGTAAAGTAATCAACCCCTATTACAACAAATTTGCATTGTCTCGTGCTTGTTGGAAAAGAGTTAGGTATGTTTAAACCCCACTACTGGAATGGATATGGGCTAACCACCGAGGTGAGAAGCTCTGGTGGGCAATACATAATATTGTCATGCACTTGATAGGTTTTGCACTTCTAGACCAGCTCTACTACATCCTTGAGCATGGTTGGCCAAAAATATCCCTGCCTTAGAACTTTACTCGCCAGAGTTCAAGCTCCGATGTGGTTTCCACATATTCCTTCATGGATTTTCCTTGGAATATAATCAGCCTCCTAATCCCTTACACACCTCAGGAGTGGTGCCAAGAAACCCTCAAGATCCATTATGAAGGTACTCCCTGATTTGATCCATCCAAGTTGGCTAAATCTGCACAAAAAACACTTCTTTGGCCTCATAGCTCACAGATGGCTAGACTAGGTGTTCAACTAGAATCAACCTATCCAGTTTCTTTTGAGTGGTAGTGGCTAGTCTGGCTAAGGCGTCGGCTAGAGAAATTTTTGTTCTGGGGACATGCAAGACCTTAACCGCACAAATTTTTCATTAGCTTTTATATCTTTTTCAGATATGCAGTCATTCTTTCTCCCTTAGCCTCATATGTTTCATCAATCTGTTTCACCACCAGTTAAGAGTCGTCGTGAATCACGAGTTGCTCTGCTTCTATGAAATGTGCCATGTTGATTCTAGTGATAATGACTTTGTACACAGCCTTGTTTTTTGAAGCTTTGAAACCGAATCTAAGGGCATACTCAATATCTATCCCATATGGGGAGGTGGAGATTAGCCCAGCACCGCTGCCTTGGGTATTGGCAACACCATCTATAGACAACTTTCATGTTGGAAGGTTAAGAACTAGTTGGGTTGCATCTAGGGTTTTCCTCTGACCTGTTGTGAATTCTGCAATGAAATCAGTCGATATCTGTCCTTTGATAACAGTTCTAAGCTTGAACCTGATGTTGAATTCACTAAGCTTAGTTGCCCATTTGACTAGCCTTTCTGACAATTCTTGCTTGTGTAACACCTACCTCATTGGACCTCTATCGTGTGAGCCTGAAAATAAGGTTTGAGTCTCCTTGTAGTTGTCACCAAAGCTTAGACTAGATTCTCCATCTTCGGATACCTTTTATTTGCTCCTCTTAGAGCTCTGCTATTGTATTAGACTGGTTGTTAAGCTATGTCTTGGTCCCTAAACAATGTTGCGCTGGTCAAAAAAATTGAGACAGCAATGTATAAGGTGAGTACCTTTCCCTCTCTAGGGCTCACGAGGACCTGGGGTGAGCTGAAGTAATCCTTGAGGGCTTTGAATGCCTCCCTGCATTGTGCATCCCACTAGAATATTCTTGTCAAGACTTGGAAAAAAGGTTGACATTTATTGCTTGACTTAGAGACAAAGCGACTTAAAGCTGTTATCCTCCCTGTTAGACGTTGAATCTCTCATGTTTAAGGGCGGTTACATGTCAATTACAACTATGACCTTCTCTAGTTTAGCCTTTATACCTTAACTGTTAACTATAAAACCTAGGAATTTTTTGGCAAAGACCTCAAAGGCGCGTTTAGCTGGGTTAAGCTTCATTTGATACTTTTTAAGGATCTGAAAAAGCTACTCGAGGTGGCTGATATGGAGCTCAACTTTCAATGATTTCACCAACGTGTCATCGATATACATTTCCATTAATGTCCTGATCTACTTCGGGAACATGCAATTCACCAATCGCTAGTATGTGGCTCTAGCGTTCTTTAACTCGAACGGTATGACCTGATAGTTATATGTCCCCTGCTCATTTACGAAGGTGTCTTCTTCTGATTATTTGGATTCATCTTAATCTGGTTGTAGCCTAAGAAGGCATCTATAAAAATTAGTAGCTCATGTCCCTTGTTGTAGCATCCACGATCAGATCGATTCTGGACAGCGGGAAACTATCCTTGGGGCAAACGTGGTTCAGATCAGTGAAATCAATGCAGAGACACCATTTCCATTGGTCTTCTTTACGAGGACCACATTGGCCAACTAGGTTTAACTCAAACGGTATGGCCTGATAGTTGTATGTCCCCAGCTCAGTTACGAAGGTGTCTTCTTCTGATTATTTGGATCCATCCTAATCTGGTTGTAGCCTGAGAAGGCATCCATAAAAATCAGTAGCTCATGTCACCTGTTGTGGCATCCATGTTCATATCGATTCTAGATAGCGGGAAATTATCCTTGGGGCAAACGTGGTTCAGATCGGTGAAATCAATGCAGAGACACCATTTCCATTGGTCTTCTTTACGAGGACCACATTGGCCAGCCAGGTTGAATAATCTACCTCCTTGATGGCCTTAGCATTGAGGAGCTTGGAGACCTCCTTGTTTATTGCATTCTGACACTCTATGGCGAAGCTTCTCTATTTCTGCTTGATGGGCTTGAAGGTTGGATTCACGCTAAGCTTGTGCATAATGACTGAGAGGTCAATCCCCTACATGTCCTCTTACTTCCATGTGAATACCTCTATATTTTTCTTTAGGAATTGAATAAGTAGGTCCTTAATCTCCTTGAGTAGTTTTGATCCCACGTACACCAAATGCCTTGGATCTTCGTTGAGTTGGATTGACTCCAGCTCCTCTGATGGTGTGGGCCTTGTCTCTAACTTGTCTATCATGTAGATCTCATCTACTTGTACGGTCTCGACCTCCCTTCTCTTCATAAACCCCATATAGCACTCTCGTGCCGTTCGTTGGTCTGCTCAAACCATTCAAACATCATTTTCCATAGTAAATTTCATGACAAGGTGGTAGGCAAAAGAAATGGCTCTCATGGCATTGAGGGAAGGCCTCTCCAAGAGAACATTATATGTTGAAAGAGCGTCTGTGACCATGAATCTAATTGTTGTCATTGATTAGAAAATAGGGTCTCTCATGGTGAGAACGAGCTAAATTGAACCTAGGGGAAACACCCTCTCCCTTGAGAATCCAAGCAGATGAGTCTTTACTAGGTCAAACATGCCTCTACCAATGTCCATTTTGTCAAAAGCAGAGGCGAAGATGATTTCAGCAGAGCTTCTATTGTCGATAAGAACTCGATGAATAGTTTTGTTAGTAAAGATAACTCTTACAACCAAGGGATCGTCGTGAGGGTGCTGACAACCTTCCAGATCTGCATTTGAAAACTTTATGTCCATATTCAGCTGAGGTGCCTTGGACACAAATTGTACCTCCAATAAGTCTTCAACTCAGACTTTTTGCATATGATCTTTCTTAGCTGAGTTATTTTCCCCATCTCCAGAAAATCCTTCGGATATTACTCTAATCTCTACCATAGGCTGCTGGTGCTATGGAAGAACTTCTTGTTGCAGTGCAGGCAATGTATGAGCTTAGTTTTGATTATCCTGGGCTACGAAACAACGTAACTACCCACTCTAAATTAAGAACTCAGTCTCTTTCTTCAGCTGGATGCATTCATCGATGAGGTGACCACGGTCCCAGTGATATTCACATTGTTACGTTGCATCCCGTTTTGCGAGGTCAGCCTTCATTCGAGGTGACCACCTCAAGAACTTTTCATTCTGTACTTCGTAGAGGACTTGGGACACTATGGATTTGAGGGGAGTGAACTAGCGTGGTACATACCTCAATTATAGCTCTTGAGGTGGAGGTCCCAAGCGATCTCTTATATCTCTTTTCCTCTCTAGGGGGCTCTCTCTGTCTCTTCGTGGAGAGAATTCTCAACTTCTCTCATTCCTTGGACTTCGGTCCTTCCTCTTCTCCTTCTCCTTGTGGGTAATCGAGCTCCCATCCTTGGAGATGAGAGCTTCATTGCCATTAATATATTTCTCTATCTAGCCCGACGATGAACTTGGTAAGGGCAAACTTCTTAACATGTACGTCTACTTTCAGGGATTCTGAGTTAAATCTCTGAACGTATCTTCGTAGCATCTCGCTCGGCCCTTGTTTCATGTTCAGTAAATGGTAACTCGACTTCTGGTAGGTTCGAGCTCCAATAAAATATGACACGAATGAAACTGAGAACTCCCTGTTTGAAGAAATAGAAGTTGGAGTTAGCCTATTGAACCAAGCTAAGGCTAAGCCCTTTAGTGTGATAGTGAAGGCTCGACATCGCACTAGGTCTTGATAACTATGCAACTCCATTTGGTTCTTGTAAGTATTGAGATGGTTTATGAGATCTCTTGTCTTATCAAAGGCCTCTATCTGCCACAATCTGAACTTGGGTGAAAGAGAAAAATGCAGCACTTCTGTAGAAAAGGGAGATTTTATCTATTGGACCAGGGCATCCATAGACACTAGGGTTTTTTCCCTCACAGTGTCCTTCATGTGGCTAAGTTCATGTTTGATTTCCTTGAAGCGCTACTCCCAGAACTGCTCATTCCTTTCCTGTTGGAGTGGAGAAAACTTGTTCCTATGAGTTCTCCTGTTCTAACTCTATACTTCCTCGTCTTCTCCATTCTTGTAAGCTTGTCAGTGTATGTTATCAAGTGATTGGATGTGCTCATTCTCCTCCGTATTTTTCCTTAAGGGATAGATACGTTGATGTCCCCTGTGTTGGGGGCCATCTAGGGCTGGTTGTGCCCTCTAGGGATGCTGGGCATGGATGAGGTTTAGCAGTTCTTCATTTTTTTAGAGGAGGCACTGGTTGGCTTGACGAAGGGCCTCGAGTTTGTTGTTTAGAGGAGGATTCGCCACTAAAGAGTCAGCCTCAGGATTAGGCAAGTTTTCTTGTTGTCTTCCAGTGGCGAACTCTGGTTGATTTTGTAAATGCAAATGATTCATCTAACTTCTGCTCATGTTGCAAGTAGAAATCATCAATTATTAAAGATGATTAGTAGAATTTTATAGGAACGGACATTCCCATAGACAATGTCAACTGATGATGTGTCTAGCACGATAGAGTAGAGATAAGAGATTGATGGGTCACTAAATAACTTAATCTGAGCCCCTAGACTCTTAAGGTTTGGACCAAGGGAAAAAAGGGGGATAACACAAAGAATTTATAGTAGTTCACTAGCTCGAGAGCTCGGCTAATCCACTCTCAATGGAGTTTCTTGCTCATAGGACTTATACTAATAAGATATGAGATTACAAATTATTTGTTCAGGCTACAATTGCTTATATGTTCTTATGGGGGTTATACCCCTTATTTGTAGTTGATCATGGGCCTCGCATGATCTCTAGTGTGATCCTTGCCTCTTCCTTGTAATGGTTGTGACTATCAAGCAACGACTGTGGAAAATGTCAAGGCGGTTATGACTCTTGTGCCTGGATATATGCCTGTTATGATTTGGGTGACGCTTTAGTGGAAGCCAACTATCTTCTGTGCTATCCTTGTGAAGGCTCAATTGCAAGGATAGAAGGTCTGACCTCAAGCTCCATGGTCATCTAGGATGGGCTGAATTCCCAAGCTAGAAAGGTCTGAGTTGAATACTCGAGCTCAACCTTAGGCGTATTTTGGGTATCATCAGAAATTATGATTAATTTACTATTCAAATGTTATTGAAGAAGTGTCCAATGCCTTAGTATTTCTCCACATTACTTTTCTTAAACAATTTTAGTTATTTGTATTAAATTCCAATTACCAATCACTCTCTCAAACACACAACATATTTTAGTTTCTTAATTCCTTTTTACTCTAAAATCCCCATCTCCCTGTGGTTTGACTTTAGACTCTTCAAAGAAATTACTATTTGCTTGACACTTAGACTTGGGTTTACAACTTTCGAAGCGAAGCAAATTTGTGGCACAGTTACCGAGAAATAGGCGTGATTGAGGAGTGATTCATCATCATTCGAGGTTAGCCCAATTTTGAATAAACGAAGATTAGGTAAACTCTTTCCACTTTTACATATTTTTCATTTAATTTGCTTGCATTTTATTTTGTTTTGCTACTTGTGTTGGTTGTTGTTGCATGAACTCTTGGCAAAGAGAGATTGGTGGAAGGTTGATTAGGGAGGATTATGACTCACCATTTGGATATTTATTTGACACACCCCCGTGCACACAAACACATCCAAGAATGACACAAAATCACCCACTAGTTCAGAACCCTTTGCTACCACTACATCTCCAATTACCTCAAAAATCTCGGGTTAACTCAATACTCACAAGGGGTTTGTAATCCTTTTATGCCACAAGGAGGCCCACTGGGAGATGATGCTAGGAGTAATCATGGCAACAATGAGAACTATGAGAAAGTAAACAATGGGTGTGTTAATGTGAATGTCAATAATGCTAGAATATTGAGATAGTACTTGCATCCCGCACGTATAGGAACCATCTTATGGATACTTGGCAATCCACTATGAGTGTTAATTTTGCTTTCCCACCATGACGAGACCGTGACTAGTGAATTGAAACTTATGGGCATGATTTCTAAAGGTTGTGGTAGCATGCTAACCTGTCCTAAAGAGACCAACCACATATTTAGCTTGGTTGGTGACTTCGAGCATGTCTTTTTTTTTTTTTTTGACGATTCCGAGTAGCTATATTCTTATGGATGTCTGAGAAGAGGGCTGAGATATATGCTCGGATCGTTATATTTTTATTCTCATTGTTAATGAAGATCTCTTTTGTGGTGTGCTGCCATAACAACTCAGTTTGCTCAAAGGCCACTATCATAAAACATCACAATGAATGTCGATAAAGAGAATCAGGAGTTTGGCTGATAGCAAGATTATTCATGTGATAGCATTGTGGAGCCTTGTGAATGTATCCAGATGGTTGACTTTGGTTCCAACACAGGGGCAGAGCTAAGCTTGGTCCAGGGTGGGCAAGTGCCTCCCTCAAAATTTGTTTTTTTAATTAAGTATGTATATATATTATATATTTATATAATATATCATTTGTGCGCACCCAAAATCAAAGATAAAAGTTCTAAGCCCACGACTATCCACCCAAAAGAATTAAAAAATCAAACCGACTTAAAGCAAAAAAAAAAAAAAATGGGCCCACTGCCATTTAAACCAAAGACTCGCAGTGAGTACAGAAACCTAATTAAATGCATTCTCAATTTTTGTTCTTAATATTATCTATATGTATTTTAAATATTTCTTCATTATTTTTAACTATGTCCACCCTATTTTTTGGCACCTCAATTAATGTACACTTATATAAAATGAATATGAATTTTTTGACACATTTTGAACATGTTATGTACCTATCTGATTAAATTTTAAATATACTAGAATCATTTTATACTTTCTAAGACTAAAAAAGACATGATATGCATATTAGCTAGTTTACTTATGATTTCGACATTTATTTTACTAATTACAGTAGACATTATTTATTACGCATTGAACTACATAATCGAATGAGTGATAAATACCAAAGTGATAACATAATTGTGTACATAAAGAATAATAAAGTTGTTATCCATGGATAAAAATTCACCGGAGCCAATTTTAAATAATTTTAATTAGTCTATATTTTGTCAAAGGATATAATTTGTCTTTTTTTATTGTTGTCGTTTGTATATACTAGGTTTACCAATTTTTAGTTTATTGGGTTTAATGAACTTTTAAGTATTAAATATGATGTAATTAAATATAAATTATTATCTTATTTCTATCGATTGCAAGAAAAAAATATTAAAATATTTGTGCCCCACCTTAACACGAGTTTTTGGCTCTGCCCTTATTCCAATGTGTACTAGGATTCCAGTGATTATATCAAGATAATAAATTGTAGTCTCAAAAAATATGAGGGCTAGATGAAGAAAACTAATGTAACACCCCACATTTTTTCTTTTATATATGCATATAAATATATGGTAAATGAGTGTGGTAAAAAGGTGGATATGTGTAGTGATGTGTCTTTAAATCTTGGTAGATTTGAAAAGTAGAGATTTAAAAGGTTAGTAGAAATAATAGTTGAATTTTTGTTTTAATAGGTGAAAACATGAAACTTAAGGTCCAAGAACTTGTACTAAATAGGTTTGGTGTAAAAATAGGTGTTGGAGATGCATGGGATGGCTTTGGAAGGGTTTAAGATGGATTGGGAATTAAAATTGAAGGAAATAGAAAAAATTGGACAAAAATCGTACCGGTACTGTGTACCGGTATTAAATGGTCCAGAGAGTTCAACGTACCGGTACAGCGTACCTATACGGCCGAAAGATTTCTGAAACTTAAATGTCGCGATCTTGGTCCGATTTTCGCTCTATAAATACATTATTTCGCCTCTTTTGGCTCCATTTCCGCCCCTCCAACCTTAGAAACCCTAAGAGAGGAAGAAAGGAAGAGAAAAACAAGAGTTTAAAGGAGTTATCCAAGATTAAAACCTAGCTTTCAAGAACACAAGGAAGGGGTTTTCTCTCATTCACTTGCATTGAGGCTAGAGTTTACTTATATGTACTTTTTTCACTCTAAATCTTATATGTATTCTATAGATCATTGATTCTTGATAATATTACCATGCTTTAAATAATATTAATAGTGGGTTAACCATTAAATCCTTGTTTTTTGCTTAAAACCCTAGATTTCAAGAGAGATGAACTTTTCTCTGAATTTTACTTTATTATTGATTTCCAAACCTAGATGTTTCATATTGAACCATAAAATGATGCTATTGTGATCTCATGTACCATACTTAGTTGGTTGTAGAATTGTTGCATGATATATTTTGAGAATTTTGGATAGATGCTTGTGAATTGAGATAAATGGGAAAATTGCATGCTTGGTTGGGTTGTTTGTGATGCACATTAGTGAGAGGTTCCTTGTAAGGATGCTCACCCATTCCCAAAAAGTTGCCGGTAAGGATGTTTGGAAAATAATGTAGTGATTAGTGAGAGGTTCCTTGTAAGGATGCTCACTCATTCCCAAGAGATTCCCGGTAAGGATGCTTGCGAAACAATGTAGTGATTAGTGAGAGGTTCCTTGTAAGGATGTTCACCCATTACCAAGAGGTTCCCGGTAAGGATACTTGAGAATCAAAGGTGACCTAAAAAGAGGGCAGAAGTTATCCTAAAGTATGCCACCTACCAAAAGAAGTGTTGAGAATTGTTTATGATCATTAATGATTATTATTTGTATGTTGTGCTCGTTTATTCATTTAAGTATTGCTTTTACATAAACTTGAGATCCTTTCTAAATGTCACTGCTTTATTTCAAATTATGTATCTATGTTATGTTAAAAATGAGACCGACCATTTTAAATGCTTTTATAAACCTTGTATGGGTTTGGGAGAATTTTTCTACAGAGCTTCGTGCTCACCCCCTACCGCTAACATTTTTCAGATTACCCGCTAGATGAGGACGTAAGGGTCGAGGAGCCCACTTCTTGGGAGACTCCACTTGACGGGAGTGTGGATCACGAAGTAGACGCATAGAGCGACCTCCTTTCCTTTTGTACTGGACTAGGACATTCCTTTGGAACATTGCGTAGTCTAGTTTCTTTTGTTTATTCCGCTGCGTTTCTTTAATTAATTTTTGAGATGTAATAGCCATGACTTGGGCTTATTCTTTTGGATAATGTTGTAATTATTTGTAGATGATAAATGAAGTCTTGTTTCTTAAGGGATTTTATTCGTGCTCTCATGATATGAATAATTTTAGAATGTAATGTCATCCAGGATGTGTTTTGGGGTGTTACAGATTTGGTATCAGAGCTAGGCTTTAGGTCTTACATGGGAACTGTAGGTTATGGATTCACACTAGTGAAATAGGACTCGGTAGAAAGAAATTGTTCGGTCTTGCTTTATAGGAACCATAGGCTTGAGATTTAAATAATGTTTAGGATGTCTTGTACATCAACGAAACTAAATTGTGAATCGATGTGCAGGATGGACGAAGGAAGAGGACGTGGAAATGGTCGTGGACGAGGACGTGGTGACCAAGCACTCCCTCCTCCGCCACCACCTCCCGATGCCATGAATGACATTTATCAGTATTTGAGGGAGCTCACCACTCTAGTACAACACTAGAATGGGAACAACCATAATGGAGGAGCTCATCCTCTAGCTCAAATGCCGGACAACGAGGACGGCAGCCGAAGGATAATAGTTCTTCGGGAATTTCTAAGGCAACACCCACCTACTTTTCAAGGAAGCTCTAACCCTTTATATGCGGATAAATAGATCTGTAAAGTAAAGAAGATTTGTGAAGGCATAGGGATTTTCGAGTATTTACGGGTTGGCTTAGTTACCTACTTGCTCGAGGGGTAGGCCGACCATTGGTGGGACTCTGTGAAACGAATGAGGAACATCGATGTACTCACTTGGGAAGAGTTTGACCAAATCTTCCAAGACAAGTACTTTTCGGAATCAATCAAAGACCGAATTTCTGGCTCTACGACAGGGCAGCATGACCGTAGTCGAGTACGAGAGGAGGTTTGATGAGCTATCCCGATATGCTGCGAAGTTTATTTCTAGTGAGGCCAACAGGGCCAAGCGCTTCGAGCAGGGCTTGAGGTCGGTCATCCAAGAGAAGTTGGTGGCTCTCAAGATTCGGGACTACGGGGCTCTCAAGTTGGTGGCCAGCAGTCCAACCATCACCACCGAGGCCTACATCATAGCGACCGATACAAGCTCAAGCCCCCGACGGCGTCAACTAGGGGCGGGTATTTGCCTTGACCCAACTAGAGGAAGATGCCTCCAATGCAGTTGTTGAAGGTATAATTCTTCTTTATAATTCTTGGGCCCAAATCTTATTTGACCCCACTGCTACCCATTTGTTCATACGCACTGCATATGCTAGTAGTTTGGGATTGGATTTTCGAGAAGCTGGAACATGCATTGAATATTGACTTGCCTATGGGAGAACAGTTGGGTACCAGTCGGGTCTGTAAGGGTTGTGTGCTTCGTATTGGGGAGTACGAATTGATTATGGATTTGGTTGCTCTAGATATGAAAGGGTATGATGTTATATTCGGGATGGACTTGTTGTCTGCTTTTCGGGAGGTAATGGATAGTTTTCGCAAGCAGATTATATTTCAGTTGTCAGGGGGAGTCGTTTTCAATTTTGTGAATAACCGAGATTCTTCCCATCCATTTCCTACTACGGGTAGTAGATTCTTCAAAGTGAAGGCTGGGAGCCAGTTGAGTTTCTTAGCCAGCTTAATGGGAGATGATCAAGATAAATCCTATGCGGACGTGGTGTTGATAGTATCAAATTTTTCGGATGTCTTCCCTGACGAGCTACACGGGTTACCACCACACAGAAAAATTGAGTTCAAAATTGACCTCTATCTGGGAATCGAACCTATATCCATTGCTCCCTACCGGATGGCACCTTTGGAGTTGAAAGAGCTAAGGAAGCAATTGGACCATTTGTTGAATATTGGGTTTATCCGTTTGAGTACCTCACCTGGGGGAGCCCCGGTCCTCGTTGTGAAGAAAACGGATGAGACGCTTCGGTTATGTGATTAATCTTGATTAATGCATGATTTAATTAAGTTTATAGGTCAATTGTGTTAGTTAAACAAAGTTAAACTAATCAAAATTGACCTATTACGGTTAGTGTGTGAATTAGGGATAATGCATTAATTGTTGTTATTTTCAGGGTTTTATGCGTCAAAGCTACAAACTATCGGGGAGCAAATTGTGAATTCTAAGATGACAATTATTAAAGCCCTAAACAAAAAGAAATTAAAGTAATCCAAATGTAATCTTTTGGAAGTTTGTGAATGACAACTTTTGGAAGCTTGTGGAATGACAAATTTTGGAAGCTTGTGAATGACAACTTTTGGAAGCTTGTAGAATGACAACTTTTGGAAGCTTGTGAATGACAACATTTGGAAGATTGTGAATGTTATCCCTAGGAGTTTGTAAAGGCTTGGCCTATAAATAACACCCCTTTGTGGCTTGTAAGACATAAGTTTTTTGCTTGACATAAGTCTTTTGAGAGAAATAAGTTTTTGTTAGATAAAAGTTTTTGCTAGAGTTCTTGGTTGTGGAAATCCCTCCAAGTTGTTATTGCTTTCTTTCTTCCCTTAGAGGAGTGAAACTCTTCCACTTTTCTAGAGCTTTACCGAAGCCGTGAAGGGTGGAACGTGATTCACTCATTCTTTGTCGAAGATCGTTTATATTAATGCATTTCGTTTATTACTTTCTTTGTATTGTTACTTTTTTTTATGATATTATCATCTCTTGGTTGTGGAATACCCACCAAGTAGTATTGCTTGGTTGTGGAATACCCACCAATTAATTATTGCTTTCTTTTACTGTGTTATTATCTCTTGGTTGTGGAATACCCACCAAGTAGTATTGTTTGGTTGTGGAATACCCACCAAGTAGTATTATTTGGTTGTGGAATACCCACCAATTAATTATTGCTTTCTTTAAATTTAAGTCTTATTTTATTTTGATGCATTTCATTTATGCTTAGTTCTAACATTTATTTCTTTATAATGTCTTCCCATTTAATTATTGTCTTTACTTTAACTATGAGTAGCTAAGCTTTTAGTTGGCTAATCCAAGGGAGACCTCCTCTTGGGTATGTCATTTCAACTCGTTGTCTTTCCTCCCTTTAGAGTCAAATGGTTCGGTTTGACAGGGTTGAGAGTGGATGAGTTGGTGAGCCTTTGATATTCAGTAGGCCTAGTCACGGTTTATGCTTAGATACTCACCAATCTCATCCC
>CM042188.1:23523242-23593453 GCA_023539305.1 Ilex asprella | reverse complement strand
TCTTGGGGATTCCATTTCAACTCTTCTTCACTCCTCCCTTTAGAGTCAAATGGTTCGGTTTGACGGGGTTGAGAGTGGATGAGTTGGTGAGCCTTTGATATTCCGTAGGCCTAGTCACGGTTTATGCTTAGATACTCACCAATCTCATCCCTAGCTTCCCCCGAATCAATCGTTCATTCATGCTCAATCGGAGGAAGGTTTTGAGTTGATTTGGTATTCCCATTGGAATGAATCCTTTGGATTAGCCAACACTTGTTTTTATTTTATTATCACAACTTAAACCACCATCAAATTCCAAAACAAAAAATGATTTTGTTATTTTCTTTAATAAAAATCACTTTCATGATGGTTCACTTCCTTCCCTGAGGAGACGACCTTGGAATACTTTTCCAAGTAAAACACCGACACACAAAAGACTCCTTGCGATTGGGGAGCACTTTTGTTCACACACACACATTTCATTCATTCCATTTCCCTTGCCTCATTGCCCTTTCTTTTGACACTATCCCTAGGGGAAGAAATCTTTTCTCCCCCAGCCATACATTGCATCATTTGAGGGAGAGTAATTAGGGGTTATTTGAGGTAAGGTTTATTGGACAATCATTTTTGGCGCCGTTGCCGGGGAAGGCAAGTGCTAATTCAAGAAAGTGATTTCCGAACAACGGAGGTAAGTCCCGTGATCTTCATCACGGGCTGAGGTACGTTGTCTCGTGTACATATTCTTGTATTATTTTTAATTTCAATTGTGCACATCTTGTTGCATGTGGGAGAGGGATACCCATCACCGACTAGTTAGACATAACCTAGCTCCCAACATGAACGTAGACCTAAATTCACCCGTGGATGCGGGTGACAATTTTGACAATGTGGGTGTGAACCCAAACATCCAAGGGGGTGAAAATTTTGACTATGATGGTGCGAACCAAAATGACCAAAGAGGTGGGGGGTTGCCCGAACCTAGGATGCCTAACCAAAGAATACAATATCCCCCTCTCGATCAATTCGATCGTGCGAATGTCAACCCTAACATGCAAGGGGGTGGGGGATTGCAACCACCGAGGATGCCCATCCCGCCTGTCCATTTTCCCCCACCTAGGAATGAAGGGAACGTCCTACTCGATCCTCCAGCTAGGACAATGCGGGAGTTTCTTCAACCGACCCGTAGCACCACACCATCATGCATACTGCTTCCCGTCCAAGCTCACCTCTTTGTTGTTAAACCATGGATGTTGCAACTAATCACCAAATTTCGTGGGATATTAGATGAGAATCCATACAATCACATAAGGACTTATGAGGAGGTGGTTACAACATTTATCCCAAATTACAACATGGAGGAAATAGCTAGGATGAAATTATTTCCTTTCTCATTGGGTGATAAGGCAAAGGATTGGCTTGATCCCATGCCGTCCCGGACTATGTTGTCTTGGGACCAAATTGTTTCAGCTTTTCTAAAAAAATTCTTTCCGGTTCATAGAACCACGACTTTAAAGAAGAAAATCCAAAATTTTTCTGAAAACCCCAATGAGCAATTCTACCAGTGTTGGGATCGTTACAAAGATTTGCTCCAATCCATTCCACATCATGGATTTAAATCATGGCAATTGGTGAGTTTTTTCTACGAAGGAATTACACCAAGCCATAGGCAATTCATCGACATGATGTGTAACAGTGAATTTTTGAACAAAGATCCTGATGAAGCCCTAGACTTATTTGATCAGTTGAGGGGTTTTAAGTATTACACCAAAATCGACCTCCGCACAGGGTACCATCAATTACGGATCCGAGATGAGGATATTCCTAAGACTGCATTTCGTACCCGGTATGGTCATTTCGAGTATACGGTGATGTCGTTCGGATTAACTAATGCACCCGCAACCTTCATGGGTTTAATGCACAGGGTATTCCGGCCATATCTAGATCAATTCGTCATCGTGTTTATTGATGACATACTAATCTATTCACGGACTTACGAGGAACATGGACGTCATCTCTCTATTGTACTACAGACATTGAAAGACCATAAGTTATATGCAAAAATGAGCAACTCTGAGTTTTGGATGAGGGAGGTGAAGTTCCTTGGTCATGTGGTGTCGAAACAAGGTATAGCGGTTGATTCTGCTAAGATTGAAGCCGTAATGAAATGGAAACCACCGAAGAATGTGACCGAAGTGCATAGTTTTTTGGCCTTAGCAGGCTACTACCGGAGGTTTATGGAGGGATTCTCCAAGCTAGCGATGCCGATGACTCGTCTTACGAAGAAGGGGGAGAAATTCTTGTGGACTCAAGAGTGTGAACGAGCCTTTCGCACCTTAAAGGATAGGTTAACGATGACTCTTATCCTTATTATTCCGAACGATGGGGAAAGATACGATGTTTACACAGATGCTTCACTACGAGGCTTCGGATGTGTTCTAATGCAAGGAGGCAAGGTAGTTGTTTATGGCTCGAGGCAACTCATGACTCATGAGCATAATTACCCCTTTCATGACTTTGAGCTTGCCGCGGTGGTCTTTGCTCTCTAGTTGTGGAGGTGCTACTTGTATGGGGAAAATTTTCAAGTGTTCTCGAACCACAAGAGCCTCAAGTATGTATTCACACAGAAAGACTTGAATCTTCGGCAAAGAATATGGATTGAGTATCTAGAAGACTACGATTTCACACTCAATTATCATCCAGGGAAGGTGAACGTAGTAGCAGATGCACTAAATAGGAAGTCTCCAGGGGAACTAAATGCTCTTGCAAGTCAATGGAAGATGAGGGATGCCCTTGAAAATTATGACCTATGGGTTGGAGAAAATGGGCTTCGACCATGCCTAGTCAACCTTGTAGCCCAACTTACCCTCCAATGTAGAATTGTGGAGTTATAACATTTGGATCCTGACTTAGAGTCAATTCGAGCTAAATTAGAAAATAGGGAAACAATTGAAGTTGGTTTTTGCAAAACGGAGAATTGAGATATGGAGAGAAGCTATGTGTTCCTGATGATTCGTCCCTAAAGGAGAAGATACTTGGAGAGTTTCATCGCTCCAAGTTTGCTATCCACCCCAATAGCACAAAAATGTATACGGATATGAAGCGTCAGTATTGGTAGAGGGGAATGAAGCGAGATGTGGCCAAGTACGTGGCAAAATGTACAGTGTGCCAGCAGGTGAAGATTGAGCATCAAAGACTAGGAAGAGTCCTACAGTCGCTGCCTATTCCAGAGTGGGAGTGGGATTACATCACCATGGACTTCGTGTCGGGTTTACCACGGACGTCGCGGGGGCATAATACAGTGTGGGTCATTGTGGATTGACTCACCAAGTCTGCTCACTTTTTTGGGTATGAAGATCACGGATACATTCGAGACTTTGAGCCAGATGTATATCCGTGAGACAGTGAGGTTACACAGCGTTCCACTCTCGATTGTGTCGGATCGTGACTCTAGGCTTGTGGCGAGATTCTGGCGGAGTCTACAACAAGTGATGGGGACTGAGTTACACTTCAGTACGGCTTTTCATCCCCAAATGGATGGTCAATCCGAGAGGGTGATACAGATAGTGGAGGATATGTTACGCACTTGTGCGTTGGACTTCAAAGGGAGTTGGAGCGACCACTTACCGTTGGTGGTGTTTTCTTACAACAACAGCAATCAGGAAAATATTGGGATGGCATCGTATGAGGCAATGTATGGAAGACTATGCCCATCACCAACGTGTTGGTTAGAACCCAGCGAGAGTAGTTTGTTTGGACCGAACATTGTTCGAGAAACTACGGAGAAGATTCAACTCATTCAAGAGAGGCTACGGATGGCACAAAGTAGACAGAAGAGCTATGCGAACCACAGACGAAGACCCTTAGAGTTCAAGGTGGGAGACTACGTATTTCTCAAGGTGTCACCCAAGAAGGGCTTGTTTCGATTCAGCAAAGAGGGGAAGTTAGCGCCAAGATATACCGGACTGTTTGAGGTAATCAAAGCGGTAGGCAAGGCTGCATATCAACTTCGACTACCAGCCCAACTATCCGGAGTACATGACGTGTTCCACGTGCCCATGTTTAGAAAGTGTCACTGGGATGCAACTCTAGTCGTGAACTTGGAGGAGATTGAAATTCAAGGCGGAGCAACCTACAAAGAAAAACCGGTAGAAATTCTCGAAGCCAAGGAAAAAGTGCTTCACAACAAAGTTATCAGATTGATGAAGATTTTGTGACAACACCATGGAGTGGAGGAAACTACATGGAAACCGGAGCAAGAAATACGAGAGAAGTATCCACATTTGTTCGCTACTTGAGGTAAGTTTCGAGGATGAAACTTTCTTTAAGGGAGGTGGATTGTAACACCCCACATTTTTTCTTTTATTTATGCATATAAATATATGGTAAATGAGTGTGGTAAAAAGGTGGATATGTGTAGTGATGTGTCTTTAAATCTTGGTAGATTTGAAAAGTAGAGATTTAAAAGGTTAGTGAAAATAATAGTTAATTTTTTGCTTTAATAGATGAAAACATAAAACTTAAGGTCCTAGAACTTGTACTAAATAGGTTTGGTGTAGAAATAGGTGTTGGAGATGCATGGGGTGGCTTTGGAAGGGTTTAAGATGGATTGGGAATGAAAAATGGAGGAAATAGGAAAAACTGGACAAAAACCGTACCGGTACTGTGTACCGATACTGAACCGTACCGGTACTGTGTAGCGGTACTAAATGGTCCAGAAAGTTCGACGTACCGGTACAGTGTACCGGTACGGCCAAACAATTTTTAAAACTTAAATATCGCGATCTTTGTCCGATTTTCGCTCTTTAAATACATTATTTTGCCTCTTTTGGCTTCATTTCTGCCCCTCCAACCTTAGAAACCCTAAAAGAGAAAGAAAGGAAGAGAAAAAAGAAAGAAAGGAAGAGAAAAACAAGAGTTTAAAGGAGTTATCCAACATCAAAACCTAGCTTTCAAGAACACAAGGTAGGGGTTTTCTCTCATTCACTTACATTGAGGCTAGGGTTTACTTATATGTACTCTTTCCAGTCTAAATCTTATATGTATACTTTAGATCATTGATTCTTGATAATATTATCATGCTTTAAACAATATTAATAGTGGGTTAACCATTAAATCTTTGTTTTTTGCTAAAAATCCTAGATTTCAATAGAGATGAACTTTTCTCTAAATTTTACTTTATTCTTGATTTTCAAACCTTAGTATTTCATATTGAACCATAAAATGATGCTATTATGATCTCATGTACCTTACTTAGTTGGTTGTGGAATTGTTGCATGATATATTTTGGGGATTTTGAATGGATGCTTGTGAATTGAGATAAATGGGGAAATTACATGCTTGGTTGGGTTGTTTGTGATGCACATTAGTGAGAGGTTCCTTGTAAGGATGCTCACCCATTCCCAAGAGGTTCCCGGTAAGGATGCTTGGGAAACAATGTAGTGATTAGTGAGAGGTTCTTTGTAAGGATGCTCACCCATTCCCAAGAGGTTCCCGGTAAGGATACTTGGGAAATAATGTAGTGATTAGTGAGAGGTTCCTTGTAAGGATGCTCACCCATTCCCAAGAGATTCCCGGTAAGGATGCTTGAGAATCAAAGGTGACCTAAAAAGGAGGCGAAGGTTACCCTAAAGTATGCCACCTACCAAAAGAAGTGTTGGGAATTGTTTATGACCATTAATGATTATTATTTGTATGTGATGCTCGTTTATTCATTTAAGTATTGTTTTTACATAAACTTGAGATCTTTTCTAAATGTCACTGTTTTATTTCAAATTATGTATCTATGTTATATTAAAAATGAGACCGACCGTTTTAAATGCTTTTATAAACCTTGTATGGGTTTGAGAGAATTTTTCTACAGAGCTACGTGCTCACCCCCTACCGTTAATATTTTTCAGTTTACCCGCTAGATAAGGACATAAGGGTCGAGGAGCCCGCTACTTGGGAGACTCCACTTGACAGGAGTGTGGATCCCGAAGTAAACGCATAGAGCGACCTCCTTTCCTTTTGTACTGGACTAGGACATTCCTTTGGAACATTGTGTAGTCTAGTTTCTTTTGTTTATTCCGCTGTATTTCTTTAATTAATTTTTGAGATGTAATAGCCATGAATTGGGCTTATTCTTTTGGATAATGTTGTAATTATTTGTGGATGATAAATGAAGTCTTGTTTCTTAAGGAATTTTATTCATGCTCTCATGATATGAATGATTTTAGAATGTAATGCCGTCCAGGGTGTGTTTTGGGGGGTTACAACTAATATCTTTCTTGTTAGGATTTCAAAAGTATACTCTGTGACTGTAAACCCCCACATATTTAAAAGTGGTGTAATGATAGATTGATTAGTATTTAAATATGTATAATGATAAAAAAGTGAAACCCCTGGGTTATAACTATTAACACTATAAAAATAATAGTTAACGTCGGTTTAGCTATTGAATAGATGACATAACTTGTAAAAGAACTTCTATCAACTATATTTGGGGTACAAATGTATGTGTTGTAGGTTTTGGGTTGGCTTTGGAAGGGTTTAGAATGGATTGAAAATGAAAAACTAAGGAAAAAGGCTAAACTAGACAAAATCGTACAGGTACTACGTACCGGTATTGAAGCGTACCGGTACTGCATATCGGAGCAAACTGGTCTAGAGAGTTCGATGTACCGGTACAGCGTACTGGTACGGCCGAAAGAATTCTAAAACTTAAATGTCGCGATCTTGATCCAATTTTCGCCCTATAAATACATTTTGCCACCTCTTTTGGCTCCATTTTCGCCCCTCCAACCTTAGAAACCCTAAGAGAGAAAGAAAGGAAGAGAAAAGAGGAAGAAAGGAAGAGAAAAAAAAGAGTGTAAAGGAGTTATCCAAGATCTAAACCTAGCTTCTATGAACACAAGGTAGGGGATTTCTTCTCTTTCTCTTTCATGGAGATTAGGGTTTATGTATATATGTATGTTTTGCTATAAATGTGATATATATGATATAAAATCATCCTCTCTTAGTCTTTTGGGCAATGAATACATGTTTTATCAAAGTTAGGGTTGATTACCCATGAAAGTCCACTTTTGTTTGAAAAACCCTAGATTTTTGGAGAAGGATGAATTTCTTCTTAAAGTTTTCTTTTATTATGGACATTGGGACCATAGAAGTTTGTGTTGAGTAATAAATGATTTCATTGTGATCTCTTGTATTTTTTATAGTTGATTATTGAAATTATGACATGATGAAATTGAGGATTTTTAGAAATATGCTTGTAATTAAGGATATGTTGGTTTTCTTATTGTATGGTTGTTGTGAGGGACTTAAATTGCCATCGAAAGATGCCATAAGTGTTAGAGGTTAGTCTATCCCAGTGGGGGTGAGATGGTTTCCTAACACTTGTAGTTAGTGGTCATTTGATAATGACACCACTATCGTTCACTAGAGTTCGAACTAGGGTTGGTATACCTTATTTGGGAAGGGACTCGTCACTACCATTGGTATGGTAGACGCCCTTTCCCAAAGTGCTTATGATTTTGATTATGATTGGTGAACTAGGTATAGTCATTGGGTAGATTCTTGAGAAACAATCAACGTACATGGTATGGGATGAACCAATATATATCAATATATCTAGATAAGAACATGGATTGGATTAAGTCGGAGCCGGTGCATTGGTATGGGACAATGCAACGGCAGGCATCTTTCCTAACCATTTGGGAATGGTTTCTTTTGAGACATACTTTTTAATGTTTCCATATATTTATTGTTATTGTATAAACTTGAGAACGATCTAAATGTACTTGTTTTATTTCAAAAGCTATATATGCTATTTTGTTAAATGAGACCGACCAGTTTTTACATTTTTTTAAACCTTGTTTGAGCTTAGGAAGATTTTGCTACAGAGCTTTGTGCTAATCCCCTACAAATACATGTTTTCAGATTTTGTGCTAGAGGAGCAGTTGGGAGTAGAAGAGCCGGTATACTGTGAGACTCCGCTAGACGGGAGTGTGGATCCCGAGGTGGACGCTTAGATCACCACCTTCTTGTTCACTAGACTAGGATATTCTTTTGAAAATAATGTAAAACCTAGTTTATTTGTTATATTTCACTGCGCTGCATTATCTCATTTTGTTGAAATGTAAAGGCCAAGATGGACCTATTCTGTTGGGGTTGTAAACTCCATAACTTGGCTTATTCTTTTGGAATGATATTGTCCATGTTATATATATGATGAATGAAACATTTTCGTATCAATGGTGGTATTTAGTGCTCTCATGATGTAAATGGTTGTTAGAATGTAATGTCATCCAAGGAGGTGTTTGGGGCGTTATAGTGACAATTTGGTGAGCAGCATATACATCAAGATGTGTTAGTCAAGTGGGGTATAGGTGAAGAAGACCTCTTCTTGCCTACCAAACATCTATTTATGAATATCCGTTTATAGTAGCAACCGCATATCGTATTCAAATTCTTGGGCATCACCAGTCTTTATAGAGAACGAATATTTTTTCATGTTGGAATTGCCCACAAGAAATCAAGTGTTACATTGGTCCTTCTCATTCCTTATTTTAGCCCTTTTATGCTAAAAATATTATCGGTAAATTGGAAGGGGTATACTAAATTGAGTTTATTTGTAAAAAAGTACATAGAAAAAAATGTGAAGTAATGAAGTCCTTAATTTTATATCTTAATTGTGTACAAGTACATAATTTGAAATTTTTGAATTTTTGTTTGACATTTATGTCCTCCCTTAAATCATGGGATTATTTTTTAAAAATATTTTTTTTAAATTATATTTATGCATTAAAAATCTCCTAATTTAACGAAAGATTTGATTATTCTATTTGTTTTGAGGATAAATCAGTTGGTTTGAATTTTAAATTTTGCAACAATATCATTTGTTGTCTTTTTCTTCTTCGGTGTGGAAGCAATTTATCAGTACAAGTCCAAAATATTATTTCATCCTTATTCAATCTAAGCAATAATAAGGTTAAAATTCATGACTCCATTAGGTTTATTTCTATCAATTTAAAGGTAATTATACTATTTTTTTATATGCGAACACCATAATCGAAGTTCATCATGTATATGAGTTTACAGCGTAACAATAACAATGTAAAAATTTACTTACACAAAATATTGTACTGTTATGTTTTGTCAAACATATATTTGCAAATAACTTCATTGTAACAGTCCAACTCTATTTTTAATTTGTTACCACATCCACAAAATCACTTAACATTGTCTGTGTTACAGTGTTACATTGTATTGTTACACTATGTGAAAAACACAAACGAACTTACATCTACAATGGTGGACCAGTAGGATTTTCCTTTCAAAGAAAAAACCCTGCAGATGTTCAAGGAACGATTTAGGGCTTCTCGTCGAGGAAGATTAAGCAATTTTTGGATAGGAAGAAGAAGTGGTAACTATTTTTCAAAGATAAAGCTTTTCGCGAATTAATGTTTCTAAAATCTACCAGTTAAGCCTTATCATTGTGTACCTATTTAATTTTAAGATATATTCCTAAAACCATTTTTAGGAAAGTAATGTTTCTAAAATACAGTGGTTAAGGCCTATCACTGTGTTCCGAATTAATGTTAATATATATTCCTAAAACCGTTTTTAGGAAGGTAAATTTTAGAAAAATGGGCATTTAAATCTTTGTATATCAGCAGTGTACTTCTTTACAACACACTTTTTTTCTGTGTACTTTTTTACAATTATGTCTAATTTAGTGTATTGGCTTCAAAAAAATTCAAATATTATTTGGCCATTGACCCCTAGGTCGAATATCAATTAGGAAATTAATCCTTTTGGGATTTTTTTTAAAGTAGGATGACCTGTTGAGTTGGATACATATATTTTGATAGAGTGCAAATAAGTCTTGCTTGTATCATATTTCTAACCATCTTCAGTCACTTCACCGTATCAAATAGCTGGCTCCCGAATCACTTTCTCCATTTGATTGACCTCTTTGGTCATATAGCTATTTGAATTCGGATCATATCAACACGGCGAAAAATCTATCATCAAATTCTTACCCCCATGATCCACACAATGGTCGACATAGGCTTTGCCTTGAGAAGGCTCAAGTAAATAACAGCGCCAAAACCTGTAAGAATTCTCTATGCTAAAATAATAACATGGGCCAAAGGAAAAACTTTTGAAGACGAGCTACTACAAAATTCATTCAAAAAAGTTGAATGATCACCACAAGTGTTCTCCACAAATTTGTAGTGTGAATAATAGTCCACCAAGAAATAGCCTCTCCTTTGAGGCTTGTTCTTAAGTCAATTTCATTGTGCATAATGGCACACTATGCCAAAGGTGAACACTTTCCTCTTGATTCATATGCTATGTTTATCATATGCTTTCTGCAAAAAACAATAGCTTACTCTCAATGGGATCACGTGAGGGAGATTTTTTTGGCCTTGCCAATTTTTGAATGGAATTGATCTTCACACATGTAGGTCCTACCTACTAAGAATCAAGTGACACACTTTGATTCCTTTTATAATCACTTCGTTTAATTCTTAGGAAGAGTTTTGATAGCTATGGGTGGATTGGATTTGAATCCGAGTCCAATCCAACCCAATGCAAAGTAATCTGGGTTGATTCAATCCTAATGAATAAAATCTCATCATATCCCATCTTTGAATGAAAAACATTTATTTTGTGGGCTCCATTCACATGTGTAGATAAAATATGGTGAAATGATTGTTGCACCCTTTGTAAAAAAAATTAATCCAATTCTAGACCAACTTTGGATTGGTATGATGCCAATTCAAAATGAGGATGATTAGGTACGAAGTTTTGAGCAAAATTTTGATTTAATAAAATGTGTTTTTTAACAACACAACCAAAAAATTGTTTACAATTTTTTTAATTGAATTTTGTACAACACACAATTCATCACAAAATCATATGAATTGTGCAGTCCAAACAACTGACAACAAATGAGTTCAAGGGGGAGATACAGAGTTGTTGGATCATTGGAGATGGTGGAGCCGGTGGGGTTTCAATAATGTTATGCAAGAGCGAGAGAGAGACAAAGAGATGAATGTAGGATTTTTTTTAGGGGGGAGGATATTGAGGGGGTTTGGGAAAGGAAAACAGAGGGTTAGGGGTGTAAAACCCGGAAAAATTTAAACTTTTTCTGGAAAAGAGTAAAATGGTCATTTTGCCATTATAATGAGTAATTAAAATACTTATGTTCTAGACCCTCGGATGAGAGAACGAAATTTGCTGTTGAACTTGTATCGTAAAAATTAGTCACCTGGTCGAATTTCGTCGAATTACGAGATAGTCAGATGTTTTGCACGTCGTTCGAGACAACTAGGTGGAGGATGACCCCACAAAGGTCTCTAAATATAATTATCTTAAAAATTAAGTATAATTGAATTAAAATATCAATAAAATTAATTTGAGCTAAACACGAAATGTAATAAATCGTTTCAGGGCGAAATCGGACCCGAATAAGCGGGGGACACTTGGCACGATCTGGGCCAAGTCTTGAAAAATATAAATAGGGCCTTAAATTGGATATTTCAGCAGAAATATCCCATTCTTCAGCTCATTTCAGCCGCCTAAGAGAGAGAAGAGAGTTCTTCAAGTTCTCCTTCAATTTTCCCAGAGTTCTGTCGCTCGGATTCCGTCGACCAAGAGCAAAAATTGATCTCCGTCACGAGAGCTACGTTTACGTACCAAAAACAAGAGATTTCGCCGACGATTCAAAATTGGAGATTTGGGAAATCAAGAGTTCTTGAGTTATTTTGGTGTTATAAAAATCTTCTACACTTCTATTAAGGTAGGGTTCTTCCTACCATGGATTATTCTTTCTTTAGATGTTGGTAAACTAAGAGTTGCATTTATATATATGCCTATGTATTGACTTGTACATATGTATATGGTTATGAAAGTGGATAAGTGAGCATGAAAATAATTTAGGCTAGTTTCTAGCTTGAATTTGGTATATGGAAGCTACTTCAGTTCATTCTGGTAGCTTAGTGAAATTTATGCTTGAAGGTTGTGCTTAACTTGTTGGATGCCTTTAAGGTGTTTGATGAAATGTCTTGATTGTTTTAGATGGATGTTTGATGTCATTGGAATAACATGTTAAATGTGTTGTTGACATATGCTTATTGATATGTTGTTTATGATGATGTATAGAAATTTATGCAAGAAATGTCAATTTTCATGGAATATTAAGATGTGTGAAAAATATTGCTCATGTGGTGTTCATTACATGTTGGGCATGATCATGGCATCACATTCATGGGCTATATGCATGAATGTGGGTGTATGGGTGCATGGTTGATCAACAACAAATTTGGTGCTTGATGGGTGGGCTCGGGAAAAAAATTGGATTAAAGATCCAATTGAGTCTCACGGTTGCATGCATGAAAACTTGTGTCGGGTAGAACAAGAAGGGCTAGACACTCCCTCGGGTGCAAGACCCGGTCACATGGTTCAGACACTTTCCGGCGGTAAAATTTCAAAAAAGTGTCATGGTGTACGGAACCGACGGTTGTGATACCAAAATTCGTTGCCCAACAAAGACACAAGATTTTGATTTATAAAGTACTCATTCAATGAAAAACAACCATCAATGATGTGATTTTATGATGAAACAACTTTTGTTTTCAAACAATCATTGGATGGGTTTTCTGTCAAGTGATGATTCATTTCACAAGTGTCATTGCATTGTGTTGTGAGAGTCGATGAGGACTTAGGTTGAAGTACATGAGTGAGTATCATCTCATTTCATGGCATGGCATGGTTGCATTCCAACATTGAATGAATATTCGTGAATGGAATGATGGGTTATATGTTGCTTGTGAGTATTGCATGAGCATAAGCATCTAAGGGAAGTAACCTCTGTAAGATCTACTTTATTGGGCGTTGGCTCACCCTATATAGGAACACATTTCAGGTGCGGAGTATACGCCGGTGGACGGACCACATTCAGGTCGCAAAGGTTGAATAAAAGCCAAGATATGGCTTATTTTGAGCTTTGTAAATTAAGTAAATAAAACTTGATTTTCTTTTTGATCATGTAGACCTATGGTATTGAATGTAATAAAACTTGTATAAATGTCATGTTATATGAGTTGAGTTGGGTTGTACATGTGTTGGTTGATTTTGAGGAGCTTTGAAATGAATTGGAAAGAAAAAACTATTCAAATAGGCAAAATCTGGGTTTAACTACCGGTAGTCAGCAGGTAGTCGTGGACCAGAAGGTCTCAGGCTATCGGTAGTCATTGGTCCAGAGGGTTCTAGCTACCAGTAGCTAACAAGACTCTTCCGGTAAAGATTTTTCAGAATACCTGAACTACCGATAGCCAGTTCAAAAATCTGAAATTATAAAAATTATTTTGCCAAGCCCAAGCTTTGGGCCTAAAATTTCCTTTCTTTAAATGACCAAATTGGACCCTAATGGGGTATGAACTATGGTGTATTGGACTTGGATGTTTTTACCGTGACATCGGGTTATGCGACATCCATGGGTATTTTCGCTGGTTGACGGGTTGTCAACGGATAATTAATGACCCCCGAACTTTGGGGCGTCACAAAGGGGATTTGGGTTTTGGGGTTGTGTGTATGTGCATTTAACAAAGGTAGGGCAGAGGGTTTGTGTGTGCGTGTAACAGAGAGATGGAAGAATAGTTGACATAGAGAGAAAGGGGGGTTTGCTGGCGTTGGAGGTGGGTGCAGTTGATTTAGTGGTGTCATTCGTGGTGGCAGTGGTATTGTAATGGAAAGGCAGATAGGAAAAGGGTGGGGCGCTGGTGGTGCTTGGTCGTTGTTGGTGGTGGCGCTAGTGAAAGTGTTATTTATGTAGTGAGGGAAAGAGAAAAATGGTGTTAGACGGGAGAGGCAGTAAGAGAGCCCAGAGTGAGAGTAGAAGATATGCTGCACAGACAAAAAATAGACGAAGAACAAGAGAGAGAGAAAGGGGGAGTGAGGGAAAGGAGAGTGAGCAAAGGTAAAAATCCTAGAAAATTATTATGCGGGGTGTTTTTACAAATTTTGAACTAATCATGTTCGAAGAAAAATAATCCCACACTCCCCATGGGTTAAAAATATCCGAATTAGACGGGATATTGGGTTGCAAACACAATGAGTCCCATTTTTAAAAGACTACGAATGTCCCATAACATTTTACACACCCAAAGCTGGGATATGTGGGCCCCCAAAACTATTTTAACCCAATCCCCCACTAATCATGCCAAACAAACACCACCTTAATGGTTTACCCCATGAGTCCGTTCAAGTAACTGATCTTCTTTAGTCTCTATACAACAACAAGTAATTGACCCTCTTTTGTCTCTTCGTATAATCATCAAGGTGATTCAACTATGTTAATAACATTAGGTATTATAATCATGCCCAAACTATATGTTAGTTGATTTTAGGTAAATTAACCTTGAAAGTATTCTTTGGCTTGTAAGCGAAACTAGAACCATAAGTTTGATGGTCTAGGTCGCATTGCTAGGCTCTATTCTTGTCTGTCCAAAGGAGCTTTTGACCCATTCCATGCGGTTTTAAAAAAAAAATCCCAAATAAGGGTTGGTTTGAAAATAATTCTCAAACCCAAGTCTTTTAAAACATGTCAGATGGTCTGACGTTTCTAGGCTTGAAGACTTCATTTAGTTTAACGTTTTTAGCCTAAAAACGTCAAACCAACTGACTTTTTTTCTTAACATTGTAGGAGATTCTAGCACCTAAAAACGTCAGTCCAATTGACATTTTAGATAAAAATGTTAAATAGACTGACGTTTTTAGTTGAAGCCGAAACCCAATTTCTTTCTCTCTTCTTTCCTTCTCCATTACTTCCTTCTTCCTCCAAAATTTCTGTGCCCTAACTTCATTTAGGCGACCCAGTAGTCACCACCACCACCGACAACGCCACCACCCATAACCTCCTTCAGGCGCACCTCCAGCTACCACCACCACCGAAAGAAGAAGAACAAGCCATCTACACGCTGCAACCCATCTACACCAGCGAGGACCACCACCACCCAGCAACCACCACCGCTCCATCATTGTTGATGCTCGTCCATCTTTGACTGTAGGTAAGTGTGCTCCCTTACCATTATATTTGTTATAATTTGTAGTTACTATCTGTTAATCAGCTCCCAAAATAGTTAAATTGATTTGTTATAATTTTTTGTAATTAATCAACTCCCAAATCATTTAAATTGATTTGTTGTGGTGATATTGTGATAAATTGTCTAGTGGTAGTGGTGGTGGTGATATTTGTGATATTATGGTATTAGATTTAATAATTTTTTTTTTGGTGCAACACTTACTATTGTCTGGTGATCCACACATTTCTTACTGTTTTCATTGGAAGATTTAGTCATCCCTAATACCCAAACGAAGCAATATGGTTGACTGATTGCTCCTTTGCTTTATAGATATCTTAGGATTCCTATACCAACTAAAATTGAATTCTCCTACTATCTGTTGCTATTGGATTGCAACATTTTTAAAGTTTGTGGAGTTATAGTGTAATTGGGATAGTTCATCATCTGTGAAGCTTGACGTGAAGTGATGTGGACTTTGCAGCACTATAACTATGATGACCTGTAATACCCCGCATTTTCTTTTATAAATGTATATAGTTATATGATAGATAATTATTGTGGAAATGAGGATATGTATAATGATGTAAGAATGAATCACATAGGTTAAAACATTAGAAATGAATAATTGGGAGACAAATGGATTTGGGAAGTTTAAGTTTCAAAGACGTTTGAGATTGGAATTAGTTATTAGATACATTTTAATGTTTTTAGGTCAAAATAATGTTTCCATTGAATCCGGAAGGTCGAAAAACCTTGTAAGAGGTAATATGAGGTGCATTGGAAGCTTGGAAGTACTCCGGAATAAAAACACAAATTTCGTAAATTTCGGGTATAAAATATTGTGGATACCTCTTAGTATTTTGGCCATAACTTTTTATCCTTATATCCAAATTGATCTGAAATTTTGACAGTAGATAGTAGACATCAAGGGCTACAAAAGTGTCTCTAATGAAAATTATTCAATTCGACCTCTAAAGGGCTAAAAAATGCACTGAAAGTCGAGGCAGTCAAATGATACAGGTACCCGGTACTGGTACCATATGGTACCAGTACCCCGAAACCAGTAGCTAAACGGTACCGGTACCCAGTACCAGTACCGCTTCTCTGAAGCCTTCCGAACAGTTAAAAAGTCAGAATTTTGGATTTTAAAACCCCATTCCAAGCCCTATTTGCCCCATTCTTCATCTCATTCTCACCACAAACATCCTAGAGCCCTAGGAGGAGATAAAGAAAGGGAAAAACACCAAGATCAAGATAGCTTCACACCTCATAAAAATTAAAACTGAAATTTCTCAAGAACACCATTCTTCTCCCCTCTTCCTGTACCCTTTCACCACACCCTTACCCACATCTCTTAGAACCTAAGAGAAGACAAGAAGGAGAAGGAGAAGGGAGGAAGAAGATCTTTGGAGTTTTGGTTAGCTTAAAACTCTTGGATTTAAGATAGGGGATTTTCTCTCATTCACTTACATTGAGGCTAGGGCCTATATATGTGTAATCTTTTCACTTTAAATTATACATGTATGCTATATAATCATTGTTTCTTAATACCTTGTGACTACTACCATGATTTAAACAATATTATTGTTTGATTAACCCTTGAATCCTTTTTCTAGCTTAAAAACCCTAGATTCCAAGAGAGATGAACTTTTCTTTAAAATTGTTCTTAATTCTTGATTTCAAAACTTTAGTGTTGAATATTGTACAATAAAATAATATAAATTATGATCTCTTGCATATTTTCTTGGATTATTCGATTATATGACACATGTGAGAAAAATTGGAGATTTTACTATATTTGTGAAATTGTTGTGAATTGAGCATATTCTCGATTTCCTCATTGTATGGGTGTTGTGATGGACTTGGATTACCTTCGAGAGATGCCGTAGAGTGTTAGAGGTTAGTCTACCTCAATGGGGGTGAGATGGTTTCCTAACACTTGTAGTGGGTTGTCATTTGGTAATGCAACCACTATCGTTCACTTGAGTTCGAACAAGGGATAATATACTTTTCCTAGGGAGGGACTCGTCACTGCCATTGTGATGGTAGACGCCCCTTTCTAAAGTGCTTGTGACTGTGATTATGATTGTGATTGGTGGACTAGGTATAATCGTGAGGTAGATTCATGGGAAGCAATCATCATACATGGTACGAGGATGAACCGAAAATACATGGAATTATGAGTTGGGTCGTTCTTGCCGATGCATTGGTATGGGACAATGCATGGGGGAGAAGCCCTTTTTTCTAAATAGCTTAAATTGGAATATTGATTATTGTTGCTAAACTCCTTTTATTCGTTTATTTGAGTATTGCTACTGTTTAAACTTGAGATCTCTTTTAAAATGCCCCTGTTTTATTTCAAAGGTTATATATGTTACTTGTGAAATGAGACCGACCGTTTTCTATGTTTTAAAACCTTGTTTGAGTTTGGGAGAAATATGGCTACAGAGTTTCGTGCTCACCCCCTACAAATTCATTTTTCAGATTTGGTGCTAGAGGAGGATCTCGACATCGACGAGCCGTACCTTGGAGAGGCTTCACTAGAGGAAACCTAGATCCCGAGGTGGATATGTAGAGGTGTAGCTTCTTTTGTTCTAGACTAGAATATTATGTTGAAACACTGTATAATCTAGATTTCTTTTGTAATTTTCGGTGCACTATAATAGTAAATTTTCATTGAGAATGTAAAAGTCAAAGATGGCATATTTTTTTGGGATATTGATGTAAATGTTATGAATTATTGTTATGAAGTCTTTTTAATTGATGGTTTATCTTAGTGCTCTCATGGTATGAATGGTTATGGAATGTAATGCCGTCCAGGGTGTATTTTGGGGCGTTACATGACCTCGCTGGTGGTGCTCTCATTCTATGGTGCAAGTCAGCTGAAGTTTCACTAGGTGGAACTAGGACTGTCAAAATCTGACATGACACGATTAACTGATACGAATTAAACGGGTTTGAGTAAGATCTTAATGGGTTTAGGAGATAAGCGGGTTAACACGCTAAACAAGTTTAATAAACGGATCTTGTTCGAGTGAGACTTGTCAAATCGTTTATCACACGTTTACCCATTTAAATATAATAATAAAATAATAATTATTTTTAAAAAATTAGCAAGAAAAAAGAAGTAAATAAAACAATACAAAAAAAAAGTAAAGTAGTAGTTCAAAGGCAAAGGAGGGGAGATGTAAAGCACTTCAAAGACAAAGACAAACTAATGCTTTTTATTTTTGTCTCACATAGGAAAATGAGAGGTGAGTGGGAGGGTTGAGTTGCTTATAAAAAGGCAATGGCCTCTTACCTTTTTTTTAAGCCTTCAGGTCTAATTTTTTATGAGATTTGACTAAAATTCCTCTTTTTTTAGGTAAGTACTCTTCGAAGTAAAAAAAAATGGAGTATTAAAATTTATTAATACAATTATTTTAAAATTAAATGTGTTAAACGAGTCGTGTCGTGTCGTGTTCGTGTAGAGATTTTTCACCTATTTATTAAACGTGTCATATACGGGTTTACATATTTTTCACCCGTCACCCGTTTAACCCGACACATTTGACACCCCTAGGTGGAACGCTATGACAAGCTTCTTGTAGGCTCAATCCTATGTTTAGTTGGAATTTTGACACTAGTCTTTCATCATCATGATGGAGATGTGAGTTCTACTGGAGAGCATTTACATAGGAAGCTCATTGCCATATGAAGATTCTTCTTAATCCTCCATTCTTTGTTTTGGGAAGGTAGCCAAGTAGAATGCATGTTTTTATCAGCTAGAGAGGCGTGGATGTAAGACATTGGTTCATTGAGCCATTGATGAGTTGGAGAATTGAGGTTGGATCAGTACAATGTGTGTCTGGGTGTATATTTCGTTGATTTTTTGTATCCAATTTGAAAATAGACAAGAACTATTGAGAATTCATACTTCATTCCATTTTTGAAAATGAAATAAAAGTGGCTTGTTTAATGCCCCTAGTCCAATACAGAGAGCATATTAGGGTTAAAAATAGAATGGTGAATATTTGGTTAGATTGACATAGACATGGCTTTTTCATGTTTACTTCTCTTGGGATCCCTAGTAAACATGTTTCTGGAAAACCAGAACCCAAAATTAAAGTCCCTTATCCAAACCACCTACAACATAAAACCCACCATTCCAGCGGCAACAACCAACTTCTCCCACCCTGTAACCACCTTAATGATCAATCTACTTTAATTCAATGAATTCATGGAGCTTGATTGAACACATGAAGAAAACCTACTTGATTTAAATAAGAAACAAGTTGCAGGAAGGGGGAAAGGGGTGATTGAGACAGGGGGCGGTTGAGCTCAAAGATCACAATTTTGGGCGACTGGGAGAAGTACGTCGTCTACTGAACCATCTAAGTACAAATCAAACACTTCAAGAACTAAATTAACAATATCAACACTGTGGAAACCAAAATTGAGATGAAATACATATTTTAAGAACAATACTGTAGTATTTTTGCATCTTCGTTTACAATAATTCTTCTCACAAACTCCTATTATACTTAAACTGAAGTTGTCTGCACTGCAACAAGGAATAGGTATAATCTCCACCCCAGTTCGCCATTTGACATCCCTGTCAAGAATGTCTAACATCTAGAGCTATAACATGCTCAATTATGGTTGCAACCAGAATAGCAAGCTGTCTAACAAAAATATTATGGGTAGAATGATCACTAGCTACACCTATACCTCTAGAAAACATCACATTCTATAACCGGGGAAGCGTTCTAGAACTGATGCTTCCCTCTTCAATTTTAATCTTTCCATATGTGCAAGGGCCTGCTGAGAGGTCGACCACAACAAACCTGAAATCGAGACATGAAAACAAGCAAAGGGTAAATTCAATTTATATAGAAACCAACTGATAATGCAGTACTAACCAGAAGTTAAAGCATGAACATGAGAATTCGAATATTGAGCATTACGATATGATTGCTGATAGTAAAAAAAAAAAAGAAGAAGATATGATAACAGCCAGACAATAGAACATGTAGAGAACTACAGGGACTGAGGCACTACTATCACTTAAGGTTTTCCATAAGACAATGTGCAAAAAAATGATTGACTCCAGTAGTAATGGTGAACAAATGCACAAAAGTGCCAAAAATCGTAACTTTTCATCAAACCAGCAGAACAAAATCAATACCCATCTTGAAATTGAGAAAATTACAAATAAGGCCCAAGCAAAAGGGTATAATTTCCAAATTTTCAATTCACAAAATTCATATCAAAACATACACGAACGGTAAAACTAAACAATAAAGCATATTCACATTAATCTATTGAACATTCTTAAAGTACCCAAGGTTGAATAAAATGAACAAACAAACAACACACATTTGAATCAATAATTGGAAAATGAATCCAGAAGTATGAACCTCCAGCCCATAGATTTCTGAAGAAAGAGAGACATAGATCACACTACCTTCGGTGGATCGTTGGAGTAGTGTTCAACAGTCGTCAAAGTACAGGAACAAAAATAGAAAGAGACTCTGCAGCTTTGCGAACTCCTCAGAGGAGTGGTTCTTTGTCAATTGAGAATTCATATTTCATTCCATTTTTTAAAATGAAAATAGAATTGGCTTGGAGCTGATTAATTACAACAAATCAATTTAACTGATTTGGGAGCTGATTAACAGATAATAACAACAAATCTAATGGTAAGGGAGCACACTTACCTACTATCAAAGATGAACGAGCAGCAGCAATGGTGGAGCGGTGGTGGTCGCTGGCTGGAGGTGGTCCTTGCTGGCTGGTGGTGGTCCTCGCTGGTGTAGATGGGTTGCAACATGTAGATGGCTTGTTCCTCTTCTTTCGGTGGTGGTGGTGATGGTTACTAGAAGTGTGCCTGAAGGAGGTTATAGGTGGGGGTGGTGGCTGCTAGGTCTCCTAAATGACGTTAGAGCACAAAGATTTTGCGGGAAGAAGGAAGTAGTGGAGAAGGAAATAAGAGGGAAAGAAATTGGGTTTCGGGTTCAACTAAAAACATCAGTCATTTGACTTTTTTTATCTAAAACAGGACTGACGTTTTTAGGTGTTGGAATCGCCTACAATGTTAAGAAAAAAAGTCAATTGGTTTGACCTTTTTAGGTTAAAAACGTGAGACCAAATGACGTCTTTAAACCTAAAAACGTCATACCAACTGGCATGTTTTAAAGTACCTGGGTTTAAGACTTATTTTCAAACCAACCTTCATTTGGGAAGGTTTTTTGAGTAATGCTCTACTGACCAAATTTTGAGACCAAATTTGAAGCTCAAATAAAATGGCAGCTGAGTTAGGCTTATTTATTTGATGTAATGTCATTTGGGTCCCAATAAAAACTTCAAATAATATACTGCCATGTCATTTGGGCTCTAAATTTGGTCCCAAAATTTGGTCAATATAGCATGCATTATTGATTTTTTTTTTAAATCCCATAGAATGGTTCAAAAGCCCTTGTCCAGAGGCACTCGGGGGAACTATTTTTGCTCTTATCCTATTGAGCAATTTACGACAATTGTCCATGCGAAGAGGCATTGATGCAAGTCCCCTCTAACTAGCGATCTTATAATGATTCAATAATTTAGTGATATGTACTAAATTGTGTATCTGTGCTTGCCTAGGCCGATTGGTGATTCCTCTATGCAAGTGAGCAGAAGTAATATGAAAATTTTAAATGGCATGCGATTGAAATTCCATTCAACTACTTGTGTATGATCTCTAGCTTAGGTCACCCGACGCCTGTCTTTCATGGTGCGAACTTCCACCAAAAATTGGTGATGCATGCTTAATATGTGCACAAGGCTCAAACATTCTATTTGACAATAATTTGTACTATTGGAATAGCTGCCCAATACATCGGGTTCCCACTGAAGTCTTTTCATTTGAGAATTCCTTCGTAAATATATTGAATTCTGGCCTAACAATAAAATTTTTCATTCAAATAGATAGACATTTGCCTGGAGAATCGATGTCTACTTATGTAGGCCTTGCCTATTAGGAATCAAGTGGTACACTTTAATTCCTCTCATTCCTTATTTCAGCCTCTTTAGGCTTTATATTCTAATTTATTGATCTCCTGGGTTAAATATGAATTAAGTAATTGACCCTCTCAAATTTCTTTGTCAAATTAATTGATCTTGATCAAATATCACATAGGTAATTGACGTAGGTCTCTTCAATAGGCCAACTTGTGGATCTGATCCTTGATAGAATTCGAACAAGCCACATTTGTATCATACTTCCAATCGTCTTGGTCACTTCATCATATCGAATAATTAATCTCAAGAGTCTCTCTTTATTCAAATCTTACATAATAATTAGATGTAATTTTGTCATAAACACATCCCTTTAGTGAAATTCTTACTCACAATGCATGTTTCACATGGTGGTCTGCATAGGATTTGCCTTGAGGAGACACATGGATTGATCAAACCAATGCTTTCTAAGCATTCTTTATACTGTAACAGTCACGGTGGCCTAAGGAAAAACTTTGGGCTCTTGGATCCACGAGATAATTCATTCAAGAATGTCGAATGATCATAAGAAGTGATCTCCAAAGATTTGTACTAGTGTGACTGACATTTCACCTGTTGAGGCTGGATCTTACCGAGCATGGTGGCAAACTACACCCATGTTAGATACTTCTCTCTTGGTATGCTAAGATCATCACAAGATTTTCAGAAAAAAGTTGGTGACAGTTACCCTTGGGATGATGTATAGCTAAATTCTTGGGCGTCACTAATTTTCATAGAGGTTTAATCTCTACTCGTGTAGTTCCTTCCTGTTTGGAATTAAATGGTACACTTTAATTTATCTCAAATGCATATCGTTTAGTTCATATTGGTTGTCCTTTCAAGTCGAATATCAAGCAATTGACCCTCTTGGATTTCTTTTTGGTATCAAGTAAATGATCCTCTTGAATATTTTTGTCGTATCGAGTTCTGACCTCATTGGATCTCTTTTTCATTGGGCAACCCCATGAGTGATTTTCTTTTTCTTTTAGTTTGAATTGAAATCATAAAAAATGGATTGTCTCAAAGATACCATGTTTCATTATTTATAGCATAAATAATCGAGTTATCTCTTAAACATAAAATAGCATAACGGAAAAAATCAAATATCATGATAATCGAGTTATTTTCGAAACATAATATACTATAATAGAAAAAATCACATCTTTCTCATAAATCTCTTACCCCTCAAAGCATGTCAAATTGTGGGTGTTACGCATTGATCATACTCATATGTACTCTTCACATTACAAGCATGCCAAATATACAAAGCAAAGGATTCCCTAGGGCTACTGTATAGAGCTTATATGAAGAGATCCAACTTCCTTTTGTATCCATAGATGTTTATTAAATAATAGATTTTGATCACGAGTTTTGCGGTATTGATTACTCACTCTAGCAAGGAGAGAGCCATACCCCGTTGATTTTTTATGCAGCATGTGAATACTTGGTTCAATACCAAAACCTCCAATTTGTACTTATTCATTGTCATGATGATTGATATACAAGTACTCATCGTTGTCGTTTCTCACAAATGGTGCCAATTGTAAGGAAAAAAATTCGCATTTATCAGAATAAAAAGAATTGTCAGGAATGAGCACTCGAGATCACCCCTAACCTGCAAAACGAACAAACTGCCACCTACTGGCCGGAGGCACTCTGATTCTTCGGTCAGCAATGACACGAGATAGTGTATTCAATAAATTAAAGGAAGTGTGCGTACCTTAGACTTAAACTTTACCGGTATTTATAAGGAGTCTGTCCCGGATTAATCAGACCTTCCTTAATTCATGTTTGACCCTTGCAATATTTCCTTTCTCATTAATTGATTTAGGTCATATGTTAATTATGTGTTACTAAGATTTACGCAATTTCCTTATTGGTTGCCTAGCATCACCTCTAATTTTTTGGGATAGCCAAGCTATCTGCTCAGTCGGATCTTATCCTCTATTCGGATGGACCCACTTTAGCTTGGTCGGGATGGCCTAACTACTTACTCGGTCGGATCTCATATCTGCTCGGTCGGACCTATTTTAGCTCGCTTGGGATAGCCTTGTTACTTGCTCGGTCGAATCTTATCCTCTGCCTCGTCATAATAGAGTCATTCCAAATAACTTTTTTCAGTAAGTTCAACCTGTCACGTGTCCAAATTCTATTGTCAGGTGATGATCAGAATTTATCTATCGCTTCAAAAAATTTGTTTTGTTTGTGAATTAGTCTGTGTGAATTAGAAAGCTTGTCTCATTTTTTATTTTTCGATGGACATGTTTCTATTTTTGTTTTCTTCCTTATTTTCTTTTGAGTTTGATAAAATTTTCTTTCTTATTTTTCTATTACTTATTAAAGAGGTGTTTATAGTATGAAATGAACTTAATTATTTGTAACACCCCAAAACACACCCTGAACGGCATTACATTCTAAAACCATTCATATCATAAGAGCACTAATAAAATCGCTTAAGGAACAAGACTTCATTTATCATCCACAAATAATTACAACATTATCCAAAAGAATAAGCCCAAATCATGGCTACTACATCTCAAAAATTAATTAAAAAAACGCAGCGGAATAAACAAAAGAAACTAGACTACACAATGTTCCAAAGGAATATCCTAGTCTAGTACAAAAAGAAAGGAGGTCGCTTTATGCTTCAACTTCGGGATCCACACTCCCGTCAAGTGGAGTCTCCCAAGTAGCGGGCTCCTTGACCCTTACGTCCTTCTCTAGCGGAAAAACAAAAAAATGTTAGCGGTAGCGGGTGAGCACGAAGCTCTGTAGAAAAATTCTCCCAAACACATACA
Source organism: Ilex asprella (assembly GCA_023539305.1). Lineage (NCBI taxonomy): Eukaryota > Viridiplantae > Streptophyta > Magnoliopsida > Aquifoliales > Aquifoliaceae > Ilex > Ilex asprella. The sequence continues at coordinate 23,568,588 of CM042188.1, read as the reverse complement.
AGATTTATAAAAGCATTTAAAACGGTCAGTCTCATTTTTTTTAACATACATAGATACAAAATTTGAAATAAAGCAGTGACATTTTAAAAGGATCTCAAGTTTATGTAAACGAAATACTAAAATGAATAAACGAGCACCACATACAAATAATCATTAATGGTCATAAACAATTCTCAACACTTCTTTTGGTAGGTGGCATATTTTAGGGTAACCTCCACCCCCTTTTTAGGTCACCTTTAATTTTCAAGCATCCTTAACCGGAACCTCTTGAGAATGGGTGAGCATCCTTACAAGGAACCTCTCACTAGTCACTACATTATTTCCCAAGCATCTTTACCGGGAACCTTTTGAGAATGAGTGAACATCCTTACAAGGAACCTCTCACTAATCACTACATTGTTTCTCCCAAGCATCCTTACCGGGAACCTCTTGAGAATGGGTGAGCATCCTTAAAAGGAACCTCTCACTCATGTGCCTCACAAACTGCCCAACCAAGCATACAATTTTCACATTTATCTCAATTCACAAGCTTCTATCCAAATCCCCAAAATATTCCATGCAACAATTTCACAACTAACTAAGTAAAGTACATGAGATCACACTAGCATCATTTTATGGTTCAATATGAAACACTAAGGTTTGGAAATTAAGGATAAAGTAAAATTTAGAGAGAAGTTCATCTCTCTTGAAATCTAGGGTTTTTAGCCAACAACAAGGATTTAATGGTTAGCCCACCATTAATATTGTTAAAAGCATGGTGATAATATCAACAATCAAGGATCTATAGCATACACATAAGATTTAGAGTGAAAAGAGTACATATAAGTAAACTCTAGCCTCAATGCAAGTGAATGAGAGAAAATCCCTACCTTTTGTTCTTGTAAAGTTGGATTTTGATGGACTTCAAGGTGTAAATCCCTTCAATTCAAGTATTTCTTTCTCCCTTTCTTCCTCTCTCTTCTCCTTTCTTCCTCTCTTAGGGTTTTTAAGGTTGGATGGGCCGAAATAAGGCCAAAGGAGGCAACATAAGGTTTTTATAGGGCGAAAATCGGACCAAGGACGCAACATTTAAGTTTCAGAAATCTTTCGGCTGTACTGGTACGTCAAACTCTCTGGACTATTTAGTACCGGTACGGTTCAGTACCAGTACACAGTATCGGTATGGTTTTTTCCAGTTTTTCCTATTTTCTCCATTTTTCATTTTCAATCCATCTTAAACCCTTCCAAAGCCATCTCATGCATCTCCAACACCTATTTCTACACCAAACCTATTTAGTACAAGTTTTAGGACCTTAAGTTTCATGTTTTCACCTATTAAAACAAAATTTTAACTATTATTTCCACTAACCTTTTAAATCTCTACTTTTCAAATCTACCAATATTTAAAAACACATCACTACACATATCCACCTTTTTACAACACTCTTTTACTAGATATTTATACGCATATATAAAAGAAAAATGCGGGGTGTTACAATCCACTCCCCTTAAAGAAAGTTTCGTCCTCGAAACTTACCTCAAATAGCGAACAAATGTGGATATTTTTCTCGCATTTCTTGCTCCGGTTCCCATGTAGCTTCCTCCACTCCATGGTGTTGCCATAAAACCTTCACCAATCTAATAACCTTGTTGCGAAGCACCTTTTCCTGGGCATCGAGAATTTCTACTGGTTATTCATCGTAGGTTGCTTCGTCTTGAATTTTAATATCCTCCAAGTTCACGACTGAAGTTGCATCCGAGTGACACCTTCTCAACATGGACACGTGAAACACGTCATGTACTCTAGATAGCTGGGCTGGCTGTCAAAGTTGATATGCCGCCTTGCCTACTACTTTGATCACCTCAAACGGTCCGGTATATCTTGGCGCTAATTTCTCTTTCTTGCCGAATCGAAACACGCCCTTCCTGGGTGACACCTTGAGAAATACATAGTCTCCCACCTTGAATTCTAAGGGTCTTCGTTGGTGGTCCGCATAGCTCTTCTGTCTACTTTGTGCTGTCCTTAGCCTCTCTCGGATGAGTTGAATCTTATCCGTAGTTTCTTGAACAATGTCCGGTCCAAACAAACTACTCTCGCCCGCTTCTAACCAACAAGTCGGTGATCGACATGGCCTTCCATACAATGCTTCATACGGTGCCATCCCAATACTTGCTTGAAAGCTGTTGTTATAAGCAAACTCCACCAACGGTAAGTGGTCGCTCCAACTCTCCTTGAAGTCTAACGGACAAGAGCGTAATATATCCTCCACAATCTGTATCACCCTCTCGGGTTGGCCATCCATTTGGGGATGAAAAGCCGTACTGAAGTGTAACTCTGTCCCCATTGCTGCTTGCAGACTCTGCTAGAATCTTGCCACAAACCTAGGGTCACGATCCGACACAATTGAGAGCGGAACGTCGTGCAACCTCACTATCTCATGGATATACATCTGGCTCAAAGTCTTGAATGTATCTGTGGTCTTCATACCCAAAAAGTAAGCGAACTTGGTGAGTCTATCCACAATGACCCATACAACATTATGCCCGCGCGACGTCCGTGGTAAACCCGACACGAGGTCCATGATGATGTGATCCCACTTTGACTCTGGAATAGGCAACGACTGTAGGACTCCTCCTAGTCTTTGATGCTCAATCTTCACCTGCTGGCACACTGTACATTTTTTCACGTACTTAACCACATCTCGATTTATTCCCCTTTACCAATACTGACGCTTCATGTCCCTATACATTTTTGTGCTATCGGGGTAGATAGCAAACTTAGAGCGATGACACTCTTCAAGTATCTCCTCCTTTAAGGATGAATCATCAAGAACACATAGCTTCTCCCCATATCTTAACTCTCCATTCTTCCATGACCATCCCTCAGTTGCTTCTCCATTCTCCAATCGGGCTCTAATTCCATCGAGTTTCGAATCCAGGCATTGTAACTCCACTACCCGTCGCCGAAACGTCGGTTGAGCTACAAGGTTGAATAGATATGGTTGATACTCCGGCCCATCCACCCATAGATCATACTCCTCTAATGTATCAATTAGTTTTCACCTATTTACCGCAAGAGAATTGATTTCACCCCGAGACTTCCTCCTAAGAGCGTCGGCAACTATATTGGCCTTCCCCGGATAGTAGTTGAGCGTGAACTCATAATCTTCCAAGTATTCGATCAACCTTCTCTGCCAGAGATTCAAGTCTTTCTGTGTGAAGATATACTTGAGGCTCTTATGGTCAGAGAACACTTGAAATTTCTCTCCATATAAATAACATCTCCACAACTTAAGAGCAAAGACCACAGCGGCAAGCTCTAAGTCATGGGTGGGATAGTTCTGTTCATGAACCTTGAGTTGCCTAGAGCCATAGGCAACTACCCTTCCTCCTTGCATTAGCACACATCCCAAGCCTCGTAGTGAAGCATCAGTGTAAACATCGTATCCTTCCCCACTATTCGGAATAATGAGGACAGGAGCTGTCGTCAACTTCTCCTTCAAGGTGCGAAAGGCTAGTTCACACGCTTGAGTCCACAAGAATTTCTCTCCCTTCTTCGTAAGGCGAGTCATCGTCATCGCTAGCTTAGAGAACCCCTCCACAAACCTCCGATAGTAACCTGCCAAGCCTAAAAAATTACGTACTTCCGTCACATTCTTTGGTGGTTCCCATTTCATTACGGCCTCAATTTTTGCGGGATCAACCGCTACCCCTTGCTCGGACACAACATGGCCAAGGAACTTCACTTCCTTCATCCAAAACTCACACTTGCTCATCTTCACATATAATTTATGTTCTCTCAATGTTTATAGCACAACAGAGAGATGACGAGCATGTTCCTCCTGAGTCTGTGAGTAAATCAATATGTCATCAATAAACACAATGACAAATTGGTTGAGGTAAGGCCGGAAGACTCTGTGCATCAAATCCATGAAGGCTGCTGGTGCATTCGTCAGTCCGAACGGCATCACCGTATACTCAAAAAGACCATATCGGGTACGAAAAGTAGTCTTAGAAATATCCTCCTCTCGGATACGTAATTGATGGTACCTTGTGCGAAGGTCAATCTTAGTGTAATACTTCGAACCTCTCAACTGATCGAATAAGTCATCAATTCTCGGCAACGGATACTTATTCTTCACGGTAACCCGATTCAACCTCCGATAATCCGTGCACAACCGTAGGATCTCATCCGTTTTCTTCACAAAGAGGACCGGGGCTCCCCATGGTGAAGTACTCAAATGGATAAACCCAATCGCCAATTGATGGTCCAACTACTTCCTTAGCTCCTTCAACTCTAAAGGTGTCATACGGTAGGGAGCAATGGATATGGGTTCGGTTCTCGGATAGAGATCGATCTTGAACTCAATTTTCCTATGTGGCGGTAACCCGGGTAATTCCTCGGAAAAAACATCCAAAAATTCTGATACAATTAACACCACGTCCGCATGGGATTTATCCCGAACATCTCCCATTAAACTGGCTAAAAAATTCAACTGCCTCCCAGCCTTCGCTTTTCAAGAATCTACTACCCGCAGTAGGAAATGGATGGAACGAATCTCGGTTATTCACAAAACTGAGAATGACTCCTCCTGGCAACTGAAATATAATATGACTCCTCCTGGCAACTGAAATATAATCCGCTTGCGGAAACAATCCATTACCGCTCAGAAAGCGAACAACAAGTCCATCCCGAGCATAACGTCATACCCCTTCATATCTAGAGCAACCAAATTCACAATCAATTCGTGCTCCCCAATAAGAAGCACACAACCCTTGCAGACTCGGCTGGTCTCCAACCGTTCTCCCGTAGGTAAGTCAATATTCAATGCATGTTCTAGCTTCTCGAAACCCAATCCCAAACTACTAGCATATGCAGTACGTATGAAAGAAGGAGTTGCACCGGGGTCAAATAAGATTCGGGCCCAAGAATTATAAAGAAGAATTATACCTTCCACAACTACATTGGAGGCATCTTCCTCTGATTGGGTCAAGGCAAATACTCGCCCCTGGTTGGCGCTGCCGGGAACTTGAGCTTGTATCGGTCGCTGTGGCACAGGCCTCGGTGGTGGTGGTTGGGCTGGCATTTTTCTGACTGTCCGGATAGACCTTTAAGGTGGAAAAACTGGACAATGCATCCGAATATGTCCCACACCTCCGCATGCAAAGCAGGATCGCTGGGTAATTCCGGCTCTAGTCTGAGCGTCTCCCTCTCAGTGGGCTGTCAAAAGTCGTTGTCCACCTGTCTAGTCTAGGCGACGATATGGTGTCGGTCTTTGTGTCTTACTAGTGCTAGCACTCGTCCGGATCGGACCTCTTCTCGCGAAGCTCTGTCGTCGCTAACTATCTTCTATATCTCTCTCCACCAGTGTAGCTCTATCAACAATATCCTCGTAGTCCCGAATCTTGAGAGCCACCAACTTCTCTCGGATGACCGGCCTCAAGCCCTACTCAAAGCGCTTGGCCTTGTTAGCCTCACTAGAAATAAACTCAGCAACATATCGGGATAGCTCATCAAAACTCCTCTCGTACTTGGCCACGGTCATGCTGCCCTGTCGTAGAGCTAGAAAGTCAGTATTCATCCGGTCTCTGACTGATTCCGGAAAGTACTTGTCCTAGAAGATTTGGTCGAACTCTTCCCAAGTGAGTACATCGGTGTTCCTCCTTCGTTTCACAGAGTCCCACCAATGGTCGACCTCCCCCTCGAGCAAGTAGGTAGCTAAGCCAACCCCTAAATCCTCTACAATCCCCATGCCTTTACAAATCTTCTTCACTTGGTGGATCCATTTATCCTCATCCAAAGGGTTAGAGCTCCCTTGGAAAGTAGGCGGGTGTTGCCTCAGGAATTCCCGAAGAACTATCATCCTTCGGCTGCCGTCCTCGTGGCCCGACATTTGAGCTAAAGGATGAGCTCCTCCATTATGGTTGTTCCCATTCTGGTGTTGTACCAGAGTAGTGAGCTTCCTCAAACACTGATAAATGTCATTCCTGGCATCGAGAGGTGGCGGCGGAGGAGGGGGTGCTTGGTCACCACGTCGTCTTCCTCCGTCCATCTTGCACATCAATTTACAATTTAGTTCATTGATGTACAAGACATTCTAAATATTACTTTAATCTAATGTCTATGGTTCCTATAAAGCAAGACCGAACAATTTCTTTCTACCTAGTCCTATTTCTCTAATGTGAATCCATAACCTACAGCTCCCATGTAAGACCTAGAACCTAGGCTCTTATACCAACTTCTGAAACACCCCAAAATACACCTTGGACGACATTACATTCTAAAACCATTCATATCATGAGAGCACTAACAAAATTCCTTAAGGAACAAAACTTCATTTATCATCCACAAATAATTACAACATTATCCAAAAGAATAAGCACAAGTCATGGCTATTACATCTCAAAAATTAATTAAAGAAACGCTGCGGAATAAACAAAAGAAACTAGACTACACAATATTCCAAAGGAATATCCTAGTCTAGTACAGAAAGAAAAGAAGTCGCTTTATGCGTCTACTTCGGGATCCACACTCCAGTCAAGTGGAGTCTCCCAAGTAGCGGGGTCCTCGACCCTTACATCCTCCTCTAGCGAAAAATCTAAAAAATGTTAGCGGTAGGGGGTGAGCACGAAGCTCTGTAGAAAAATTCTCTCAAACCCATACAAGGTTTATAAAAACATTTAAAACGGTCACTCTCATTTTTTTTAAACATACATAGACACAAAATTTGAAATAAAGCAGTGACATTTAAAAAGGATCTCAAGTTTATGTAAACGAAATATTTAAATGAATAAACGAGCACCACATACAAATAATAATCATTAATGGTCATAAACAATTCCCAACACTTCTTTTGGTAGGTGACATACTTTAGGGTAACCTCTACCCCCTTTTTAGGTCACCTTTGATTCTCAAGCATCCTTAACCGGAACCTCTTGAGAATGGGTGAGCATCCTTACAAGGAACCTCTCACTAGTCACTACATTGTTTCCCAAGCATCCTTACCGGGAACCTCTTGAGAATGGGTGAGCATTATTACAAGGAATATCTCACTAATCACTACTTTTTTTTCCAAGTATCCTTACTGGGAACCTCTTGAGAATGGGTGAGCATACTTACAAGGAACCTCTCACTCATGTGCCTCATAAACCACCCAATCAAGCATACAATTTTCACATTTATCTCAATTCACAAGCTGCTATCCAAATCCCAAAACTATACCATGCAACAATTCCACAACCAACTAAGTAAAGTACATGAGATCACACTAGTATCATTTTATGGTTCAATATGAAACACTAAGGTTTGGAAATTAAGGATAAAGTAAAATTTAGAGAGAAGTTCATCTCTCTTGAAATCTAGGATTTTTAGCCAACAACAAGGATTTAATGGTTAATCCACCATTAATATTGTTTAAAGCATGGTAATATTATCAAGAATCAAGGATCTATAGCATACATATAACATTTAGAATGGAAAGAGTACATATAAGTAAACTCTAGCCTCAATGCAAGTGAATGAGAGAAAACCTCTACCTTTCATTCTTGTAAAGTTGGATTTTGATGGACTCTAAGGTGTAAATCCCTTCAATTCAAGTATTTCTCTCTTCCTTTCTTGCTATCTCTTTCTCCTTTCTTCCTCTCTTAGGGTTTCTAAGGTTGGAGGGGCCGAAATAAGGCCAAAGGAGGCAACATAAGGCATTTATAGGGCGAAAATCGGACTAAGGTCGCGACATTTAAGTTTCAAAAATCTTTTGGCCTACAGTATAGTACCGGTATATAGTACCGGTACGATTTTTTCTAGTTTTTCCCATTTCCTCTATTTTTTATTTCTAATCCATCTTAAACCCTTCCAAAGCCATCCCATGCATCTCCAACACCTATTTCTACACCAAACATATTTAGTACAAGTTCTAGGACCTTAAGTTTCATGTTTTCACCTATTAAAACAAAAATTCAACTATTATTTCCACAAACCTTTTAAATCTCTACTTTTCAAATCTATCAATATTTAAAAACATATCACTACACATATCCACATTTTTACAACACTCTTTTACTAGATATTTTTACGCATATATAAAAAAAAATGCGGGGTGTTACATTATTAATGTGGTGGTTATAAAAAGGATGAGTTTAGTAGTTTGATAAGCAAAAATTAAATAAGTTGGGAATGAATATTTTTGGGATGGAAATAGCCTCATCCAAGATTAAAAGAGAAGTGATTGACCCCACTTTCAAAAAATTGTTGTAATTTGATAAATAAATTTAAAAGTGTTAAGAGCATCTTTAATGGTGCTCTTCAAAATAGTTAGTTAAAATATATTAAAACTAGTCATAACCCGTGTTTAAAGACACAAAAAAACTTACAATTCGAGCGCCAAAAAAATGAATTCCATTATATTAAATTTTTTTAACATGTGTATACTATCGTATATGGATAATGCTGAAAATAAAAATTATGTTAAACTATAAATTAATCAAATATTAAAGGATTAAACATGTAATAAAAATGAGTGATATGATATTTTTAGGAAGAACAATATGTAGAGATTAAAATTTTAAGTTGCTATGTATTTTATTATATAGATATTACATTCTTTATTTTAAAGAATCACTTTTATAAAGTTACTCCAACCATACTCTCTATTTTAACTAATTATTATTAATATTTTAAGTTAAAATATTGCATAACTTGACGCGTCATCAAAATATAAAATAACTAGAAATTTCTCGTGCCTAAAGGCACTACATAATAACAACAAAAACAATAACTCAAACTGCATTCATGTTGATGTATGTCATAATTCTACACCACCTATAACACACTCAGATCAAAATAACTATTATAACAAACAAAATTTCAATAATTAGCATGTACCAACTATTATTTTTTAAAAATGTCGTCAAAATTTAATTTAAAAATATTATCCTTGAACAATATCGACTACTGCGTATAACTTATAGAATAAGATCTTTATGAAAATAAAAATGACTTAAATCAATAATCTCATCGTATCCCGTTAATAATACTATTAACACTATATTATCATACAAATATAAACTGAATTAACATCAAACTTAAACTAATAAAAATAAGTAAGTACATTCACTCAATCCATAGAAACCAAATAACCATAAAAATCAAGTCACAATGCCTCTCCATATTTGTCCTTAACAGAACAGCAAGCAATTGCTTATGCTTGAAGGCACTATAAATTGACGCAATTTTTTTAAAAAAAAATATGTCTGAAACCAATAATCAACATATCATTGCACCACAGTAATGCTTTAAAACAACTACATACCAACTATTGCAATTTCATAATTCAAACATTTATCAAAATGCTGCACTTAATGCACTTACTAAATGAATAGTCATATATGAAAAATATAATGGCATCCATAACATTCTAAAGAAAATAATTTCAAACTGATTTCATCACTAATGATACTAAATATCGTCACCATATAACCATAAAATAAATATCCAAATACTAAAGAAATAAAAAAAATTATTAAAAAAATAACTTTCTTACAATACAGAATAATACTCATAGACCATGCAGTAAGGAAATACGAAAGACAAACTAAGTACATCTTGATTAAAAAATGTATTTTAAAAGTTAGTGTTAACCTTGAATTCACACCTGGTGTTTACTGAATTAGATCCACATTCACCACTTATTTTTCCAAGCATAAGTCTCCTCGCACACATCATGAATTAATTCAAATAGCTTATGAATCATAATGAATGATAAATCATAATGAATCAAATAGTAACAAATAAATCATAATGAATTAATTCAAATAGCTTATGGCCACCGCACACAACAACATTCAAAATTTTTCTCCCCAAAACAACCAAACAGCCCTAATAAAATTCGTAACTTATCTCAAAATCAAAGGCCGTCATACAACTCTTTCAAAACCGCCTAGCAACACCTCTAACCATCGCAAATATAGTTAGATAGAATTACATCTTGACTTGGCAAAAGCTTGAACACATGAATAAATAAAGACTCATTGCCAAAATGAAATTTGACTCAATAAGCACAAAAAGTAATATTGTAATTTTGCTGGGAACAAACTTCACAAACACCATTAGTATCGAACTATATCACTGCCTTTAATAGTTCTCTTCAAATAGGTGTTTCACATAGACAGACAAAGAAGAAATAGAGATTGAATGACTATTGTTTGAATATAATCTTGCAAGATGACGCACACATCATGAAAAGTCATACCCACCAAACAATGATGACCAATGCATAATAAACACATGGGATTGACTGTCTTGATAACTTGATCTAAATAAAGAAACTATCAGAAAATTAAAATTGGCAACAATCCAACAGGAAATATAACAAAAGAACTTCAACCCAATAAAAAAAAATCACGCCTTCCATATAAACGTAACTACAACTACATACCATTGTTTATCTCACCTCATTCTTTGAATAGGCTTGCAAAAATCAAACTCAATCAATAAAAAAAATATTACATAAAAACCAAAGAAGACATCTTCAAATAATGACAATATGTTAGCCATTAGCTGGATTTTTTATGATTTAGTTCTGCTAGAAATTTCAACAAATGGTAGATGTGGATTATCAACAAATGGAGCGGTACTATGGTAGCTAGTTAAGCAAATATAACTTGCTTTTGCAAAAAAAAAAAAAAAAACTGTGCACCATTAAGCTGAACCCAAAATAGAACACACACAACGCACACGGACACAAACTGAAACAAAAAATGCCCACTATCATTGGTCACTCAAATCAATAAACTCCAATTCAAAACTCGCAAACTCAGGAAAATAAAAATCCCAATTTCATAATGGATGGATTATTATTAGTACCAAATTAAGAAATTTCACAATCATAATCCACTAATTCAGAAAGTTTTAAGCTTATATTGAAATTCAAAAAAAAAAAAACTCATCTTGCAACAGCAGGAAGTAATTTCTTGAAATTTTGCCGAAATCCCTAGCAATTTCTTGGCTTTATTAGTTCTTCAAAATTTTTCTCACAGATATGGCGTTTTACTTAAATCAAACAAAGATTTCTCTAGAAAATCCTAACTCAAATAATCATTTTCCACAAAAATATACAAACGCAAAGAAAATAACTTTTTTTTCAATCCCAACTCGTTGCGGGGGTGTGTGTGATGATGTGTTTGTAGTTTTGCTGCTCTCTGCGTGTGTGGGGGGGTCAAATGTGTGTGTGTCGTGAGAAAGAGAGGTTTACCTGAGTAAGTAGCCGTTGTCGATGGTGAGGTGAATTAGACAATCGTAGGAGAGAGCGAGAGATACTGTCGTTGTCTGTGTGTGTGTTTCTGGCAAGAGCGTCTGTCATAGGGGAGAGAGAGAGAGGAGAGGAGAGGAGACAAATTGATTTTTTGGGGGTTTTGTGTAGTGGGTTTTAATTTTTGGGCGGGATTTAATATTTGGGTGGGATTAGATTAGATGAATTTTGATGATATTTAAACCGTATATTTAAATTTCTATTAAGTCTTAATTGTTCTTCTCCTTTTGTAAATTAAGAATGTTAATTTTAATTTTGGAAATTTGAAATTGTCTTTATCTTGTTAGTATATATATATATATAAGCAGAACAGAATGAGATACGAAGAAATTCAACCAAAATGGTTGTGGGTATATGGAAAGTATACCCAAGGTTTTTATACAAAACAATTATAAATTACAAGATAAACAAATTACACAACAAGTATTTTCAATACTTACTATGCTAGCACTAAAGTGGGCTAGCCAAATAGAAAGACTGGACTTATGTGTGAAACTTGGTGGAACATCCGTTTTCTGGAAATCCTTACAATGCTAGAGTGTTTGTGTGAAACTGAGAAAACAAAAGATGTAGATGTTTGAAGAAGAAGAGAGTTCTCCAAAATCGTGCTCCCCCTGCTCTGCCTGTTAGACTCCTTCTTATAGATGGTTAGGAGAGGGCTGAAGAGACCGAGGGAATCAAAATGATTTCTCTTTTGGGTTTCACATGGGGTAAAAGGACAGGAATCTCTCTTTCGGTGGGAAAGGAGGAGTAAATGCCTTTTACTGAGGGTGAAAGTTTGACATAAAGGAATATGGGTCCTTTCTGCCTGAAAGTGGCTGACAAAAGGAATATGGTGGGTCCTTTTCTGGCCGAAAGTTGGGTAAATAGGTCAAAAGGCTGTTTATTTGGGGAAACGGCCAAATGACAGCAATATCACTAACATTACATGTGATGGACAGCTTTTCTGTCTACTTTGAGACAGTAGTGAGTGAGCTATCACGGGGTACCTAGGTCTGCAGCATCTAGGTCATCGTATCCTTCGTAGGGGTCCTGAGCATCCTGAGAGTAGTTGGATGGGGCCACTGATCCTTCGGAGGAGACAGGTGACGGAATGCTGGCAGCTTGGGCTTGTTCAAGCAGATCTTGGGCCATTTTGAGTAGTTGGGCCGCTGATGGAGTCTGCTTTGTCGAGCTTGTGGGTGAAGACTTTTTGGGCCTGGACTTTGTTGCAGGCTTGTCTTCAGACTTGGGAGGTGAAGAGACTTTGAGCTTGGCCTGTTTGGATGGAGTACTTGGAGGCAAGACCTTTTGGGCCACTTGGGGGATTTGGGCCTGAGTCTTGGCTGGGTAATCCAACACAGGGTAGTCCGCTTGAATTGCTTCAACAATGGACTGGATGTTGTACTTGGGCCACCATTTGACTGAGAATTGTCTGCAGACATGGTGACTGATAATTTTTCATTGTCATCTGCAGATCCATGGCATCTTGTACCTGCAAAAGAATGTTAGCAAATTGGGAATGGGGAATAGAGATTGTTGTTCACTCAGGGTGAACCTGGAAGCAAAATAGATGAATTGATTGTGGAGGTCAAGAGGAAGTATTTCGGGCATGGGGCCATGAAGATGCCACCATCGCACAAACCAGGAAGGAATCTTGTCATCAAAATACTTATCGAATTGAATGAACCAGGAATGACCTTCTTTCAAAGAATCATCCTGATAGAGTAGCAGTTTAGACCACGCTTCAATGTAGTCATAGTAACTAAACTGCACGGTATGCCCAGGGAGAACACGGAGTGAAGAAGGGTGTCCCCATTTCTCGACAGACCATAATTTTTTAATATATAAATGGTGATAAATATCTCTATCCGGATTAGTTTTATCCTGGATAGCTTTGATGTGCATAGATTGGGTGAAAAATAGAATGTCTTGATAAAAGACATAGGTTTTCTCTAGATGAGAGGGCACAAATGTCCAACCATCCCCAAGATATGCTCTCACTAGAGCTTTTGGGCTGGTTAGATGGGCATGGGCTGGCTCAATAGAAAAGATATTGATAGCCGATGCCTTTTCGGTGTAATTGGACTTTGGGTTTGTGGTACTTGGAACCACAGGGTCAAATTGTGAAAATGGGTTGACCAGAAGTTCGGTCTTTGGTGGAGGCTGTTGGGCCATTTGGGAGAAAGTTTTGACTGGGACAATTGTGGGCTTTATGGGCCGGCTAAGTGGGTCAACAGGCTTACCAAGAGATGTAAACTTGTTTGCAATTATCATGACATTTGAAGGGCCAGGTGCATGGGTAATTGGTTTGGGCAATGCCTTAGAGGGAGAATCTTCCTCCTTCTTTACAGAGGCAATTGCCGAAGCAATAACTTGTTGGACAGTTTGGGCCTGTCTTTTGCCCTTATCCTTCCCCCCCCCCGGATTTTTGGAGGAGGAATCAGGCTTTTTAGGTTGCCTGTCCGCCATTGGGTTCCTGCAAAAATTCTCGAGTTAGAAAATCAGGGATGCAGTTATTACTGCCCTTAATATATTCTATGCCAAAATCAAAAATGCTCAAAATAGATTGTCATCTTGCAAAAATTTGCTTACTAGTAATATTTTGAACATCTTTTTGTAAGACATCTTTGGCTGACTTACAATCGACTCTGACTAAAAATTTCTGATTTAATATATCATCCTGAAATTTCGAGATACACAGGACAATAGATAAAATTTCTTTTTTAATTGTAGAATAGTTCATCTGGGTTTCATTCCAGATGCCAGAATGAAAACGAACAATTTGTTCAGGAGAATTTGGGGATTCTCTCTGAAGAAGAATGCCACCATAACCAATATTGGAGGCATCAGTTTGGATAATTTTGAAGGAATTAGTGGATGGAATTCCAAGGCAAGGTAAAGACTTGATGTATTTTTTGACTTGTTTGACAATAGATGTATGTTCAGACGTCCAAGGAGTAGGGTTATCTTTGAGTCTGGCATAGAGGGGTTTGACAACTTGCCTGAGATTCTGATAGAAGTCAGAAACATAATTCAGGGAGCCAAGAAATCTCTGAAGTTGGGTTTTGTCAAGGATTTCGTCAGGAAACTTATCAGCAAATTGAATAGACCTAGAGATAGGGACTATAGTTGATTGCTGAATGTTATATCCAAGAAATCTGACACAGGTTTGGAACAACTTGATTTTGCTGGCTGAGATGACAAGACCGTTACGCTTGGCAGTCTCTACAAAGGCATGCAAGTGTTTCCAATGTTCATCTATTGATCTGCTAAAGATGAGAATATCATCAATATAGACAATAGAACAGTGGGTAAGATTAGATAAAATTTCATTCATAATATTCTGAAATTCACTTGGTGCATTTTTTAATCCAAATGGGACAACATTCCATTCATAATGTCCAAATGGAGTAGTAAATGCAGTTTTATATCTGTCTTTCTCAGCAATTTGGATTTGCCAGAAACCAGATTTCAAGTCGAATTTAGAGAATATTACAGCATCTTTTAATCTTTTAATTAAATCTTGTTTGTTTGGAATAGGGTACCTGATCCATTCCAGAACAGAATTTAAAGGTTTATAATTAATTACTAGTCTTGGGGTTCCTCTTTCTAACTCTGCATTTTTAACAACATAGAAAGCAGGACAAGACCAGGGTGACTTAGAGTTCCTAATGATACCATTTTTTAGAAGTTCAGAAATTTCCTTTTTGCAGATTTCCATAACTTCATGGTTCATTTGGATATGTCTGGATTTAGTGGGAATATTTTTCTCGTTAAATCCCTTAATGTATGGAAGTTCAACAGTATGTTTCTTCCTATGCCAGAAGGCTGTAGGAAGCATAGAGCAAACTTCTTGTTCAAGTTTTTCCTTGAACTGGTTAATCTTTTCATTTAGGATTGGGTCTTTCAATTGTTCTTCAATCCTTTTATGACTAACTTCTTGTTTTAGGAAATTGATTTGGTCAATTTTCCTAAGATATTTAGTGACAGATTGATCTTTGAGTTGTTTAAGTTCTTTAACTTCAGGTCGGAATAAGAACTTAAAACTTACGATTTGATTGAATGGTTGAGTGATTATCCCTTCATTATCTATGGTGAATGGAGTCATAAGATAAATGAAAGGTAATCCTAAAATTACTTCATCAGTCATATCTTTTACGAGGATGAAGGATGTTTTAAAGCAAACATTATCCTGACAAATATGAGCTTTGGGTAATTTGTACTCAACATTCATTCCACTTCCATTTGCAGATCTCAATCTTTGGATTGTTTTCTCATAATATCTAGTTGGAATTATGCCTTCTTGAATACAGTTGACATCTGCTCCTGTATCAATAAGGGCAATTGTGTTAAGAACAAAATCATTTGCTATTATGATTTTGACTTGGAAATACCATTTTTGAAGTTTTATTTCTTTTATGGTATTTAGTTGATTTAGTTGATCATTAGTTGGTGGACACACATCTTTCGATGTCAGCTTCGTTAAACCAGAAGTTTCCATCAACATGGTGGAGGTCTCGGGTATCCGCTGGGAAAGTGTCCTGGTTGAGGTTTGAGATTTATCACTTTCAGATTGGTTATCATCAGATTGGTTGTTATCATCTTGAGGTTCTTGCTCAAGATTATTTTGGGAAGATAAAAGACTTAATTTTTCAGCAAGCAATTGGTCTTGCTTTTTCAAGTCTTTTATTTCAACTTTTAGTTTATTAATTTCACTGTAAAGATCAGATAGGGTTAATTCTTTTTTCTTTTCCCTACTGAATCTTTCCATAGCTTTGTTGATGCTAATTAGAGGTTTTTCAACAGATAAAGATTTATTTCCTTTTTTGAGAAATAAGTCTTTTAGGTTTTTAATATATTTAACTTTTAATTCAGGATCTTGAATTTTGCTAATTAGATCAATTAAAGCTTGTTCTTCTTCAGATTGATTGGTGATTACCCTAATTTTGTTACAACAAGTGTCATTACAACCTATTTTAATATCAGGTTCACTTGTGGAAGGGGAATCAGAAGAGCTATCAGAACTGTTTGAGTCTGATGTTTCTTCATCTGAAGGGGGGTTATGAAGTCTGAAAATTTTAAGGATTTCTTCAGTTTCATTTTCATTTAAATTAAGTTTTTTAACTTCCTTTTTAATTGGACAATCAGGGCTTTTGTGACCCTTTTTGCCACAGTTATAGCAAGTTATGTCTTTGTCTTTGCTGGCTGTTAACCATTTAGACATTTTGCCAGATTTTTTGTGGGTTTTAGATTTAGAAGATTTGCGAGGTTCTTTGGAAGATTTTTTATAAAATTTAGGTTTGGTGAGTGAATCTTTATTTCTTTTGTAATAAGATTTACTCCTGGAATAAGATTTGTGAGACTTATGGGATTTGTGTTTATGTTTCCTAGAAGTACAGGGTGCTACTGGAGGAAGACCATATTGTTCACAAAAACTTCTCATTTCATACTTAGCTTTCTTTTTCTCATTTTGCAATTGTTTACTAATTTTTAAGTCAATGCACATTTTTAATCTTTCCTTTTGGATTGTGCTGACTAATTCGCCATAGGTCAGTGAATCATATTCTATGATTCCAGTGTCCTTGCTAAGGGCTTGTCTGATCTTATGGGCAAACAAATTAGGTAAACCATTGATAAATTTTTCCTTCCAGAAAGATTTATTGCAATCTGGGCGGATCATTACTCGACTTATAAAAACATCTTTATACTATCTAAAATCACTTAGTGTGGGACACCTTAAATTACTAAGCTGGTCATGGATCCTAGCTTCTATGTTTGAGGGTGTTCCAACAAAATGTTTTATAATGGTAAAAATTAAAACATTTAATCCATCAGGTTTTGCTCTTCCTATGGATTCATCAAAGATTGGTATGCCATCATCATCTGTAACTACGGCATTTCTGATTTCTTCCCTAGATTTTGGTGTGAGGTATTTATCCCACCAGTTTCTTAGTACTCCAGTAAATCCTGAGGTAACTAAGTCTACTATCTTGGGTTTTGGTTCAGACATGTTAGTTACATAACTATTGATGACCATAGACATATGATAAACTTTGTTTAAAATTTCTTGTTCACTTAATCCATCTATGTTCCATTCATAGAGTTTATTGGATTGGACAGAAAATTGGTTAGAAATGTTCCTTTCTTCATATTGAAGATCAGGAGGTGTTGGTTTGGGATACCAGTTCTTTGTGGAACTAGTAGGAATTATTTTTAATTTTCTTATTTCTGAAACTAAGGGTTTTGGGGGAGTTGTTCTGAATTCATCAGGACTATCTCCAAATTATTTTTCAAGAATTTTAATATCTTCGTCTGATGAAGATATGGAAGCTTCAGTTTCAGATTCAGAATCCTTATTGATTACAGTTACTTGGGATGTTTGTGATTCTTCAGGTTGGGCATCTAGTTTCCTAAGTAGCTGGTCAATCTTAGCAATCCTAAGTTGGTCAGGGATTCCTAAGTTGGATCTGTCTTCAGGTAAGGTAATTAAAGGTTTTTCCAATTTTTTGGAAGATGTGGGTAGTTTTTCAATTTTAGTTTCAATTTTGTCTAACTGTTGGCCTATGGTTATCAGGCTTTGGTTAGTGAAATTATTTTGTTCAATTATCCTCTTTTGAAATTTTTCTAAGGCTACTTGTTCAGTTGAGGCCTTATCATTTTCAGGAGGAGGTAACTTAAAAGGTGAGGCTGTGATGTCTTTATCAGCAGACTTAAATGTGAAAGCTTGTGCAGGTGGGTGACTACTGGTTACAGTTCCTGAGTCTGTGGTCTTCCACTTGTGCTTTGTGATAACTTTTAAGTTTTTATGACAAGAGTCAAAATAATCAAAAAATTGAATTTCAGATTTTAATTTGTGCATTGTTTTAATCCATTGAACTTTAAGATCTTTTCTCTGTTCAGGATTAAATTGTTTGAAAAATTCTTTATACCTAGATTTGTTATCTACCATATTTTTTAGTAATTTGGTCATGTCAGGTAGAAACAAAGAATCATCTTCTTTGTTTATGACATAAAGTTGGTGACTTAAATTTGGACTAGGTTTTTGACTTTCAAAGTCAGAAGGGGTGATAGAGGCTGTAGGAGATGGAGTAAAATCATCTTCTTTTCTATCTTCTTCTTCCTTAAACCTAGAGTAGGAAGTGCTTACTGGATTTATTGGTGTAGGTTGATATTGAGTATACTGAGGTTTACTGAGCTGCGGTGAAGAAGTGTTATCTACTCCTTTCATTTTAATATTTTTAAACCTCTGTTTTAACTCAGCATCAATTTCTCTATCTCTTCTAGATAGGCTAGAATAAGATTCAGATTTCCTACCTTCATTTATTACAATTGGTTTATTAAATTTTGTTTCCTGATAAGTTGAAATTCTACTAGATTTTGACCTAGTATCAGTAAAGGAGATTTCAACATTACCATCAGAAAATTGCCTAATTGTTTCTAAGTCTGATTCTGTCTCTATTTGGTCAGACTTAAAGTTGGTGTTTTGAATTAACCATTTTGTGGGTAAGGTTACGTCTTTCCACTGGAGTCTCCTAGGGACCTGTATATTAGCATTTATTGTGCTGGGTTCCATAAGGAGGGTGCTTTCTGTAGGACTTTTCCTAAGTGCATTTACATTGAGATTTGTGTGAATACACTTATAATAAATCCTATAAATGAGTACTATTGAATCAGTACCCATTTCTAACTTTGTGATGTCTCCTGTAAGGTTTATACCTAAGGTTAGGGCCTTAACAGTTTTTTCATCACGCAAACTTAGGGTGAAGTCAGGGTAGCAATTAAAATATACTGGACCGTTATGCAATCCTGCTTGCATCATGCCCAGAAGACTTGGTTGGAATTCTGTGAACCTGCCATCACATAAGGTTAAGAGGACAGCAGAATCTTTTCCAAGGGTAATTAGGGGTTTAATTGCTACTTGGACTAATCCTAGGTGAATAAAATTAAATCCTTTAGACTTATATTTTTTAAGGGTTTCTTTCTTTAAGAGTTGGTGGAATTCTCCTATTTCTCTTAAAGGGTGAACTTGTTCAATTGTTTTAACTTGTAATTCCTCATTGAATGCTTTAGACATCCAAGTTGTTTTGTAAATTTCCTTATTAGGAACTTTAGGTATATTCCATTTTCCCCAATTTTGGTTAGTTTGAGTGACTTCGCACTCATAATGTTCTTCATTCACAATATTAGGTATATTGCTAGATGAAGATCTAGAACTAACTGTGGAATTAGATCTGAATAACCTATTCATTTTAAATAACTTGTGTTTAATTTTCAAAATTATTTATAAGTTTTAAATCACTACGATCATACCCCCTAACATTCATTTCCTCACTTTTTCGCCCGAAACTCCCTAAACTGCCACACACCGGGACTTACTACAGGGATATCAAAAGGCTTACAGACTGTTGGAAGGACAAAGGCTGGGTGCCCTAGTAAGATTCAAACTTATAAATAATTTCAAGAATTAAGACAGCAAGAAATTTAAACATGAATCAAGCAATTCAAATATAATTCAGCAGATAGTATCCAGGCCGTCAAATGGATATATATATATATATATAACTGTCTAAGTCAAACTCTCCAATAGTTTAAATGAGGAGGATGAAAGATAAAAAGAATGTAGTAGAGTCTTAGTCAATCTCTCCAATGATTTAAATGAGAATGAAGAGTAATAAAAGGAATGTAATAGAGTCTTGTTGGAATGCAGATTAATTAAGATCGTCGGATCAATAATACTGAATCGATCTGAACCATTTTTATGTTGGGATTACATTATCCGTTAAATTTATTTTTATTTTATTTTAAATCGATTTAGACCTCTATTTATCTTTTGGATTCAAACCTAATTCTACTTTAGATAAATTAGTCTCTTAGAGTACAGAAAAAGTGAAATTTACCATAAATCGGTAAAATTTCAAAAAGGGCGGGAAAACCCATCTCCCAATCTTTCAAAGCACAAAAGCTGACGAGACATGGAAGACAGACAGCCTAGTAGTAGTGACCCACACAGTTGCGAGACTATTTAGCCGGAAAATAAAAAACAACACCACACAACACCCACACTCTTTCACTTGCTTTGAAATTAACTGCGGAAACTGAAGAGATCCAAAGCAATGGCCAGGAATGGGAATGTTAAACGCGAGCTGTTCATGACGAACAGAGCTGAATCGTGTATTGCTGACTTAAATGAATTGACCCAGAAGGACACGGCAGAGCGCAGAGTTCTTCGCTCCCATTACGTCCAGCTTCATAATCTCATTAGCGGTAATAACTAGTTTCACCAATCTCTCTATGTGTGCTTCTGTGTGCAAATATGTATGTGTTTATGAATTTGGATCTCTTCAATATTTTCTCTCAATATTTCTCCATGCTAAATCATCCATTCAAATGGGTCATCAGATTGAGATGAACAGGGGAAAATGTCTTGGAGACGATCTAAATCTGCTGTTTCTAAGTACTAATATGTATTTTTCAATTTGGATTCTTGTGTTCTTGACGTAGAAAGAAGAGAAGATATAGCAAGTGTGCACTCAGATAAGTTCATGTCCATCATTAATCAAGTGGAAGACTTGCATCAGCTAGGTACTCACATCGCTCTCTCTTTCTCTGTGTATCTCTCCGCCGTTGTCACTTTATACATATACACACCCATATGTATGTGTTTGTGAGTACATTTATAGCACTCTTGTTTGGATGAACAAAATTTTTCACATACCAGGGAAGAAAAACAGAAAGGAAATTTTGCAGTTTGGCCTCCGTGAAACGAGAGAGTGGGGGTGTGCCGGACCTAGTAAAGATTTAAATTCTGGGGTTTTATGCACAAATTAGCTGGCCTCATATTCAAACCCACAAATTCATGATTATTATCTTGATATTTATACCACTACACCGGCTAATAGCCCCATAAAATTTTGTACACCTTGAAGAATGCAAGTGTCCATCATCAATTTTAATTGGTCTTCTAGTGAATAAGACCAATTGAATAAGCTTCATTGCTATAAATAAATCAGGAATCAATTGAAAATTATCATGTGATCATATACCCATAGAATAGAACTTGAGAACTGTTTTTAACCCCTCCTCCCCCCCCCTCCAACTCCACGAAGAAAAAAAAAAAGAAGAAAAACGACTACTTGAGAAAAAAAAGTTCAATTGAAGCTATTGGGTGGACTAGTGTAGGCCATTTGTAATATCTTGCGCGTACAAATTCTTTGGTTATGTGGCACCATTCTTGAAAATAAAGGGAAAGATTATCTCAACCAATTTTTTTATGGTTTAGTTAAATATCTGCATTAGCATTGAGAATGCAAATTTCTATGAATTTGGAATTGTTGTATTAGTATATACCTAGAAAAGGTTAGTGAGAAATGTTTTGGATCTGAAAAGTAAAAGTAAAAATAAAGAGCGCAATTTTGAAGTTATGGGGTGGCCTAGTGTAGGCCATTTGTCATGTCTTGCACATGCAAATTGCTTAGTTGTGTGGTAGAATTTTCAAAAAACGGAAGTACAGATTATGTCAATCGTTGATGTACGGTTCTGTTGAATATTTGCAGTAGCATTTTTAATTAACTTTATTTATTTGTGAAATGTCCTGTTGCAGACGTTGTGGTTTGTTGTTTTGGTTCCGAAAATTGTGGCTACTTTACTTTGACACCTAGACAATGTTGTTATTCTCTAGTGCTTTTTTGAGCCACCCGTATTAACCAAGCTGATGAAGTGGTAGGTTTTTAACAGTTTACTATCGTAAAGTTTGTTTAAAGACTGATGTTTATGGTGCTTTGCATAAGTTGCATGTCTATGATATTCTTTGTCAACTTACGACGAGTTATGAAAGTGAAAATTGAGATGACACTTATGTGAATTGTATATATTCACCAATCAATAACGTTTATGTTTCTATTGTTCATGTTATTGTAGCAGTACTCATGATCATATAGTGAGAACGGCCACAGGAATTTTCTTATATGTTTGTAGTACAACTATACAATTTGGTTTTCATAGCTTAATTAGCAAAATTAGCTATCCCAACTAGTTAAGATGAGGCTTTATTAGGTAGACTTAAATCTTCATTTGGTACTGCTTTTTCAAAGTACTTTTTTAATGCGAAAAGTAAATTTAACAAAATTTTGCTTTTTGCTTAAAAGCAAAAGCAAAAAGTTAAAACATGTTAGACAAATATCTTTGGAAAAGTTCTGTGAAAAAAAACATGCACACACACATACATAGAATAATACACCAAAAAACACAACTTCACACACACAGCCCCGCTAATACACCAAATTGCCTATCAGGTGCGCTTCAGTGAGAACATTTTGGTTTTGTCTTTTTCTATTCCAGATGCATGTGTTAATGAAATTTGTATTTCAACAAATGCATGTGTCTATAATTTGCATCTTACTTCAATGAGGCCTGCGTCTCACCTTCTGCTTCACACTTATGCCCCAAGGGACCTTGGCGCCTTAGTGCACCTTAAATAACACTGTTTGTGTTGGTGGATTAGTGAGTGTGTGTTGGTGGATTAGTGTGTGTGTGTGTGTTTGGCGTGTGTGTTTTGGTGTATTAATATATATATTTGTGTAAAGTTCGTTATTTGTTTCAAGAAATAAATTTTCTTTTGCTTTTAAAAAAAAAACACTATTTCTCTTATTTTGCTTTTTAAAAGTTCTTTTCGGATATAAAAATAATGCTACTTTTTGTTATTTTGTTTTTTTTTTTACTTTAAAAATGCAAAAAAGCAAAAAAAAATACCTTAGAAAAAACGTTATCAAACGATGCCTCGACTCATGCAGTTGCAAACTAATTTGTTAACTGAGTTGGGTTTTCAGTTAAGAAGCCAAGGGAGCAAGTAGCAGATGCAGAGGCACTATTCGACCTTACTAGCACCTTGGTGGCGTCTGTTAAATTGCATTCCAGAGGAGGTGTCATCCCATCAGATTATGTGTCATGTTTGCTCAGGCACTTTGGACAACAACTTGGAAGAGGACGAACTTCTGAGAATAGCCCAAATTTAATCTCCTGGAAACATATTGGGTTTGCTGTTTCACCCATTTTCAGGAATGGCAAAGGATGCTGCACCATGTGAGCTCTTAACAAGGCCTTCTTTTCTGAAAGCCACCTATAATTTCATTTCTTTACTTTTTTCTAGTTTCAAATTTTGGTTTCTGTTTGCCATTTTCTCTAAGGATTGGATCCATGAAAAATGAACTCAAGCAACGGAAAGTTACAGTATATAGAAAGCATTCAAGAACAGCTGAAAGTGCTCGACCAGAAAAGGTATAATGCACATCAATAAAATCCTCTATTATTGTTCTTATTGGGATGTTTTCTTCTTTTGAGAGAATTCGTGTTAAGTCTAGTATTTGTGTTCTGGGAAATTTTAGAATAGTTGCTTAATTGGAAAATAAATTTTGTTTTCAGCAAAATTTTGTGACATCATAGCTTCATACTGGAGAAGAAGTCACATATTCCATTTTATTTTTATGTGAATCAGGTTGCTTAGTCAAGGAATTGCGATTTACCATTATTTCTGATTCCTAAGGTTTTGTATCTTTCTAAGATAGATGATCATAGACCAATATCCTGTTGCGGTGCAATTTACAAGAGCACATTCAGAACTATAACCATCAGAATGATGGTTTTTTATATTTTTAGTTTTACATTCTTGTATTTTTTAGAGCCCGGACTTGTAGCATGAGCAAGTGCTTATTTGTCCAAACAATATTCCATGGATTTGAGTCCAGGTTTACGTCTCAGTCTCTGTTATAAAGAGAAGCCTTGTGCACCAAGTATGAGCTCATTTAGCTTTGTGTGGGCACTGCTTTTTTTTTTTTTCTTTTTTGGGAGGGAGGGGGGGATTGGATAAAGTGGCTATACCCGAAATGTGATAGAATTCTCAGACAACATCCGTACAAGCATATAGTTTGTTGAGCGCCTCTGATATTGATTCTAGACTTTAATGTGGATGGGATTTCTTAGTGTGATGGGTGATCGACTTGAAGTTTGTGTTACCTTTTCTCAAGCTGTCCAATATAGATGGGGAATAAATAGATAGTTGCAGACAAGGACACAAAGCGACCACTTCTTTCCCACCTCTTCATTCAAATTTATTGATGTTATGGAAGGCTTGATGGCATTATTCTGAATCTTTCTAGCCTAAAAGAATCTAACTTTAACTGGATTTATGAAAAAGCGAAGATTTCAAGGCTATGATCTGTCGACGGCCTTTTGATGTTCAGTGGAGTTGAGCTAGGGTCTGCTAACATCCCAAAGGATGCCATGGAGTTGTCTAAGGGCATGGCAGTACTTTGTCCAAATTGAAAGAAAGCACTGATTTGTATACCTGGTTGAAAACGGGCAGAATGTTCCAAGCTGTCCCTTTATAAGGGTGTTATGAGCAATGTATTTGGGGTTGCCTCTTATTCCCATTGAGATCAAGGCTGATGACTGTAAAATGGTTTAGCAGTGGAAAGTAAAGCTCTATCTTGTGCTAAAGGATACAAATCATTATATCCGTTTACTTCCCACTTAACATTAATTTGCTACCTATGTTAATTCTACTGAGGAAGATTTGTAAATGAACTGAGCAGGCTGTAAGGGCCCTTCTTTTGACCAAAGGTATTACTGGAAATGTTTGGTGCTAAAGTGCCTTTTAAGGCTGTATGTCAAGTACATGAATTGGGTTGTGCTCTTAGGAGCAAGGCATCTATTTCAATATGAATTTGCAATTGTCCAGTGCAAGATGGTGAATGAATTAAAACATGTAAGGAAGGATTTTTTGGTCTGTGAAAAATGCTGACACTGGATGGCATTATTTTAACCTTGGTATTTTTTTTCCTTTTCTTCCACCTCACAAGCCCACATTTTTGGCCACTTTCAGAAAATTGTTGGCAAAGGAGACAGGAATAACCTATTAAGCCACACCCTTGAGGCTCCATCTTTAGAACAGGTGAGGAAGAGTGAAATTGATACAAGGCTTGGATTAATGCAAGTAGTAGGGTGCATAGTGCGAATGCATGACCAAAATTAGCTTGACGCCAATTCCAGTGGTTTGATGGGGCAAAATATAAGTATCCTTAATCCTATGAATTTATTCACAAGATGCAGATGCTGTTAAGTAGTTAAAACAGCAGCTGATAATAAAAAGTGTAATTGAACTTTATAGAGAACTAAATAATTTAAGTACTGAGGTAGTGCCGATACATAGTTTTATCTTGTGGGTGGCTGGTCAAGAAAGCTTGGCACTCACGACCAACTGACCAAAGGCATGTAAGTTCTGTATTTTGCAAATTTTTGCTGAGACTCATGATCACTTTGCTTTAAGGGATAGTCTATCGTGCAGAGGACTCAGATCAACTGGCATAAATTTTTGATTCAGACTACTGCTCAAATTACGAAGGAGGGGACTTGCTTATACAGGTGTACAAACTGTCTTTAGATGCTTCAGTTTATGCTCTGCGGACAGAGTGGCAGAGTTTTCTCCAATGAACAATTACTACTGTGTTGCTGTGACATGCCTAAAAAGCAGATCGATGTCATTGAGGAGCTTCACCTCTAAAACAACTAGGTCAATCTTAGTGCAACAGATTCATAAAATGGCTCTGTTTTTCCTTCTAGAGGAAACTAAGCCAAAGTCAGAGTTGAGGAAGGATGCTGAAGTATGTCAAATCTTCCGAGCTGTGTGCGTGCTCATTTTTTCTTCTAATTTTGCTTGCAGTTCTACAGTCACTTCGGTGTGATTAGAAACTGTTGGTTGGTTCTGCCAGACACTTTTTTTGGGGGTAAAATAGCTGGAGACCACTTCTCCAAAAGTCCTGGGATATAGCTCCCTTTAATTATTCATCAGTAAGTTACTTATTATTATTCATGCTTGCTTTTGGGAAAATATATTTGTACTAAATGAAAAATACACGTGCCATGATGTAGAAAAAAAAAGGGAGTTTATCATTGTGGGAATCCTGGTGTGGGCTTTGAAAAGCCAATTTTGAATGTCCTGTGATTCCATGTATACATCTATCTTTTAATTGATCTTGGCAATGCTCCATTCATTTAACTTCCAGGTAAAACCATGATCCTAATCACTCGTTAGATTATAGTAAATTGGTTTGTAGGTGCAAAAATTCCTGATCATTGGTAGGTGTTATGGTGGTAAAAGATTCTTATCTATCACCTCTTATTATATTTTCAATGTTCCTGTGGGATGATTTATTGTCTGAGTTTTTTGACATTTACCTGGATAAAGGATATAATGATTATATACTCTGTTGCTAGCTCTTGCAATGTTGTGCATTCATTTTGTATATTCTTTTGTACCAGCTTGTCGATACGACTGCAGAAGAGAGAACAGATACTGGCAAGAATATATCAATCATGTTTGAGATTTTAAAGAAGAAGAAAAGTGTTAGCCTTGAGAGTCTAATTTTGAATAGGAAGTCCTTTTCACAAACGATTGAGAATTTATTTGTGATGTCTTTCTTAGTGAAAGATGGGCGGGTTGTAATAGACGTGGATGAAAACGGCTTTCAATTCATTTGTAAGATATTGTTTTATCTAATTCTGCTGAGCACTTTTTTCCTTCCTCCCTCAAAGCTACTGAGCTCTTTTTTTTCCAGCCCCAAGAAATGCTCCTGCAGCCAGTTCAGTTATGTCAGGCGAAGTTTCATACAACTACTTTATCTTCAGATTTGATTTCAATGATTGGAAGGTACAAAATCCTAAATCTAAATTAAAATTGGTGCTTGTGTGACAATAGTTTTTCTGCGCAACTGGTATTTCTTTTAAGGACTATCTCCTATGCTAAATTCGTGGGTTTTGAAGCATATACCTAAGCATGTGGCTTCTGATTGTTAGTGGTTGAAACACCTCAGATGTGACCTTGACTGAATACCAAGCTTTGCAGAATTTGAGCGTCCAAGTGACTTTGTAACTGGTGCTAATCTCAATTGAGCTATTGAAGTCTCTGGCTGTGTTCCACTAGTAAAGGATAAAGCTCTTTAAATATCTCATTGAACCAGATGGTGGCGGAATCAAAAGTTTTTCTCTCAAATCTCTAGGGAAAACTCTTTTAACTTGCCTGATTTATCAAGGAACTTTTTTGCGCTGTATGTCTTGCTAAGGTTCTCTCTTTCAACATATGGTAATAGGAGGCACATAGAGACAATTTTGATTAAAGAACCCAAGTTTTGAACAATTCTTGGGGACTCCACTCAAATGAACTTTAAGATGGTTCCAATGCTGATGTTATAAATTGATCATTTTTAGTTTAAAACATAGTTTTTCTAATAAAAATTGTAGTCAATATAACACGTGCATCAAATCACCACTAAATAAAAAAATCTTTTGATAATCAAGGTGCTTGACTAAGGTATCTATGTCTGCTTAACATTACATAAACTTGTATTAGTTGGAAGCTTGATGCAAACTTAAGCGGCTCTGCTTCATTGTTATGACCAATTCCCAAAAATACCAATCTTGTAACCTGGATAAGAGACTCCATTTTGACTGTAAACAATGAGATGCATGATGGTCCTTCGACAACAATGACTATTTTATCATATGGAATTTAGCTATAATGCATAGACAGACACTTGCAGCATATGGGGACATGGAGCTTCTGTAGAAGTGGCTACATAGATATGCTACATTGGATGTAATCTTTCTCTATTAGAACTTGGCAGGAAAAGTTAGTATTGTTAATGTCCTAGTTCTCATTAATTGGATACCCTATGGATTAGTCATGTGTGATGGCTTGCCCCAGTGTATATTTGATAATCAACATGCTTTGAAACTTCTTTATATTGTTAATTTGGCTCCTCTAGATTTAATTTTTTTTTTTGTACATTATGCTGACTAGTGCGGTTTTTTTTGCTCCCTCCAACATAATATATGCTGGTGTGTGGCTTGCAGCTGATGAAGGATTTAGTCCCAGAGGGAGAGGAGCTGATGCCACATAGGGATGACTTGAACAATCCAGGTTTTTCTCAAGCAGAATCAGCACCATATGATTCTGATGCAGCGTTACGGCCAACACAAATAAAGAAACTGTCAAGGAATCGTGCCCGGGTCATGGAGGAACAATCAGTTACTGAAGACTGTCCTGAAAATGGTGCTGGCAATGCATGTATCAGTAAGCGCATGCGCAAGCTGCAGTGAGGTATGCCATGCATGTCAACTCCTTCTGGTTCAATGGCACCAAACTTATCTCAGGGTATTGTTTTTGTGATGTATATAGAAAGGTAGGTTGGGAATTTATTAGCCCTTTTGGATCTTTTTTGCCTCTTTCCATGGGTAAGTAGTATTTGAGCACCATGTCTGGGGTTGTGGGGTTGTACTGATTTCTAGGGCCCATTTTGTTGATCTTGAGATCAGTTATATCTATATATATTCTAACTGTATATCACACATATCAGAATCCTTGTAACTGTATATTTTGTTAAGAGACATGTTCCTTTTGTTTTCTTGCTTTGGCTATAATCAGTAATGTTGCTTCTTTCCCCCCCCCACAAAGAAGAGTCATACTGCTAAGGGAATAAACTGAGGGATGATTTACCTCAAGGAAACTGATAGGCTTTGGGATTGGTAAGGGCCAATCATTTTCCATTCAACTGATTTTGTTTCGTTTTGTCCACAAGAGATTAATATGATAAATCTTCAAATACGTCAGTTTTTCTTAGATGAAGAATACCGTAGACTTTCTAGTATCATGACAACATCAAGACAGTCATGAAGTAGAAGTGGCCCGTTGGCTCTCTTGGTGACTGATTGCGAAAATATTATGCTTGGCATTAGATTTTGATTTAGTTGAGATCGAACTTAAAGTGACGACAAGGGTTTGAGTTGTTTAAGTGATACGTTGCGGATTTGATAACGAGAATAGATAAGCCTTTTGTAGTAGCCAAGACTTGATTTGAAAGGATGAGCTTGGACGAGCTTCCTTATCGCAAGAGGGAAACAGTTCTTTCATCCGGGGAAATCCCTAAGCTGGTCAAAGTTGACAAATTGATGGGTCGGGTGTAAAATAACATTAATTCGTTTTCAATCTGTTTAATAAGTGGGTTGGATCATAACGGATTGAGTTAAATTTATTAATTCGTAAAATAATTAAAATTTTTAATATAAATACACATTAGAACACTAAATAAAACATATGTTGATACACAAAAAAAAATACACACTAGTATAGCGGGGTTGGGGTTCAGGTTTAAGTCAAATTTGGGGTTGGGTATATTAGTGTGTATATTTTAGTGCATTAGTGTATGTGTGTATTTTTTTGTATATTAGTACGTGCAATACACCTTAATGTATTATTTTCTGTGCAAGGTCATCATTAGGGGTGTTCACCCTACCTTACGGTTAGGAAATATGATTTTTCATTTTCTTACTTGATATTTTGTAGAAGAATTTTTTCTTGCCCTACCCTACCCGATCAGGTGTGGTATTTCTATCCGATTAATCAGGTAGGAAGTCAGATAAACACTTTTGTAGTTATTAATTTTTGGATCATTTTAAAAATTCAATTAAATAACATGCACTAATTTAACAATACGATAAATCAGTAACACTAAAACCTACCAGTCATCTTGATGAGTGTGTATATCTGTCATCTGCCAAAATCTGCATGTCTTAAGACTGTCTTCCCAAATTTACATGAAACATATTTTTTCTTTCTTTTAGCCCACATAAAAATTTATAAACAAACATTTAACCAATTTAACTGTGAATTGAAGTTGTAGAAAAGAATCAAACTTTTACATAAACTTATTTGCAACAAATACTTGTTTAGTAATGCAATATTATGAGGGGCGCATCAGCTAATTATGACAAACCAGTGGAGTCTATATCAGCAGACGAGAAAGAAAACAAAAGAGAGGAGAACAAATTAAACGGTAACCATAACCCTGAATTCAATATTCTATTTGAAAAGGAATGCTACAGAACATACTTTATGTAATGAACAACCTCTAAGTAATGACTCCTTCATGATAGATGAGTGCTCCCTGGTTTCACCAAACAGTATTTCTGCAAATGACCTCCCTCCAGTATTTTTATATATAAATTAATTAATTAATTAATACGGGTAGGGTAGAATAGGGTAGGAATTCGAAAATTGATGGATATTCCGCATTCTTACTCGATTTAATCGGAAGACCAAAAACTCTTTTGCATTCTTACCCGATTTTTGCGGCTAGTCGTTTAGTGAGGTCGGATAGGGTAGGAAATTGTGGTAAATCGAAAATTTGAACACCCTTAATCATCATTCTAACATAGTCAACTCATCATTTGACACCTTAGGTTTTTTTTTTGATCAACTTTGACACCTTAGGTTCAAATATAAGGACTCTGTACTAAAATGGAAGATATTGAGATATCTGTCGGGGAGGTTTCAAACTAAGGTGACGACATTAGAAACTGGAGTCAATTTGGTTAAGGTGTCGATAGAAGATCTAGTTGGGTCGATATGGACTTTTAAGACGAATCTCCTTACACCCAAAAAATCAAAGGGAGTGGCATTGAGTTCTATTCGAGATGAGGAGATGAATTTGTGTCACCCTACTTGGGAAAAGAGGATGTTGCATATTTTGCGAAAAAACTCAAAAGGTATTTTAAAGGCTAATGAGTCCTCTAGGTCGAACAGGTGGATGAGTAGACCAAAAACTCCTAAGGAGAAATGGGAGAAACGAGGAAGAACTTCTTGACAAAAGGTTGCGAAGAAAAGGATCAGACCTCCGATGCTTTGAGTGTCATGATTTTGGACACATGGCTGCAAATTGTCCCATTAGAAAGAAAACTGACATGCCCAAAGAAAACATGAAAGCAATGAAGGCTAAGTGGAGCGACACTATCAGTGAGTCCACATTGAGTGAGAACTTTTCCTCTAAAGAAGATAAGGAAAATTTTATGGCCTTTGTTGATTCAAATTCCTCTTGTCCTAGAGAAATTCAAGAAGTGAAGTTGAGGATATTGAAATAAGTCCACATATGCGGGAGGATGTTGAGAGTTTTGAGGATATACAAGATGCATATGTGCAATTTCTCAAACAAAGAAAAGTGATTGTCTTGAGTGGTAGAGTTAACAAAAGCAAAGAAAACCAAAA
The DNA here is from genome assembly GCA_023539305.1 of Ilex asprella. Taxonomy (NCBI): domain Eukaryota; kingdom Viridiplantae; phylum Streptophyta; class Magnoliopsida; order Aquifoliales; family Aquifoliaceae; genus Ilex; species Ilex asprella. Next base: position 23,537,232 of record CM042188.1, on the reverse strand, counting down.
AGTACTCCATGTGGAGTTAGTGAGGACAAAGGATCATATTTTTGGGATTTAGAATGAAAAGTCTTTTCAAGACAAAGTGAGCTTCCTAGAAAGAGAGTGTCATGGGCTTGTCGATTCAAAGAGTGTCTAGAGTCTAAGTTGATAAAACTTGATAGAGATCTTCATGAAGCACAAGAATTCTCTAAAAGACTTTTCATAATCAGAAAAATTAGATAAAATGTTGTTTATAGGGAAGAGCGTTAGTGACAATCGTGGTTTAGGCTACACAAGTTCCAAGACCGTGTTTGTCAAAAGTAATCTAAACCTATCACCCCCATGTGGGAACACAAGTCCTTTAAAGACTAAAAATGGTAAGGGTGGGAACTTAAAGAAGCCAGTTAATAAGGAAACCCAAGCTAAACAATTTGTGTGTTTCACGTGTGAACATGGTTACTATAGTGCACATTGCATGCATAATAGGGAAGTCTTGAACAAGAGGCTCAATGAGTAACCATTAAAAGTGATGTTTTATTATAGTTTATTCATAGCTAATTGCATAATATTTGAGCGTATATATGATTGACTATTGAGTTTTCAACTTAACTCTTGTTTTTAGTGATTGATTTATTTCTCATGTAAACAAGAAAATTTGAGTAAAATTGGATACACTTGACGAACAAGTTGCTAAGGATGATCAAATTGGACTCAAGAGGGCAAAGCCATAATTTAGAACATGGGTCGAGATTAGAATCAAAGTGGATACTCGTGGATGATTTAAACCCGTTCCCAGAATGTTGGGGTCCAGAACCCAAGGAACGCTAGATAAATAATACCGTCCAGATGCAATCATTGAATCATACTTATTAACTTATTGAAGTCAAAGTCAAAATCGAAGATAGAGTGTCACCGTCCAGATGCAACTTTCACTGTCCGGACGCAAGCATCAAAGTTGCAAATCCAGAGAGTTTTAATTATTTCGACACCATTATTATTGTTCGGACTCAAAATTGATGATACGGCGTTCAACCATCCAGACACGAGTGTTACTGTTCGGATGCCCCTCTAAAGCAATAAGTTCCAATGACTTTCTACTATTCGGATGCAGCCAATTCCGTTTGGATGTGCCTCTTTAAGTCGGCCAGAAGTCTTCATCAAGTAGAATACCGAATTTTTAGAAGCCAGGTTCCATACCTGTACCTAGGTTATTTTGTATAAACAAAGGAGCTCTCATGTATAGAGAGATCATTATTATTCTTTTATTTTTCTACTTTCAAGTTCTATGTATAGTGAGTTTGTTTTTTTGTACTCTTTAATTAGGGTATTGACCTAGGATTGTGAAAGAATTATTCATGTTTATGCAATTATTTTTTGTATGCTTTAATGTTATATTTTCCTGAAATTCTAGATTAATTTGAATGATAGTTAGTAAATTTTTATGCTCTGTATAATTGTTTGACTATTCCTTAACTTGATTAAATTTTTGGTATGAATAGTGCTTTTAAATCCCTTGCGAGTGTCATAGAACTAATTCTTAAATTCATATTTTCAAAGTAATCGCTTATTGTTTTCAAAACCAAATCTTCCGGTTTATTACACTGACGTGAGAAATCAACTAAGATAATTATAATTACATAAATATGTTTAATTGATGATCACAAATAAGATCAAGATCCCGAAACTAAAGAGTCCTTTTTCCAATTAATAAATCCCTTTTAAATTCCTTGTTTTTAATTTACAAAACCAATTCAATTTACAATCTAACTGTTACTTGTTCTTCTTTTTCTATCTTTTGATTTAATTGATCCATTTGGTTCGACCTCGGACTTCCCGAGTATTACTACTTTTTGACCCCTTGCACTAAGGTGCACTCTTTTAAGGATCAAACACTTATGCATATTATAGGTCTCATATCATCCATTTAGTTGTGTTAGTTACTCAGTTCTTGTTTTAGTTTTGTATTTTATGGAGAAAATTGGTATTTGCATGAGACCTAATGTAAAAGTGAGGATTTGAACACTATTTCATGCTATGGAGGACTTGGAGGATGAGCTAGGAGGTTCAGGAGTCAATCCAAGGCCAATGCAAGCATAATTGAATGAAGGACATGTTCTACCAGTAGGTCTTCTACCGGTTCAACTGGAGGCAAAAAATTGATTCTACCAATAGAAGTCCACTCCTACCGGTAGAAGTAAAACAGAGAGTTGTTCAACTGATATGTGAGTATTGTTCTACAGGTAGGTTTGAAATAGAAAGGTGTTCTATGAGTAGAAGAGAAGAGCAACAAGTTTGTGCAAAATAGTGAACAGTTCTACTAGTAGGTCGTTTTGTGCTTCCTACTAGTAGGTTATTGTAATTTTGTTGTGAGGATAGTTTTGGAAAGACAATCCGCTAGGTTATTTTAAAGGCCGTGATTGGTGGATTATAGGGAGAAAAATCAACACATAACCTCCTATAAATACCCAAGCTAGCAAAAGAAGGCATCATTATGAGAAGACCAAAATTTCATCGTTCAATTCACTGTTCTTCTTTTAGGGTTTAGAATTAGTTTTCTTTTCTTTCAAGAGTTCTTCTCCGTTGTTCAATTACAAGGTTTGTTTAAGTTCAAGTTCTTTATTTCTTGCAACACTGTTACTTTCAAGTTCTACTTTGTGAACGATTTACATTCTTGAAATTCAATGCAAGGTATTTACATTAACTTGCAATTTCAATTCAAGTTTTGCTTACTTTCAATTATAATCATACTTTCTTTAATTGCTTTCATTTTCAATTCAATAATGATTGAGTAGTCGTACTCTGGTTTGAATGGATGAGGGAATCTCATCCATGAATTGGGTATTTTGAATCAATTAGGGTTTTGTCAATAATTAAGTATTTTGGGTTATTTGAATGATTAAATTTGAAAACACTTTCGATATGTATATCTTTGTGCTTACCCGTAGGTAGTTAAGTCTGGCAGAGACAATTCTTGGAATCACTATAATCAAAGTGAGTGTAATTATTTTAAAATCAAATCAATTGACTTGAATACACATTTTTTATTTACAGTTGGGTGTTAATCGAATATTTTTTGTTTGAGTGCGTTTGAGTACAATCTCAAATGAGTTATAGAAATTTGGTCAAAAATACTTGTTCATTGTGAGATGAACTCTTCCACTTAACCGATCTTTCTTTTAATTATTATTTCTTAACTAATAATTTCTACAACCGAACCTTTCAAAATTCAGAGTTTTTATTTTTTGTTGTTTATCACCCCTTGAGCCAATCATTTTCCCTGAGCAGATGAACTCAGTAATTAACTAAGTTACAAACACGAAATCTTTCCTACGCTCGAGAATTCCTTCTTAATTTACCCCACGTTGAGAAGCAAGCAACATGCATCACCTTCTAAGGGGTCACATGCTAGAGTGCACAAAACTCCTTCTACTCCAGAGGTCAAAGTTGATTGATTTATATCAGAAGAGAAAAGAGTGAGTCCTACACGTTTTTCCTAACCAAACTTGTGACGCCCCAAAATCCAGAGGTCCGTTGATCACACATCAACTCGCGAAAATACCCGTGAGTGCCGTGTAACTCGACACTACGTAAAAACATCCCCTTAATTCGGATTATAACTCACACTTGTAACTCGTGTTTCTTTAATCATTTAATCCAACCGAGGTCCAATGTGCCTCAATATATCTCATTTAATGTCTATTTGTATCTTCGGAGGGAAGGGAAACCTAGGTTGAAAGCATGACAAAACACCTTTAAAATTTTAGAATTTTTGGAAACCCTACCGATACGCGTACCGGTACGATTTGCTCACTGGAGTTGAGCGTACCGGTACGGTTAACTCTCTGCACAGTAGCGTACCGGTATGTATACCGGTACATTTTGTCGATTTTTGCCTGTTTCAACCATTTTTCATTTTAAACCCATTCTAAACCCTTTTACATTCATCCAATACATGTTAAACATCATTTGCTATATAAAACTTGATACATACAAGTTCTATTACAGGCATTTAAATATGATTACAATATTTATATGTCAAAAACTATCTTTCACCAAAAGTTTTACAAAACTTCAAGGTTAAAGACCACATGTTGGTCTCTCATCACCCTTGAGGCCCCGAGTGAGAGCCATCCTCGGGCGTGTGTCCTTCACCTGAAATGTGCCCCGTATAGGGTAAGCCACGCTCAGTAAAATAATTCCTACAGAGGCTACTCCCCACCTAGATGCACATGGAATGCACACATGCAACATTCAACAATCTATCACATTCTAAGCAAGATTATGTATTCAATGTTAGAATTCTTTATGTCATGTCATGAAATGAGAGACTCACTCATGCAATTCAACCCGAGCCCTCCCGGCTCCTCTACACATGCAAGTGTCAATGTGTATGAATCCGTCATCCATGTTGCACATCGAATGACATTTACAATTTTAGGGTCTTCCTTGGGGTAGATGTTTATGGACCTACACCAACAGTACCCAACCGACACGGAATTCATGGACTCCCACCAACGGTTCCGCGTACACCGACACACTTTATGGGTTCTTATACCAACGGAGTGCGTATCCACTCACCGGGTCTCTCACCCGAGAGATGTTCTAGTCCCTTATTGCTATGCCGACCCAACTTTTCATGCAATCATGCGACTCAACGAGATCTTCAATCCCTTTCTTCCGAGTCCATTTATCAAATACCAAGAGTGATATTTGATTAACTATGCACACTCACACCCACACTCATGACTTATGCCCATGAATGTGATGTCAATATCATACTCAACATGCAATGAATGTCAATTGAGCAATATCAACCACATATCATCATATTCCATGGAAATATATCATATGCATATAATTTTCATAAACAATCATCATGCTAACATATCATAAAACATATATTCACATATTATCAACTAGGCACCAATCATGTTATCATATAATATTTTTCACACAACATCAAATATCATCATTCAAGGCATTTAACCAAACACCTTCAAGGCAAACATAACATGCTATTACACAAATTTTTCCTCATATCATCAAGCATCAAGGAATCACATAAGTGACTTCTACATATCAAATTCAAGCTAGAATTTGGTTTAAGTCTTTTTTAGACTTGTTTCCTCATTTCTATGACCATATATATATACATAGGTCCACATCTATATAGTTACACACCCAACCCTTGACCTATGGACATCATAGGGTTGGAATAAGCCAAAGTAGGAGAAACTTTACCTGGCTTAAAGTGTGGAGAACTTCAAGAGCACCTTCCAAGTCCAAAACCTTTATTCGGACATGTTGATATTGTTTATCCGTGATTTTTTCATATCAACATAGCTCTACCTCTGATTGTTTGGGATGATGTGATCCTCGTTGTTAAGAACAACTTGAGCTAAATTTTGCCAACTCATTGATGGTAGTTCGGCTTATCATGTTGGCTCGGTTAAATGTAGTTACTTTCCGAATAACTGGTGCCTATTTCAGGGCTAACTTGTCAAATGATTTTGTCGGCTCTAGTTCGCTGACGTTCCAAGTGATCACCATGCTGACCACATGACCTTCGTCACGTGTCTGTACTTATTTTGTGCTTATATTTATTTTGAATTATTAAATGTTTAATCATGCACAATAATTATGTGCTCCTTCACAACTCTAATGTAACATGTTTAATATATTATCCATTACTTTTGTTACAAAAAAAACTGATAACGAGGATCGAAAGGTGTATGGGAAGTTGTATCATTTCACAATTCTAACTAAAATGTATCTCTCTTTTTGTTTTCCTTTTTGGCGCTATAGAGTACACATCAAGTTCATCAATTTAATAATAGAAAAAAAATTCATTAAGTGCTACTTTACACACCAAAGAACCATTAAGTTTTATGATTTTTTAAATCGGACCACTAAGGCTTACTTTTTAAAGATGATTCAAAATAAGTGCATAATATACTTGCCTTCCAAATTTAACAATTGTAATTGGAAAAAATAGTATTGTTATTAACCATAGACATATAATAATTTATTAAAACATAGAGTATTGTGTTATTTTTTCTTTTGAAAACCTTAGAATATTTATAGGTATCATTGCATTCAAGAGATATTCATCAATTTTATTAATTTAGTGATTTTTCTTGACTTCTTATGATTAATTCAAACTTGATGATTTAATTAAGTTTTTTACGAGGAATTTTTAAATTATCAATCCATTCATAACGAATCCAACAATCTATTAACTTAGTTGACTAGTAGTATCATGTGCAATGCATGGATAATAATTCGTCAACCAATGTTATACATAGAAAATATATCAACAATAAATGCAGTTTTCTCCAAGAAAAATACAATTATTTGTATTCCAAAAAGTGCAACATTTAGTTTGACTGAAATCACTTGTGATATCTGACCAAACATGTAAACATAAAAGCAGTCGATATATATAGGATATCTGACCAATCACTTGTGAGTTTACTTCTATTGCCATTTTAGGAGTAACTTATCCATATTTTGGAATTAATAGGAATGAATTAAGAAAAAGAAAACTTGTTACCAAATGCATGTTCTAATTTTGGCATTTCAAAAACCAAAACTAAAAATAAGCAAGTGTATTGCACCAATAGTACATCAACATTTGTGTTTGGTTAAAATTAACTTATCAGAATTGTAACACCCCGTATTTTTCTTTTATATATATGCATATAAATATATAGTAAATGAGTGTTGTAAAAGGTGGATATGTGTAGTGATGTGTCTTTAAATCTTGGTAGATTTGAAAAGTAAAGATTTAAAAGGTTAGTGGAAATAATAGTTGAATTTTTATTTTAATAGGTGAAAATATGAAACTTAAGGTCCTAGAACTTGTACTAAATAGGTTTGGTGTAGAAATAGGTATTGAAGATGCATGAGATGGCTTTGGAAGGGTTTAAGATGGATTGGAAATGAAAAATGGAGGAAATAGGAAAAACTGGGCAAAATCGTACCGGTACTAAATGGTCCCAGAGAGTTCAACGTACCGGTATAGCATACCGGTACGGCCAAAAGATTTCTGAATGTTTAATGTCGCGATCTTGGTCTGATTTTCGCCCTATAAATACATTATGTCGCCTCCTTTGGCTCTATTTCGGCCCCTCCAACCTTAGAAACCCTAAGAGAGAAAGAAATGAGAAAAAGAGAGGAAGAAAGAAAGAGAGAAACACTTGTTTTGAAGGGATTTATACCTTGGAGTCCATCAAGATCTAACTTTTCAAGAACAAAAGGTATGAATTTTCTCTCATTCACTTGCATTGAGGCTAGGGTTTACTTATATGTACTCTTTCCACTCTAAATCTTATATGTATGCTATAGATCATTGATTCTTGATATCCTCATAAATATTACCATGCATTAAACAATATTAATGGTGGGTTCACCATTAAATCCTTGTTCTTGGCTAAAAACCCTAGATTTCAAGAGAGATAAATTTTTCTCTAAATTTTGCTTTATTCTTGATTTCAAAAACTTTAGTGTTTCATATTGAACCATAAAATGATGCTATTGTGATCTCATGTACTTTTCTTAATTGGTTTTGGAATTGTTGCATAATATATTTTGTGAATTTTGGATAAATGCTTGTAAATGGGGATAAATGTTAGAATTGTATGCTTAGTTGGGTTGTTTAGGATGCACATGAGTGAGAGGTTCCATGTAAGGATGTTCACCCTCTCTCAAGAGGTTTCCAGTAAGGATGCTTGAGAAACAATGTAGTAATTGGTGAGAGGTTCTATGTAAGGATGCTCATCCATTCTCAAGAGGTTCCCTTTAAGGATGCTTGAGAATCAAAGGTGACCTAAAAGGGGGTGGAGGTAACCCCAAAGTATGCCACCTACCGAAAGAATTGTTGAAAATTTTTTATAACCATTAATGATTATTATTTGTATGAGGTTTTCGTTACTCATTCAAGTAATGTCTTTAAATAAACTGGAGATCATTTTTAAATGTCACCGTTTTATTTCAAATTATGTATCTATGTTATGTTAAAAATGAGACCGACCGTTTTAAATGCTTTTCTAAACCTTGTATGGGTTGGGAGAAATTTTCTACAGAGCGTCGTGCTCACCCTCTACCCCTAACATTTTTCAGATTGCCCGCTAGAGGAGGACGTAAGGTTCGAGGAACCTGCTACTTGGGAGACTCCACTTGACGGGAGTGTGGATTCTGAGATGGACGCATAGAGAGGTCTCCTTTCCTTTTGTACTAGACTAGGACATTCTTTTGGAACATTATGTAGTCTAGCTCCTTTTGTTATTTCGCTGCATGTCTTTAAATAATTTTTGAGATGTAATAGCCATGACTTGGGCTTATTCTTTTGGATAATGATGTAATTCTTTGTGGATGACAACTGAAGTCTTGTTTCTTAAGGGATTTTATTAGTGCTATCATGATATAAATGGTTTTAGAATGTAATACCGTTTAGGGTGTGTTTTGGGGTGTTACAAGAATGTAGGGTTCAAAATTTTCTATATGTTAGTATGGATAATAATCCGAAATGATCCATATAATTCAAACCAAAAAAGCATAATAACATGATACTAAAACTCAATTCGCTTTTAAGGAAAAGTGATTTGTCGCTTTGATAAGTATAGAATATTGCACATCATGCATTTCTATTGCACCCATTTTACTTGTTTTGTGGTGAAATTTGGGGAAAATGGTTTCAAATTAAGATTTGTGTGATTGTAGATAAAGAGTGGGTAATGTCATGTATAAAGCACCCCATCAAGTGCTCAAAGTCAATGGAAAATAAGAGACCGTATAACGGATGGCTCAAGACCTCAAGGGACCAAGAAAATCCCAAGGCAAGACATCATCTACCGGTAGAAGACTCAAGACCTACCGGTAGAAAAGGCTACTGGAAATCTTCTACCTCTGCCATGCAAAAACCTACCAGTAGAAAAGTTTACTGGAAAAAACCTACCGGTAGGTTTTCTATGTTCTACTGGTAGAACATGCCCAAATATGTCAAACACTTCTTCATACGACTCCACCTACTCCGAAGGCCCACCGCTTGTCCTGTAAACCATACCCTGACATGTTTGACACCCCATGATACTCTCTTAACCCCTAAAGTCAGATTTAAAGTAGGAGAGATGAGAGAAACAAGAGAGAGAAGAGGGGTGGTTGGAAAAGCATAGGAGGACCATGCTTGGACTGAAATTGCTTGTTTAAGTGGACAACCTCTCTTCAATCATTTCAATTCAGTCACACATGCTAAGGGAGAAAGGATGGATGACAATTGGGAGGTTCTGACACCATTATTCAAATTTCATTTGCTTTTAGAGAGAGAAGCTTCAAGGTAGAAGATGAAGTTTTAGAGAGAGAAGGTGGGTTTTTTGCATTTTTCTTCACCATTTTCATTGTAATAAGCTCCATTTAACTTGTAATCTTTCCCTTTTGCACTATAATCTCTTTTATTCAAGTTGTAACCAAGCTTAGTTAAGTGTTCTTATATTTTCATTTCTACATTTGAGAATTTTCTCCTCAAGCTTTGTATTTTAGGTATGAATGGTTTCGCTCTTGTAGTTTAAACCTTTTCTTACATCAATACAAGTTTCATGTTTGATTTCATCACCATGTTTCTTCATTTCATGTTTGTTCTTGCCTCTATTATGAGTAACTAAACTTTTAGTTGTCTAATCCAAGAGAAATTTCCTCTTGGATATGTGAAATCGACTCTCTTTCATTTTTCATTGTAGTGTAAAGTGTTTGATTTGACTAGGTTGAGTGAGGACGTGGTTGTGAGCTCTTGATACACCGTAGACTTGTCACATGATATGCTTTTGTCCAATACAACCATTAGTCTCTCACTTCCTACGAATCAACCAAATACTGAGACACCATTGGTTGAATGACATGAGTCGATTTGACATTTTCACTTAAATGATCTCTATGGATTAGCCAACCTTGCTTTCTTACATATTTTATAAATCACAAACCAACAAACTTCTAATCATAAAGATTTTCCAATTTTCACTTTGCACAAATCACTCTTAAAAGCACTGACCTTTTCTTCCTTGAGAAGATGACTTTGGAATACTCATTCCAAGTAAAACACAATATTACAAGACTCTCTCTATGCCTGGGGACCAATTTTGCGCGCACACACAGACACACACACATTTTTGTTCATCCACGAATGATTTTTCTCATTTCTTGCATTGAACCCCATGGAGAGTGACACTCAGTAATTTCTATAAGCCATATACACATAATTCGAGTTCATGTTTGAAGGTCGGCGAAAACCATCAAGTACACTTGATCCTTCAAAAGAAGCCTTGGAGCTTTGACAGAGAATGGTCAATGTCCTCTGAGCACTTGAAAGCCTGAAGAAGTGTCTAATGAAACATAATAAATTGATATTGCCTCACTAATGTTCAGGGAATGAAATAACATATTGTTATTACCTTCTTAACAAAATTATAAAAAACATATGTTCAGTAACCTATGATATATTGGAAACTAAAAATTTCACTATTGCCATATTATTATGACATTTTTGGTGCTAGAACCTGTAAGAAGATGGTATGCAGGATACAAATTCTACATCAAGATATGGTGAGAAGACATAATGTTACTAACGGATTTTAGAGGTTCACAAAATTATCATAAATGAAAAACCAAAAGATAAGACACTAAATATATTCAATCACTACTCATTACCTATCCCATCTCTTCCCTCTTCCACCCGACAACAACAACACCCCTTTGTCTCGCATACGACTCCTCCAAAAGCACATCCACTTAAACTCCACCATTCCCAATCTCTGAAAGCAAAACTATGCATGCATTAATCGAGTCGTCAATCTTTACTGACCATTCCCTCTCATCTCTTCGTTTATAAAATCCCTATCGACCAAAAAAGAGACCAAGAAGAATTATAAACCCTTATAGTCAAAAGAAACTGAATCACAAATATTAACAAGAACAATGGAATGGAGTGAGTACCAACAAAGCTTGTTGTTTTGCAAGTGGGTATACGTTCGAGGCAAGCTTGATCGTTACTGACGTCGAACGGGTCTCTGATAAAGGTAAACGACATTCTTTTACATCTCTCTTAAACGAAAAATCATCTGTAGAGAGAGATAGATAATGGAATGGAAAAGAGATGTGAAGCAGTGAGGCAAGTGACTAAATAGAACATAGAGAGAAATAAAGAGATCTTCGGGTCATGGGGATGTAGTTCGGTGTGAAATTGAATTTTGGATAAGAGATTGTGGGGATAGAGACGTGCATAAGCATGCATAGTATTTTCAATTTCACACCAAACTATATCCCTAAGACCGAAGGTCTCTTTATTTTAAAAAAGATAAGCTACTGTTAAAAAGGACCAATAAGATGATACCAAATAAGATTTTTAAAAATAAAAATTTCAAAATTCTAGAAAATGAGGATGACTAGAATAGAGGTTTCTCCTTGGTTGTAGATACTGATGAGCCCAAATTTTACCGGGCCAAACCCAATTCAAATAAACTGAGGAAGCCCAAACAGAGCAGGGTCAACCCACCGAAAAGGAGTCCAATGCACCAAAGGACCAAGAGGCCAGCTCCAGGACGCCCAAAAGAGGGCGCCGCCCAAGAGTCTCAAGTGGTCGCCCTCCCAGCTAGTCTCCAAATGGGCGCCACCTAGGGCCAGGCCCTCCTGGTCCGTCCTCCTACCTCTCCTTCACACTCTTCTGCTAGCCACTCAACCTCAAGTCCATCTCAGCGCCAAGGTGACTCCGAAGACCAGGAGCAATCCACTCAAACTCCAAGCTCAGGCTCAAGTACAATCTACCTCAAAGTCCACCTCCGAAGGAAAAAGGGCATGAGAGAGAGAGATCTATTCCTACCTTAACTATGCTTACCAAAAAGGTCTACTCCTACCAAAATTGTACTTACCAAAATAGTGGAAGACCCCTTCTTCACGTCACTGCCTCACCGCCTAGGTGAGCCTATATAATGTAAACCCCTCTCTGCATGAAGAGGCAGAATGATCATCACCTCCTTGAGACCTCTACACCTTGAAGCTCCTACACACACTACATATCTCTACACACATTCATCTCTCTCTAAGTACTGTAAACTCTCCGGAGTACCTTAATACATTAATAAAGATCGCCGGCTACGGCTGCCATTCGAGAAAGTGGACGTAAGTCACCCGGACCGAACCACTATAAATCTTGGCGTTGACTCTATATTTACCGTTTTACCATTGATTGTCATTGATTGTCTATTTACTGCTCTTTAATCATACATTATCACTCTCTTGACTGTTGATCTTGCATGAAGACGATTTTATGCATCATCAGTTTGGCGCCGTCTGTGGGAACGACTAGTTTTCCTACTCTTTTAATCCATGACAATCACTACCCGATCGATGTCTCAACAACCGAAAAACAACAACCCGGCTCACCGGGAGGAGGCTCCGCTTCCCCTTGCACCATCTGAACCATCTACTAATGCAACCCCTGCCGGGCAACAACAACAGCTCCTCAAAACCATGCAGCTGCTGGTGAAATAAAACCAGCAGATCATTCAACTGATGCTCGCCCAAGGGGGCGACACCCATCACCCTGTGGGAGGAGTCCCACTCCCTCCGACAAGAGAGGAGCCACTACCTATCCCTTCTGGACACCAGACAGCCCCCACCATGGGGGTCCTCGCCAGAATGCCCCAAGGCGCACCTCGCCCAATCCTTCCTCAGAGCACAAGGAGTTCACTAGTCCCCCATCCACACGTACCTGCACAGGAGAACGAAGACGGAAAGAGTCAATATGGCGACCATGGGAGCCAGTACCACCACCCAACGGAGGATGTCCCTAATCAATGGGACGAGAAGATCAGAGAAGTGCAAAACCAACTCGATGTGCCCTCAACGCTATCAAGGCCCAAGCGCCCGAGACTGTAGACTACCTGGTAAGACGTACCGATACTCCGTTTACAGCTGATATTGTCAATTACCCTCTGCCCTCCAAGTTCAAGATGCCCACCATTGAAATCTTCGACGGCACCAAAGACCCTCTCGACCACCTCGACATGTACAAGTCCCTCATGCAACTCCATAATGTGCCTGAGGAGATTATGTGTAAGGCCTTTCTTACCACTTTGAAGGGGTCCGCACGCCAATGGTTTGCAAAGATTAAGTCCTCCTCCATACACTACTTCGGAGAGCTCAGCAGGTCCTTTGTCTCCCACTTCATTGGGGGACGTCGATATCAGAAACCTATGACCCACCGGCTCACCATCAAGCAGGACATGGATGAAAGCCTAAGAGATTACCTCGCTCGTTTCAATAAGGAGACCCTCCAGATTGAGGAGCCAGATGACAAGGTAGTCATGACCGCCTTCATCGTCGGCCTTCGCACCTTCAGTTTCATGTTCTCAGTACTTAAGAAGTTTTCCTCCAACATGTCCGAGCTACTATCAAGGGCATAGAAGTACATAAACGCCGAAGATGTCACTAAGGCCAGACGAGGTAAGTTCTCCTACGGGGGTGATAAAAGGAAGGACACCCGCGAAGACAAATGGGAGATAGAGAACAAAAGAAATAGGACAGAGAGAATATCTATCAAGGACCGCCATGGTCCCCTACCTCTGAGAGAGCAACAAGCCTTCACACCGCTCAATGCTTCTGTGGAGCATATCCTATTCCAAATACAAGATGACCCTACAGTACGCTGGCCAGAGAAGATGAAGACCCCCCAAATCGGAGGAGCCCGAACAAGTATTGTCGTTTTCACCACAACTATGGTCCTGATACTAATGACTGCTTTGATCTTAAAAGACAGATCGAGGAGCTCATACAGCGTGGCCACTTGAGACAGTACGTTGCTAGCAGAGAACAAGCCCCACCACCTGGTCGGGACCAGAATAACAGAGAACGCCAGCAACCCTTCGAAGAAATTCAGATGATCGCCTAAGGGCGAGGAGGAGGTGACTCCAATTTCACCAGGAAAGTATTAGCCCACCTATGGGATACCGAGCACCAGAATATTTTATCT
>CM042188.1:23469961-23513242 GCA_023539305.1 Ilex asprella | reverse complement strand
CATATTAAAATTTGAATCGATTTGAACTTTACCCGAGTTGTTAGCGCAAATTAAAATTTACTTTCGAGTCGATTAAAATTTATATTTTTTTATTTATTAAAATTCGTGTCAATTAAAATTCGATTTATTAAAATTTGAGTCGATTAAAATTTATATTTTTATGTATTAAAATTTGGCTGATTAAAATTCAATACGAGTTGATTAAAATTTGACTTTAGTAAATTAAAAATAATTTTTAATTTGCTCAAATAGAATTTTAATTAGCCAAAATTTAATTCGTAGAAAAATATAATTTTTAATTGGCTCAAATTTTAATATGTAAAAAAATAAATTTTAATTAACTTGAGTCGAATTTTAATTCACTCGAAATTTTAATACTTAAAAAAAAAATTAGAAATTTTAATAATTAAAAAAATAATTTTTAATTGGCTCATTGTATGTATCCCCGTATAAGTAAATGTTAGAAAATTGCACTTTCTTATTGGGTTAATGCTTTATTACGTTTTATTATGGTTATGAATAATAGTTATATGTTATCAACATTCATTATTTTTTTCATAAGTTAGGAAAAAATATGTAATCATATATTTAACCCATAAGGACACATATTTACTCATATATGTATCCAAACTCATGTTTAACGTAAACAAACATGGGTTTGGATTAAATTGATTTAGGGACAAAATAGTCATTTATATACAAATACATTATCATAATAGTCATATCCCTGCACATACCAAACATGGGTTTGGACAGTATTAACCCCCTCAAACCCATCTTTGAATCCCATCTTTGGGTCAAACTCAGGTTTGAACAATCCAATCCAAACCCCTCCCCAAAAACATACCAAACAGGCCCTAAGGGATAGAGTCTCATCTTTGGGTGGATGGATTGTTGTAGAGGGATTACCATTCCACTTATGGCATCGAGAGGTGTTTAAGAGAATAGGGGACTGTTGTGGGGTTTTTGTTGAGATTAATCGACAGATTGAGCGGATAGAGGCCAGAATCCGATTGCATTTAGAATGTGTTTCTTCAATCGCTGATAGTGGAATACAATGGAAAATCATTCGTCATTAGCATTAGGGTTTTCTCAAACCTTGGGAATTTGAGTTGTGCAAAAAAACAAAAGTTGGTAGGAGGTAGTACAAAAAAAGTATACACGGAGCGAAAGGTAAAAGATGAAGTTGGGATTTTAAGTGGGGCCTGTGGCGCCACCAGAAGTGATGGTAATTTAAGGGATTGTGCACCCAAAGGGAAGGTTATCAAACCTATGAGTGATGAGGAAGATTTTATAATTATTGAAGCAATTAAGATCTCTAATGATGCGGGTAATGTAGATAGGGGAGGGAAAGAGAGGGGATAATTAATCCTCACAAAGATTAGGTTAAGAAACACAAATCTCCGTAGAAAAACTAATCAATTCATATTTATCAATCTAATTCAAATAATTGGGATTACACCATTATTTATAGGACAAATGTCTTACCCAAATAAAAAGTGCTCTCTAGCTAAAATTTTATCTAAATCTCCTAATGAGATGATTATTAGCTCTAATAAATAATAGAAATAAATAAAATTATAATCTTTAAATTTATGTCTATCCAATCCCGATCCCTATCAATTCTACTCAGCTGAAACAAACTCTTCTCCGAAGAGTTGTAAAGGTAGGACTCCAAGAGATATGAAGAAACTTGTGTTCCAAGAAAATAGTATTGTAAATCCCCATAGTAGAAAACAATCCTTTTACATGATATTGATGTATGATTAGGAGAACTTTTAGGCTCATTAACAATGTCTAATTTCAGTTCATCAATCAATTGAATTGAAGTTTATAGTTGTGGAGGAACTTCTTGGGGGTAGAGCTTGTTCAACTACTTGTTGATGATCAATGGGTGAAGAAGATGAATCAAAATCTACCTTGTTCACAAAATTGTCGGGGGAGTTCAACTCCAAAAAAGACGGTCAAGGCATCCACAATCGCTTTTAGCGAGGGTAAGATGTCCAAGATTTCTTTCATTAAGGCCATTGGTGCTTGGAGTGAATCGAGCTTAGCATCACGTGCTTCAAGTTCGACAAGTAATTCTACATTGGGAACCACCACATTAAATCAGGAAGAATACGTTAGGGGTTCATGATTCAATACCCCTAATGTCTTTTAGAAGATCCCTATGCATCTTGAATTACTCTAAAATCTTACACAATGAAATTATCGGAATTGAAGTAAACTTCAATTTGGGAACTGAATTAAGCTAAACTTAACTCCAATAAAATCCAAATCAATCTTTGAAATCCGCACAAATATCTCTCAATATCTCATGTGCTTTATAGTCAAAAAATAATACACCCCTTTTTATTTAACAATTGACAAAAAAATCATGAGTTCTTTTAGTAATGCCTTCAATAAGACAAACCTCTAATATGAGTAATAGAAGCTGCATCAGATTCTTAGAACTCGTCAAATGGGTATTGATTATTGTAACTTCAATTCAGATCTTGAACCCAGATCTAAAAGAGACAAGAAAAACCCAAATCTGCTTGACAGACCAAAGAAGACGCTAGAAAAGAACCAAGATCTGCTTCACAAATCAGAGAAGACGTAGGAAAACCAGATCTGAAACAAAGAAGACGTCAACAAAAAAAAAAGGAAAACTGGAGAAGATGTCGGGAAAAAAAACCCAGATCTGAAGCAAGACGCTGGAGAGGACGTGTGTGTGTCTGTGTTCTCATTTCACAGGTTCTTGGTAGTGTTCAATGAACCCATGTTTCTTTTGATATTTTTTTATGTGAAACAGTCAATCCAAACATTTTTGCTTTTTTTATTTTCTGTCTTAATGCCTAAACTGATTTGGGCGTTTTTTGTTCTGTACAACATTTTTTAGAATTATATAACCAAAAAAGTTTTGCGACATAAAAAACACGAAAACACAAGGCCTGTTTAGTTTGCATATCAAAAAACAGTATCTGAAAATTATTTTTGGGAAGAGTTTTAAAAAAGTGTTTTTAAAAATTTTTAGATTGCAAAACCTGTTTGGTTATGCATTTTTAAAAATAGTTTTAAAGAACAAAAATTATAAAATTTGTTTGGACAATAATTCACGATTCCCATCTCTCCCTTCAACTCTCTGTCTCTCTCTCTTTCACTGTGCATCAAGACCCACAAAGCACAAAGCACCACCGAAACCCACAAAGCAACAACACCCACAACCGCCACCAAAACCCATAACTACCACTCAAACCCACAACTACCCAAAACCCACAATTACCACCAAAACCCACAACTACCACCAAAACCCACAACCATCGAAACTCACAACCATTGAAACCCACAACCACCACCAAAACCCACAACCATCGAAACCTACAACCATCACCAAAATCCACAAAGCACCGCCGATCTGAGCACAAACACAGACGGAGAACGGAGAAATGAAGAAAAAGAGGGCTTATGTGACTTTTGTGCTTTGCTGGAGTAAGTGAAGAAGAGGGTTGACCAACTCTAGGCAAATGACGGGGAAGGGGGGGAAAAACACCTTTTATACTTAGTCAAAAAATGAACAATAATAAATAGTGCATATATACTCTATGTTTTCAAAATTTTCAAGAAACATATTAGAAAATAAACCAGACTTGTTTTACGTTTTTGTGTTCCAAATCTCATTTTTTCGCAAAAATTTGAAAACAAAAAAGCTAAGCAAACAGGTTTTGGGTGTTTTTAAAATTTTGAGAACAAAATTTAGTTTTCGGGAACAAAACCAAACACGTCCACACTTTCTTAAAACTCTACCTAAAAATAGTTTTCAGATACTATTTTTTTGAGATGCAAACCAACACACCCTTAGTTTTTGTCAAGCAAACACATTTTTACATAATGTTAAGGTTTCATAAATATATCCATAAATACTTAATTTTAGATATTTAATATACTATAAAATTAGTGCCAGTTATTTATTAATAATGATAAATTAATTAATAATGATAAGCGATTTATTAATTGCAGGGGTTATTAACAATTATAAAAGGAAAGTAGGAGGGGGCATTAATGTTAATTAACAAATCTAAAGAAAATTAATGAATTTAAAAGAAAATAAAAACCGAGGGGGAGGGGGATTAAACAGTCGATGCTTGGATTTGAGTTTGAGACTCACGCAGACTCACGTTCGATCGATCGAGAGAGAAGAAAAAGAAGATTTGTGCGATGAAGAACTAGTAGCAGAAGGAAGAAAGAGAGAAGAACAATAAAAAGGAAGAAGACCGTATTTGAAGCAACTGGATCTAGACATGACCTGGACCGTGGGAGTGAACGGTGGCTTGGATTTGATCACATCTCGACTTAGGGACCCCGGTAAGGTGCAGACTCTTCTATTTCTTTTGATCTCTTTCTCTCTCTAATTTGCTGAAGAAGGGGATGACGAGAAGAATTTCTCTCTTTTATGGCTTAACGCAATTTTTTGAGCTCTTGTCTCTCTCTTCTGTTTTGCTGAAGAAGGGGATGATAGGTGAAAAATCTCTCCCTTGACAATTTTCTGAAAATCAATCGAATTAAGTTCTTGTTTCGATCGAAATATTACTAATTCATCCAAAATGGTTTGAAATTGTGACGATTCATTCGAAACGTAGGATTTTTTGTTTCTACCCATGTTTTGTGTCGGTGTGTTGAAAATCCGAAATATTTCGGACGTTTTGACACGATATTTCGTTCCTTGATTAAGGGATGTCTGGAGTCAACTATTTTTTCAGTTATATTGAATGAAAGACTTGGGGAAATTTAAAGCATACATGGGAATTAGACAAGGTGATTCATGTCTCCTTTTTTAATCACTCTAGTGGTTGATGGATTAAGCAGGTTAATGAAAAAGTAGAGATGTGTGATTTGGTGGAAGGTTTTATGCTTATTAGGGAAGAATTTTTATGTCCTATTTGCAATTTGCAGAGGATACGATTTTTTTTTCATCTGGGAATTAGGTGAAATTTAAGAATTTGGAGAAGATTGTTGATGTATTTGAGTTGATTTCTGACCTTAAAATAAACAAGGAAAAAGTAAAATTGTGGGGGTTAATTCTAGTCAAGAAAAGACTAAGAGATTGACCTGGGACTTAGGATGTAGGGTGGGTGCGTGGTCGTTAAGATATTTAGGTTTTCCATTCGGCTGTAATCTATTGTCTAGCATCATGTGGTTGAGAGAGTTAGGAAAAGGTTAGATGGGTGAAAAAAAAATGTTTATTTCTAGGAGGGTAGGTTAATGTTAGTGCAGTCTGTTGGCTAGTATTTCCATTTATTTTTTTGTCTCTATTCAAAATGCCTAGCTTAGTAGCAAAGAGGGTTGAGGGGATGATGTGAGATTTTTCATGGA
Source organism: Ilex asprella (assembly GCA_023539305.1). Lineage (NCBI taxonomy): Eukaryota > Viridiplantae > Streptophyta > Magnoliopsida > Aquifoliales > Aquifoliaceae > Ilex > Ilex asprella. Next base: position 23,507,890 of record CM042188.1, on the reverse strand, counting down.
AAGGAAGTGGGGAATGGAAAAAAGATCATTTGATTAGATAGGAGGTGGTGTCTAGGTCTAAGTTGAAGGGTGATCTAGCAATGAGTAATTTGCTGAAAAAAAATGTGGATTTAGTGGGCAAATGATTGTGGAGATTTTCTTTGGAGCAAGATTCACTATGGCCCGTGGTTATTAGGAGCAAATATGGATTAAATGCTAATGAGTGGGATGCCGGGAGGGTTGAATGGGGCACTTTTTGGAGTCTATGAAAATTCATTTTTTGAGGGATACCTAGTTTCTCTGAGAAGGTCAAGTACAAGGTGGGAAATGAGTTGAAGGTATGTTTTTGGGAGGATGTGTGGAGGGGGTAATATTCTTTTTCTACATTATTTCTGTGTCTTTATCGTCTATCTTGTCATCATGATCATCGTAGTTGTATTGCTTCTTAAGTGCCTTCATATAAATTTTCGATTATTTCGAATTTTGGATTTTAGATTTTAGATTTTATGGGAATGTAGAGAGCTAAAGTGCCATCAAAAGATGCAAGTTTGTGTGTGAATATTGCTCAAGGTAAGAATAATACTAATGATGTGCTTCAAGGAGGAGACCTATTCATTGTCTTTCACCACAGTAGTATGTTATGTGCAAGGGTGATGATGAGACTGTTGATCATTTATTTTTGCATTGCACTATTATACATTTATACTGTCACTATGAAATACATTGTTTGAGTTGGTTGACATTGTTTGCGTGGCCCCGATTTCAATGACATCCATGTTGAGTACGGATTTTAGGAGTTTGGGAGGAAGTCCAAGAGGGAGGAGGACCCCCTTTTTTTTTTTTTTTTTGATCAAGGGAGGAGGACCCTTTGGGAAAGTGCTTTTTTGGCTCTTGTTTGGGTGATATGGATGAAGAGAAATGAGCATTTTTTAAGATAAGCTGGAAGAAGTCGAATCTTTATGGGACCGGTTATATTTCTTGGCTTCATTATGGGCATTGACGACCAAGGAGTTTGACATTATTCCTCTTTTTAGCATTATTGCATGCAGGACAGCTTCGTGTGGATTATATTTTTGATAGTGTCTTCATTTTTATTATTTTTTGTTTGCTTTACCATTATAAGAGTGGTATGCGATCTTGGGTTGGATAACTTGTCCACCTATGATTGGATTGTAATTTTTTCTTTTAATTAACCAATAAAATTGTTGTTTCTTATTGGCAAAAAAGTAAGGAAATTAGTTGCAAGTGTTATTTTTGTGATTGATGACTTTTTAGCCCACCAGTCAATGCCTTTTGCCATTACAGGACCATTATTCTAAATGGCAAAAATTGAAAGGGTCAGCAGGCAGGTTGATCGGAAGACCCCGTATTCCCTTTAGGACTAAGAGTTTCAGGAATTGCTGGTCAGGAAGATCAGAGAGTCCAACAATGTAGGTCTAACATTTTTTTGAAACCCACTGACCTATCGATCCAACCGGCTTTAGTTATTCATTAAATGCAGACCACCACTCTCGACATGCACATTGTTCTACTATGCACCTTTAGCCTACCCTTCAAAGAATGATTCCAATCTCTGTTGTCATTCCTGAAGTTGTTGCTTTACTACTCTATGGAGAGCATTGTAGATGGCCCGCCCCATGTGCTATCAATTGTTCAGAGATTGTCATTCCATTGAGAACCATATGCCTAGTCACTTGCCTTCTGCTGTATCAAGAGTCCACCGATGCATGATCATTGCATTAGTGTGACTCCAGTTACAATATCCAACATATTACTTTCTTTTTCTGGAGCCCTTGTCAATATCAACATGCTACTGCTTAGAGAGTTCACATATAATCTGTATAATGGAGACTGGGAAGTCAGACAGTGCAGGCTGAACATATACGTTTGCAGCTCAACTCACCTAGAACTAGAAGTTTAAACTTGTAAGTAGTGGGCCCATCTTAGGTATATTGCTCATTTTCCACATTACATTTGCAACGTGGGATTTGGCCTTCATATGAGACCTCAACATTGCCAAGAGTCTGATTTGGAAAGCTGATAATTTTATATACAAATGGCACCAGTCTTGTGTGTAGGTAAGGTTGGAGTCTTGACGGTTATAAACTGAAAACCCTTGGAGTACAGCAGGTGACTGCTTCTTAAATACTTGAGGCTTTTTTGATAGTGACAAGTTGCTCTGATCAAATTAAGATGTATGTGAGGAATATAAGTTTATGCGTTTGAAAGATAATTTCAAAATGGGATGACAGTTGAGTAAACAAACTGTCATTTCTATATACAGAGTTCATTATTTGACAGTTTTATAAGGTTTCTGAAGGACTGCTTTCTAGAATGTGGTCTTCTATCAGTCTGATGAATGAATGTCACTGTAATGTTAGCAACAGCCTGCCTCTCATGTGCTTCTCCTATAAACTGTATGCAACCTCTTTTTCCCTGTTAAAACGACAAGAATAACATAATCTCTTCGCATGTGCATCAACTGGGTCCTGTACCTGCCTCGCTGTATCGTGAGTTTCTTTTCTTTCTTTTGACTCTTACTTTTCTACTTTTTATTCCATTTTTGATATGCTTGGATTATGGTTACAAATGCTTTTTTCCCCTCTTCTCTTTATCTTCTTTTTCTTGATCGTAACCATCATCGTCTTCTTTTTTGGGTGTGGATATATCTAAAATTCTACAGGACAACGTGATAACAATGACCCACGACCCACATATGCATATTTAGATGTGTGTGTGTGTGTGTGTATTTATGTAGATAAGTAAAAACATACCTTGCAGTTCATTGATTTTTTCTGAGAAACAACACTTCTTCTCACCTTTTCTCTTTCTTTTTTAGGCATGGAATTTCTGCTTTGGAATTTGACACCAAGGTGACTGCTGGATTCTTACTTGTAATATGAAGCATAATTTATTTTTCTTGTTTTGCATTCTGAATCTATTGTTTGAATTTTTCTATGTATTAATATTTGGCTATGATAGACTTTTCAAAATTAATGTTGTCATCCCGTTGACACCTAAGGAGAAAATATGAGGATTGTACCATTTATATTGGATAAATTGTAGACTTTGAAATTAGGGTTGAATCTTTGATACGAAAATGATATTCAAAGGAAGCATGATTTTTGAAAACCTACCTTGTGTTGGAAACATAGTTCTCAGAAGACATTCAGCACACCATTTGACGTAAAATGTCGGGCTCTTGAAAATTGAACGAAATAGTTGTAAAGAAGAGGAAAAACAAGAAAGGTGTTGTAGAAGTAGTATGAGCATAAAAGTGAAATCATTGAAAATTCAAGTATTTTAATCTATACAATAAAGTACAAAGAGTTTTGAATTCTAAACTTATGTTGAGCTTTTCGCGTTCTAAATCGTTTTAAGATTGTTAATCCAACAATCCTACTTGATCCTTAAAATATTTTTCCCACCTAAGAATTTCAGTAGTACTCTCATTCCATGTAGTACTCTCAGACTCCTATCTACCACTTTTGTCATATTTTCACTCCATATATGCTTCTCTCGCACTCCTCCACTGTCATTTGTTTGAACTTGAATAAATCAATATTTAGTCCAATTGAAATCCAATATAAATTTTATACAACTGAATGGTGATATTCAGCGATCATTTTATGAAATTGGATTAAATTCAGATGTAATTTTTTTAAAATTAATTTAATTTAATTTAATTATTTGAATAAGATCTAATATTTACTTCGAATTTTCTATTTTATCACCTTCAAATATAAATGATAAAAATAAAATACATCGAATAATCAAATTAGATTCAAAGTTGAACTAGATAAAATCGGTTCAATCCAATTCAATAAGCTTACTTACATCTTCTTTATTTAGTGATGTCCAACTGTTTGGTTTTGGTGAGGTAAATGCTAAGTTCAATGTGTATTATGCAGGCAGGTGTGATATTGTTCCTGGGTCATGTTTTCTTAGGGAATTTGGTTGAAATGTGTTTTAAAAAATAGTTGGTTCGTATTGATTAATGATTTTTCTCAGTTTTTCTAATTGACGATTTTTTGGATTATACAATGTCTTCAGTCTGGTGCAATTGTTTGCATTTTTTTATTTGTCTGTTATATAATTATATAGTGCCATAATGCGCACGAGCAATTGCTAGTTGTTTGATATTTATACTCTATAATTAACATGAAGACATGCTTGGGACAACACAAGCATTAGAGCAAGGATGAGAAGAATCTTTGTGTTATAATTTGTACAAATGTAGTTAGAATTAATCAACAAACATAAAGAGAGTAGAGTAGAGAAGAGAAAGAGAGAAAATATAATTAGACTAAAAGTCAATATTTAATACACAATGAAATAGACCCTAGAAATACACAAAACAAGTCTTACATAGTAGGGCAACACAACATAAAGAAAATGCCTAAATTACCCTTGGTATTATTACTCTAACACCCCTTCTCAAACTTATGATGTGGTTGAAAACATCAAGAGTTTGCCAAGAAGAAATAGAAAACGTGCTATGGTGTGAGACTTCGTAAAATAATCCGCTATCTGCATGATGGAAGGAAGAAAAGGGAGAGTGATGGTGCCCTGGTGAAGATGATGGCGCACAAAGTGACAATCAATTTCAATGTGTTTAGTGGGCTCATGGAAGATCGAGTTTTGAGCAATCTAAATAGCATTGGTGTTGTCGCAAAACATAGGAATAGGAGAAGATATTAAAATGCCAAGGTTAGCAAGGAGTCATCGTAACCAAACTATCTTTGCTGTAGTAGTTGTCATAGCACGATACTCAGCTTCAACAGAAGAACGAGCAACAATAGTTTGTTTCTTATTTTCTAGGAAATAAGAGAGTCCCCAAGGAAAGACAGAAATCAGTGGTGCACTTGTGATCCATAGTCACAAGCCTAGTCAACATCGGATTAAGTTTTGAGTTCCGGAGGAGTGAGGAAATAATAAACTCTGATATATAGTACCATGGAGATACCTAACAATAGTGCGATAGAGAGTTGGGTTAGACAAGGGAGTACTATTAGACGAAGAGTAGCGAACATTGAGCTCTAAAGGGGTTTCATGTTCGATTATTTGATAGGCGAGCTCGGTGAATAATGTCAACGACATACTTGGATAAAGAGAAAAGATAGCCTTTAGGAGAGGAGACAATCTCAATGCCCAAGAAATACCTAAGCTGTTCCAAATCTTTCATCTCAAAATGATCTAGCAACTGAGTTTTCAATAGGCATATATCAGCAGTGTTATCACCCGTAATAATCATATCATCAATATATAATAAAAGAACAATAGAACCAGAGGAAGTAGATCGTAAAAATAGGACAAAATTATGGTCATTGACGTGAAAAATTAAATCACAGATAACCAAAGAAAATTTGGCAAACCATGCCCTGACCCCCGAGAGCTTGTTTAAGGCCATATAAAGCATGATGAAGTTGACATACTTGACTAGGAGGCAAGGATCAAAATGTCGTGTCGACACGTCCGAAACGTTCGAAACGTTTCGGAATTTTAACACACCGACACGAAACATGGGTTGAATCCCAAAATTTTAAAGTTTCGATCGAAACGTCACTGTGTCGAACCGTTTCGATTGAAACAGCACCGTTTCGGTCGAAACAGGTCGAAACACCTGTGCTACCTTTTTTATATATATATTTTTTATCTAAGTAATGAATAATTACATTTAATATCCCACTACATTATAATTTTTTACTTTTAACTATACATAACTACCATTAATTTAATTCGATACCTTTTATTATTTTTTTTCCTTTGTATAATTATTTTTTATGTTTTTATTATTTGTTAAATTTGTATATTAAATAACTGCAAGTCATTTTATTAATTATAATTTATTTGTTAAATATCTAGAATTAAGTATTTATGTGTTGTAATCATTATGTACACAATGATTTTAATATTAATGAAATAATATTATTTATTAATTTGAAGACACAATTTAAATTAATAAATTAGTTTTATAATAATATGTTGTACTTAGTATTATTAATTAGTATATTAGTATTATAATAAAATTATATTATTAATTGGATAATATTCTAATTTAAATGATTTTTCCCTCATGTCAAACATTTTTTCCTCCAATTTAAATTTATTCTTATATAAATGGATGTTAACCGAATAAATAAATTAAATTAATTAATTATTTAGCTTATCTTTTTAATAAATGGATTGTATTTGTATTTTTACAAGTTTTCACGTGTTTTCATATTTTTTTTGCGTTTCCATTGCGTTTTAGAAACGCTTCCGAACAGTTTCCGTTTTTGAGCTGACTGAAACGGTACTTCGAAACGATATTTTGATCCTTGCTAGGAGGATAAGACAATCAAGGAGGGGGTGTCATAAAAACCTCTTCACTTAAATCTCTATGAAGAAATGTATTTTTCACATCCATCTAAGACAAACTCCATTGTCGAATGGTAGCAACTGTAATCACGGCTCGAACACTAGTCATCTTTGCAATAGGGGCAAAAGTATCATCATAGTCTAAACCATACTCCTGAGTAAAACTCTTGGCTACTAATCGAGCTTTATATCGTTCCACAGAGCCATCAGACTTAGTTTTTACCTTGTAACCCATTTACAACGAATGGGACGCTTACCATGCGGTAAAGGCTCTAGCTCCCAAGCTTTGGTCTTACGTAAGGCAGACAACTCCTCATCCATAGCCTGTTTCTAAAGTGGATCAAGTAGAGATTCTTTGTAGGAAGGGGGTTTAGATAGAGAGTGAATAGAAGTAAGAAAAGAACAAAAGTCAGAAGAATAACAAGTATTACTCAAACCAAACCTGTTTGGACATTTGCAAAAACGCTGAGGATAGCGTGGGGTATGATCCATAATGTTTGAACCTGATTGGGTGGCAGGGGGAAAACAGAGAGGCACCGTATTTGTAGAAGAGAGTTAGAGTCATACGAGCATATGTATGTACAATAGGGGGACGAGTAATAGTCAACTCAGAAGGGGAAGGATTTTACATAGATAAATCACCAAATATGTGTCATGATGAACATCAATAGGAAAGTGATCAATGTATAGTAGGTCAATACTTATTCACTGTGGAAGAACTAGATAAAATTGAAAAGAAGGGAATATGCTCCATAAAGACAACATGATGAGAGACATAAAGTTTGTGGATAATGGGATCATAACGATACCCTTTTTGACCCTCACCATAACCAAAAAAGACACAAAAAGATGAACAGGCAGAAAATTTGGTACTAAGAACACTAGGAAGCAAAACAAAGCAGGTACACCCAAACACACGTAGAGAAAAATAGTTAGACGGCTTACCATACAATCTTTCAAATGAGGAGACTCCAAAGGTGAGAATAGTAGAAATATTGTTGATCAAATTAACTGCTGTAAGAATTGCTTCCCCCCAAAATGAGTTGGGAACATGTACTGATAAAAGAAAGGAACGTGCTTTTTGTATGATATGGCAGTGTTTATGTTCTGCAACACCATTCTGCTCAGGTGTGTTAGTGCAAGAGGATTGGTAAAGTGTACCATCAGATTTTAACAAATGATGAAAAGAAGAGTGTATTTACCTCCTTGATCACATCAAAAACATTTAATGATTGCGAAATATTGAGTGCGGACTATGTTTCGAAATGTAGTGAAGATTGAAAAGAATTCAGACTGACGTTTTATCAAAAATACCCAACAGTACCTCGTGTAATCATCAATAAATGAAACATAATATTTGGACCCTCCTTTTATAGGAATAGGAGTCGGTCCCCATATATCAGAATAAATAAGATCAAATAGTGCAAGAGAACAAGTAACACTCTTATTGAACGGTAATGCACTAAATTTAGCCAACTTATATCCACTACAATTAGAAATGTCATGACTGTTTCAACTACTCAATCTACCAGTAGAAGTTAAAAATTTTAAACGAGAATGAGAAACATGACCAAGTCGAGAATATCATAAATAAAAACTAGATGACTCTAGACTCAAACAAAAAGAAGATAAATGATAAGAATTGGATTATATTTCGTTATAGTAGATGCAGAGGTAGGGATTAGGAGTTATTTGTCATTTTGCTTTTTAGGGGTTTAGTTGTCATTTTGACTATTTATTTATTTTAGGGTTTGTGCTCTCCTTATATATATAGGGGATATGGTATTTATTTTAGCAGACTTTGATTATTATTGAATATTGATATTGCTTCCTTCTCAAAATTTTCTTCTCTTTTCACCCCTTTTTTCTTCTCTTTTCATCGTTAATTCTTCCTTTTCTAGTCTATATTAATTTAGTATCAGAGTTAATGAGCTAATATGATTTACATTAATTTAGTATCAGAGCCCAACTTCGATTCGTACAAATGACAAAAATTACATCAACACTGTTCATAAAAAAAAATATTGTTCATCGTGCGCACTATTCACTGTACATCACAATTGTTTTTGCACTGCTCTTAGTCTCGTTTCAACAGAACCAACCGGAAAAAAACACTGTTTATCGTGTGCATTATTCACCCGCACTGTTTTAGTCTCCATTGTTCATCGCGACTATTCTTCGCAATTGGTGTTCATCGCGATCGGTGTTTTTGGCGGTTTTGCCCCTTGTTGCTCTTGTCGACTCAGGATCGACGGTTCATCGCTCCCTTTTGTGCTTAACAAAAATACCCTAGAAAATTTCAGAATTGTAGAAACATCTCTAGAAGGTCTAAAAAATTACAAAATTACCCCCATAAGTTTCAACAAATTGTAGAAATACTATCCAGAAGCTCTAGAATTGTAGAAACATTTTCAACATATCTAAAAAATTGCAGAATCACTTCAAAAAATTTCAGAAAATTATAGAAGTATCACCCTAAAAGTTTCAGAAATTACAAAATTATCCCCCAAAAAGTTTCAGAATTTCCTCTTGATTATGGTATGCATACTCCCATAGAATTTGAGAGTAATATTTTTATTCATTGAGAAATTAGAGAATTTGCAAAGGGTCCAAAATACATTTTCTTCTAATGCACATGTTTTAAGAGTTTCTCATCGAGGTTATCGTCATAGGAAGTTTAGGGATGTTTACATGAAGTCAACCTATATGACCAAACTAGTCAAGGATCCTTTTATACTTAGTGGCACTTTGAATCCTTTTGAATTCTTGGATTGGTTAGCTAATTTAGAAGAATATTTTGATTGACATGAAATGTTAGATTCCAATTGCGTCCGTTTTGCTAAATTGATGTTGGAGAGTTCCGCCAAGCAGTATTGGTAAGCAATCCAAATAAGCCTAGACCCCTTAGGAGAATTACCTATTACTTGGGTTGAAATGAGATATAAATTGAAAGAGAAGTATTTGCCTACTTCCTACACGAATTAATTTTATGACCAATAGCTCAATCTTAGACAACATTCTTCTAGTGTTTCTGATTATTTTTTCCAATTCGATTATCTCATGTACTTGTGTGACATTGTTGATGAATCTTGAACAATTGATGAGTTTATTCTTGGGTTGAGACAAAAAATTAGTAGGGATGTTAAGTTATACACTTTTAATACGTTAGTGACAACTTATCAATATACTCTAAAGGTTGAGAGATTTCATAAGAAATTCAACTATAGCTTGATGGGTTCTCAATCACAGTCTGCTAAACAACGTGATAGGATACCTTCCAATTTTAATTCCACCACATATGAGTCTCATGATTACTTGAATGATATCCATGTTGTTTCTGCATGTTTTCTTAATTCCAGGTTAACCATGGATTTGGATGACACATTCTCACCTAAAAAAAAAGATGTTACTCATGTCGAGTACCAATCCCCTTGTCCGATTTCATCAGATCAGAGTTCGCCTCCTTTATACCAACAAAAGTCAATACCTGAAGAAAGTGAGTTTGAGCCTTTACCGGAGTCAAATATTGAGTCACCACTAGTAATGGAACTTGTTGAAAAGTCTATCGAGTCCTCACTTATGAAAGATGTTGAGCATATTGAGTTATCTATTTCAGAATCTTTTGGTGATTGTTTTTTGTCTCCTATTTCAAGTCAATCTAACTTTGTTCCCAAGTCTTCTCTCACTGAAATAGTTGACTTTATTCCTATTATCAAGATTTCATTTGAGTTGGTATTTAATTATTTTCACCATCAAGGCTTATTGTTACTCCTTTGTTATCGATGTTTTGTTCCATTGAATACTTTTTGTTGAAACCTAATGAGAATTGATTTGCTATTCTTGAGTTTGGATCTAATACTTATTTACTTAATTTTTCATTGAATGTTAGTATTAGTCCAGATTTTTATTTGGAGGACATGCTACTTAATCGAGGTAATCCAGAGTCTCTTATTTTGTTAGCCGATGTTTCTATAGGTGGAATTGTTTATTCCTCAGCACTTGCTCCATTTCTTATCTTTTCACTGCCATCGCGTATTTCAGAACAAATAGATGATGTGCTACGTGACTAGTTTTATATTTCTACAGATGGAGATTCTTGCATTTATCCTGATTGATGGAAAGATATTAATGGTTTTTTTATTCTAGATGAGACATTCTGTCATCTTCATGCTGCTCTCTTAGGGTACTTTTGTTTTAAAGACTCTTCAGATGAGAGTTTTTCTCAATCGGAGGAGAATGATGGGGATCGTGTAAGAATTGGATAACTATTGTAGATTAGTTATGAGTTATTTAGATACTTTTAATATTTATATGTTAAGTAATTTCTTTTAATTTTTGAGGGTTTATTTGTCATTATTTATTATTTTTGGATTTTAGTTTTCCTATATAAAAGGATGCATGTAAAGGTTTTATTTAGATTAGACTTTGATTATTATTGAATATTGACATTACTTCATTATCAAATTCTTTCTCTTTTCTCATATCTTCTTCTTCTCTTCTCATTCCTAATTCTTCCTTTTATAGTCCACATCAATTTGGTGTCAATTTGTAGGATCATCCTCTAAATTTTTAAATATCCTCTCGGAGTTGTATCTAATACCAGGTACGAGTTCTCTTCGTTGAGAATTGATGACTAGTATTTATATTTATTGATAAATCAAAAAAAAAAAAAAACTTACCTAAACTTTCTTTGTTTTTCCCACACACCACCTTCATAAATTAGCTTGCCCAATTCCTTCTTATACCCGTTGTTGCTTGTCTCACGTTTATTTGAGTCTCTTCACAATAAGTTTGTTCTTGTGTGTGCCCATTTGCATTGATTTATAGTTTTTATTACTTGGTTTAATTTTTAGTCTTATCGGCATTTTATATTAGCCTAAATTTTATATCACATTCACTATGACCCTTCGAGAGTTTTCAGAGTCTCATACTGCACTAGAACAAAAATTTGAGACCCTTGCTATTTTTCAGGATTAGAGATAAGTATGTCTCTTATCCTGGCTTTGGTATCGTTTTTCAGAATGATCAGGCTAGTAACCGTCATGAGTACATTGACTTCCTCCTTAAAGATGGTTACTTGTTTAGAGGGTCACACTTATGTATTTCTCGTACTTCACTTAGGGATTTTATAATTTGAGAATTACATGCGGGAGTTCTGGTAGACTATTTTGGTAGGGAAAAGACATTTGCACTTGTTGAGGATATGTTTTATTGGCTTATTTTGAGGCGTGACATTATTAGGATAGTGTTACAGTGTCACACTTGTTAGTTAGCAAAGGCTAGGAAACAAAACACTGGGATTGTACACACAATTACCAGTTCCACTTACACCATGAAGAGACCTTAGTATGGACTTTGTGTTAGGATTGCCTAAAACAGTCCATAATCATGATTCCATTCTAATTGTCGTGGATCGGTTTTCTAAGATAGCACATTTCATTCCTTGCATTAAGTCTGCTAATGCCTCATATGTAGCAAAGTTATTTTTTTGAGAGGTCGTCCGACTATATGGGTTGTCTATTTCCATTGTGTCTGATAGAGATGTCAAGTTTGTGAGTTATTTTTTGAAGACATTTTGCAAACTCTTTGGGATTAGTTTTAAGTTTTTCTCTGCCTTTCATCCCCAAACTGAGGTTGTCTATCATAATTTGGGAGATTTGCTTAGGTGTCTAGTGGGTGAGAAGATGAGAAATTGGGATTTATTGTTGCTTACTCGTGAATTTGCCTATAACAACTCCATCAACAAGTCGACAGGTAGATCTCCTTTTGAGATTGTTTATGCCATTTCCCTAGACAACCTATTGACTTATTACCTTGACCTCCTAATTCCTGCCCTTCACACTTAGCCGAAGTTTTTGCCCAACATATTCATGACTTGCATGTTGACATAAGACAAAAAATTACATTAAATAATGAGAATTATAAATTGGTTACAAATGTTCACCGTAGGAATAAAGAATTTATTGTGGGAGATTATGTTATGGTTCGTATGCGTCCTTAACGTTACCCTAAAAATTCTTTCAAAAAGTTACATGCTCGAGTCATTGGCCCTTTTCGTATTCTTTGTAAGCTTGACCCTAATGCATATTACCTTGACTTACCTTCGGATATGAGTATTAGTCATATTTTCAATATGAAATATTTGTTTTCTTATCATGGTATTTTTGAGCCTCCTATGGTGGAGTTGCTTCGTCATCAACATCACCTACAGTTCCTATTCTTCCACCGTTTTCACCACAGCTACATGATCAGATTATAGATGTACTTGATGATCTGATTGTGGGCTCCTCGGATGGAGAATATCGTTGTTATTTTGTTCAGTGGAGAGATCGTGCAGAGACTGATGCTTCATGGATTATTAAGGAGGAGTTTCGTCGGCTTGACTCTGATCTTCTAGAGCATTATCATGATCGTATCTCTCCAGATGCGAGTATTTTTCCGTTTGGGGGAATGATAGGAATCGAATTATATTTCGTTATTGGAGGCGCATGCGTAAGGATTAGGAGTTATTTGTCATTTTGTTTTTCAAGGGCTTAGTTGTCATTTTGATTATTTATTTATTTTAGGGTTTGTGCTCTCCTTATATATATAGGGGACATGATATTTGTTTTAGCAGATTTTGATTATTATTGAATACTGATATTGTTTCTTTCTCAAATTATTTTTCTTTTCTCATCCATTTCTTCTTCTCTTCTCATCTATAATTCTTTCCTACATCAATAAATCAATAATAGAAGCAACAATGTCTGGGACATGAAGCTCCTCCAATACATATAACCCTCCCTTTCTACAGCTTGTCTCAATCAGCTTTTTGGACTGTGGATCCTGCACAGTACAACCTGAGGAAGAAAAATCAACCAAAAATCCAGACTCAAATAGTTGATTGACTGAAAGTAAATTCAAAGTAAGTTGAGGAATATAATAAATATTTGAAAGTGTTAGATTGAAAGAAATAATTGTCCTAACACCAACTAATGACATTTGAGAACCATTAGCAGCAAGTACAGAGATAGATGAATGAAAACCAATAGATGCAAATAAAGAAGAGTCACTGGTCATATGATGTGGCACCTGAGTAAAAAACTCAGACAGTTCGAGATATACCTGAAGGTCCTGAACTGAACGAATCTATAGTGGGAGAAACTATGAGAGCACTAGACTGATAAAGGGAGAGAAATTTCTGCAACTGATCTGCAAGCATAGTCGGGCTGGGAGCTGATGAGGTTGACTCATCCACTAGCAGTGCAACAGCTGCTATATGACGATCTCTGGACTTAAATAACTGAGCTTGAGACCCCCGTGCATGCTTGTTCATCAACTTTGGACATTGTGCCTTCTATTGAGCTTTTTCCTAACAAAAGCTACACTCATAAGAAGTAGCTCGACCTCGATACTTGTTATGAGAATTGAAGGTCACTTTGGAATGAGCAACCAATACAGTTTGATTAGGTAATGGAAGAAGACTCTTTCCAAAAAGGGTTTTAAGGTGAACCTCTTTAGCTAAGAGTTCATTAACAACTGCATCCACTGAGGGGAGTGGGTGACGATGAAGAATGGAACCACGAAGTCCCTCAAAGTCATCTCTAAGGTTCATCAAGAATTGCACCAACCTCTGTTCCTCTCTAAAAGTGCGATATATCAAATTAGTGCTCAACTCAGTGGGTTCAGTAAGTGTTAGTTGATCCCAAAATCCAATCATAACTGAGTAGAATTCTTGTATGTTTTTGTCCCCTTGATGTGCATCTCTAATTTCATACTCTAGCTGATATCTCTTTGCAAAATTAGACTAGACAAAAAGTATGGTCAAATAATTCCAAATTTTCTTAGCAGTGCTAAAGTTGGATACATGAACCCCAATAGTCTGATCAACTGAGTTATTAATCCAGGTTATAATTTTTGGATTGTTGATATCCCAAATGCACTTCAAATCAGCATACAATCTGCAGGAGTAGTCTCTTTGCTTATGTCTGTCAACACAAATGGGCACTTTGCATGGAAATGTTAGAAGTTCATATGTTTATGGCCCTGAAGTTTTCCTATTGTCATTTTTTATTTTAGGTTGGCAGCGGATATTTGACATTTTTGTTGTAGCTTCTTTTCCTGTTTAACACTAGGGAATCTGGTATTATTCTTTATTTTTCCAGGGAATATACCTGGCGTCCGTAACAAAATCAGGTTGTTTAACAGTGCATGACTTTGAAGCTCTTCATTGCCAGGGTAATGACTTGCTGCCTTGTAAGTTTCTGTGTTGCACCTTGCCTTGTTTCTTTTTATCTTCATCTCTTGGGTGGTATATAGTTAATCACAGTCAAGTTGAATGAAAGTTCTACGTTTTCACATAATCGTTTTAAAATTGTCACAGCAATTATATTTGCCTGTTTTTTATTGTAAATTTTAAAATAGTGAAATGATGATGGTTAATACATTCAAGGAGTACATAAGAGTGGTATTGCTCCGACACAAATGGGAAAAAAACGCACTTTCAAATCTATGGCTGCTGCAATTGTGGCCACCAAGGTTCAGTTCTGTTTTCATATTAAAGTTTGAACCTGGAAGAGACACTAGACCTGAAAGCGGTAAAAAGAGCAAGCATTCAGGAAAATAAAATTCATTATCTCAATATGAAGGACAGAAATAGAAAGATGTGATTATTTTGCTTTATGTAAGGCTTAGTGGACTGAAAACAAACAGTGAGAGGAGCAGTTTAGGTGCCAAAACATGTATCTACCACTCCTATTGTCATCCGTGAAAGGCGCTAATTACCTGGCCTTCTCTGATCCATTTTTGAGTTAGAGCTCCTTTTTCTTCTGCTTATTCACTTACGATATGCACACTAAAAACTGCATGTTCTCACATCAGCATTCCTGTAAAAAATTAGGTTCCCACTTTCATTCCATAGTTAGGATGTAATCTACTACCCATTTATATCAACCCTTTTCTAGATGATACGTGTCAGTAGAAATATTCGATAAGGTCTTTCTTCTTCCTGTTAATATATTAATCTTTTTTTGTTGTCCCCGTGGACCATCCCTCCATCCCTTCTTGTTGATGCAAGATGAAAATGAGTTTTTGTTTATGGAAATATGGTCTTTAAGAATCAAATGAAATATTGCTTGATCATGATTTAAAAGTGAGTTTTTTTCCTTTTCTGGATCATCAACAGGATTGGAAGGTGGTTCTCTTTTAGTTTCTTCTTCTAGTATTTGGAATTTTCCTTTTTTTTTTAATCTCTTTTGAGGACATCTGGCCCTCCATATTACACTCTTTTTAATATCTCTTCCCTCCTTTATGAAAAATCAGTCTTTTTTCTTTTGTTGGGAGTGTTGTTATTCAACTATGGTTGTAGCTAGTTCTTCTTTTCTGCTTAGGCATATAAAGAGCAATTCCTGTTATATAGCTGTTGTGGTCTGATATTTATTGTGAGGGAATTGGTAGGGCACTTCCAATTACTTTGTTTACAACTTTGTCCTCAAGGAATTCAGCATTTATGGAATATTGGGCTGATATTAGCTTTTGAAAAGCATATTCTCAGATGAAAGATATCAACACTAATAAGACACTTAAACCAATTGCCATTTGGTAGTCTGGACAATTGGACAACTGATTTGCTAGAAGGGTAGACTAGGTAAAGTCTTCCCCTACATCTATTATTTGCCACAAAGCACTGCCCAGAGACTCGAATGCATAGTAAGACTCAAGTGAAACTTTCAATGGGAGCCTATCACTTATTGAGGTTGCACTTGTCCTTCTGTATAAGGCAAAAGGTATAGGTAAGTAGCAGTGGACTAAAGGTTGGAACACCTGCTGTGCCATCTCCTGCACTTTTTATGCTAGCGGAGTCCACAATTTTTCTTCCTCGCTCTTGGCTTTACAAATAATGTAAGATACTTGTTGCACCTTGATCTGTTTCAATTTGATAACCTACCTTTAGGATTTTCCATTCCCATCTTGACATGATCTGCTTTGCTTTTTGCTGTCTTGAGGTGTTTGGCATAGTTTTCAGTATATGGAGTTGTTTCTGATCTGTAAATGTGGTCATGTTTTCAATAAATCTCCAAACAGTAGGATGAACTGAAGGATATCAGTAGAGGAATTCCACGTAATATGTACTTAAATTTTATTATCCAGCTTTTTGTTGCTTGTAGTCCCAAAATTTATTTTAAGCTCTGAGCTACAATCAAGGCCACTTTATTGACTGTTGACCTTTCAGTGTAAACTGCTCCTGTGTGTATTTAACTTCTAGGAGGTATGAATTTATATAGGTATCAGGGATTGTAATTTTGTACGGGTAAAACCGTAAATGCATGGGATGAGCAATTTCTCTCAGCAAAAATGAAAAAATGAGCAACTGAAATGAACACTTGTGTTGAATAAACCAAATATCATCTCCATCCAAATATAATTGTAACTAATAGCCATATGGAACTCTTAAATGACGTGACTATATAAAGATTACTGTTTCACCCACACGAATTGTTCACAGATCTCCCGTGTTTCCATCTTGTCTGTGAGATCATATAGTTTCTGATTTGTTATTGTATTTAAATATGCCAATTTCCTCAATTGAATCTGGTTAAAGTGTACTCTTTTATATTTTTTTCTGAATTGCCACTTGTTCTGGCTTCCTAGGTTGTACTGGATAAGTTCACATGCCTTTCTTTTTTGGTTAAAAAAATAATTGGGTCTGCAAATTTGATTTTCTTTCTTCTTCTAATCAATTAACTTAACTAAAAGCGTCCTGCAGGCTTGAAGGAAGATGAAACAAAACAATTGCTGCACATTTTGGCATGTCAACAACTGGACGTTGTTCGATGGAACCTTTCTAACCAAGATGAGGTTTGATACAATTTTTCTTCGGTGTTTTATGCTTTTAAAAACATGAAGGTAGTTGTATATCAATAATAGTTGTTGTCTATTGACAATAAACTAGTGAGAGTTGCTTAAACCGAAAGTTATTAGCAAGTGCTACCTACGCAATATTTTTTTTTTTTGACATGTGATGTTGGGAATGATTGAATAAAAAATCCACAAATATGCTCTTCTATTCTCCTATCAAGTAGTAAGCATGGTTTGATAAGAGTAGATCATACATGTGTTCTACTCATACATGTGTTGAGCACACATTGAGGTGTTTGAGTGGACAATGTCAACAGTTTAGAATGAAATTATTTATGTAGATATGGCTATTCTTCTTGGATGTTTGTTGATGTGTGACTAGCAAAGTCTTATATGTTGCAATATATGTCTTTTCTTGTGGAGGGATGTATAATTATGAAGCAAATCGAATTAAAGATTGTAGAATTTGTTGAGATGTTGGATTATATTTCCAAAACAAAAGGTACTGGACAGTTTTGAAAGGGTCATGCTAATTATGTCGGTACATATAAATGTCCCACATGTACATGTTCACTTACATAAATGATATGTCTCTATGATGATTCTCTGTTATATATACTTCCAATTCTCTAAGCTCTCGAGATTGGCTTGTTGTGAATATGGCCTGATCAATGATAACACCATATGTGACTGCATTATGGTTTTTTTTTCTTACTAACGGGCAATGAGGGAATTGGAAACTTAAGCATATAAACCAACTTGTGTGGGCCTAATCATTTGACGTGGAATACAAGCTCTTTTTACACCTTCCCTTACGTGGGATTTGGGCTTGCACGTGGGGCTACAGAACAACAGACGCATATCGAGAAATTCAAATTGCAAGAGACTTGGTTCATTAACCAACCAAGGCTCAACTCTGGTACAATGTTAGAGCATTCAACTTAAAACCAATTGACAATGATTGTGATCCCTTAAGCATATAAACAAACCTTGTGTGACTCTAATTGTTTGATGTGGAATACAAGCTCTTTATACCCTCCCTCACGTGAAATCCGTGCTAGCAGTGGAGCTGCGGAACCAATAGGTAACTATGCATACTAGAAATTCAAATATGTAAGATATTTGACCCACTAACTACTCAAGGTCCAACTCTAATACCTTGTTAGAGCATCTAACTTAAAATTAATTGACAATGGATGAAGTGACCCCTTAAACATATAAATTAACCTTGGGATACACGTCTCTTAACAATCTTTTGACGTATAAATTACGTATCTTGGATGAAACTTTTGGGGCTAGCTAGAATAAGTTATCAGTTATCACTCATTGTGAAGCTATGCATGTTGCCTACCATATAAGTTAGATTTTTCAGTATTCCCCATTCTTCATGCATTTGCTTGTCATTCTGCAAAGAACTTCCATTCAAGTTGTGAAGAAATGCTCATGTTATCTTCCTTGCTTCTTTGCTTTATGGGTACTCGAAGAATTGCCAGTGTGATACAGTCGAGTTGGAAAGAACTTTAAGATTTTCTTTTGTTTCAGTGTCATTTCATAAAAATTTAGAATACTTGGATGTTTGACTGCTTCATCAAATTTGAAAGGAATAGCAAGTTCAAAGAAAGCCAAAATTTATGGATCTGGCACATTTAACAATTTTAACATTTTCTTGTTTTTAGTATGTCTATGCAAGGTATCTAAGGCATTTTTTCTTTTGGGTTCACTGTTTATGTGCATCAACTAGGTGCTTAGGCATTGCTTCTTTCGTTTTTTCCTCAGTCTTTTTAGTTGCATATTAATCATGAGTTTCTAAGTGGGTATGCTTATAGGTTGCCCATATTATTCTTTATAATTTGAAACTAAAGGCAGTGAAGATATGTCACTTGGTTCTTGCTTTGTGCAAGTGTATTTGTGTTAACTACATTTTCTTGCTGCCTTGTTAACTGTTTTTTGATGTAACTGGTTTTGATTTTAATCCTGTGTGGGATTTCAAGCTTTAATTTGTTATGTTATTTCCTTAACCATTCAGGTTGCCTGTGCATCCATGAGAAGTAGTGAAGTACAGATATTTGATGTCGGGTATATATCTTCTGAGCCAGTTGAAGTAAGCTTCTCTTTCTAATTTTATTTTTCGGCGCTTACTGTAAGAGTCTCCTGAAAATGAACTTGAACGTGTCAGTCTTTCACTAGATACCGAAACTTTCATTGCCCCTTTTCTTGAAAAAAAAGTTGTTGATCCCTTTTCTAATGTCCATTTCTTTGTGCTGTTGAATTTAGAAATGATTGAGGACTGGTGCTTCAATCAATTTAAAACTAATGGATATTCTTAAAAGACTGCAGAATTTATTGTAAACACTCTACTTTCTAACAATTATCGTGTTATATCATGAAAGCTTTGGCAATATTAACTATATATTTGTCTATAGCAGTTAGTAACTCAAGTGGCGTTTGGAAATGTTTATGGTTTTTAAGTTTTCAAAAAAAGTGAAAAATGAAAACTAGTTTGGTTTTTTTTTTTTAGTGAAAAGGAAAAACGCAAAACATTTTTGGTTGTTGTTTCTGATGTGAGAAAAAATGAAAACGAGAACAAAAAAACTCGTTCAGTAACCACTTTTACTGTGTTATAAATAATTTTGTTTGAATGACTTCTTTGTTATTTGCAATTAACAACACAAATGCTGGAAAGATTCATTAATAACATAAAGTTCACAACATTAAGAAAATGGCATTACAATAACATCTCAATCAATATGACCTCAATATAATTTGCCCTTAGATAATAGCACAGGTCATGAAAAATGTAGCAAAAAACATAAGATCCTTATGTTTAAACTCGAAATGTTGAGTTCTGACCCAAAGTTCATTGGCAACACTATGTCTGAAATGAGCCTTCTGTTGAAGCTTGCTTTGGGTAGCATCTATCTCAATTGGGTTTGTGACGTGGATCCCCACCTTCTGCGTTACCCTTGTCTATCGTAGATTCATCATTCCATCTAGGGAAAAAAATATCCAACTCATATCCCACATCCCCCCAAAAGAATAAATAAATAATGAACAAGACAAAAACAAAAACCAGTACAATACAACCAAAATGCATGATACTACAGAAATTAGTATTCAGCATCCTCATAACTTCCCAGCACCTTGGTTTCCCCATTATGTTGGTGCATTTTGTTGGAGTTATAACTTAGCTTATTAGGGTTTTCCTAATTTAGTAGGGTTCTCCTTTTATCTTTGTTTTACCCTTTTTATCCTTATTGAACATTTATTATTTGACTATATATACGGGGGCTCTACACTTAGTTTGTATCCCTTTTCACTTACATCTATCTCAAGTTGGTATCAGAGCCTACGCTAACCCTAACCCTAACTTTTAGCCATACCCAAGTCGCTGCCCACCGGCAAAACCACCTGCACAACCACCTAGCCACCGGTGAACAACAAAAACCCACCGACTACAAGCCCATACCACCTACACCGACAGCCAATCAACCAGCTGACCACCGACAGCCCATACTAGCCACAAAGACTACAAGCCCATACCACCTACACCGATAGCCAGTCAACCGGCCGACCATCGACAGCCCATATCAGCCACACCGACAGCCATACTAGGTCGTGATTTTGGTGCTACATTTGCCCCTGTGGCAAAATTGACTATTATTTGGTTGACTATCTCTTTGGCTGCAGAGTACTCTTGGCCTCTTCATCAGTTAGATGTGAAGAATGCATTTCTTCACGGTGATCTGGATGAGATCATTTATATGGATACACCACCGGACTTTCGTGGTGAGGGGGAGTATGCTGGAAAGGTATGTCGACTGCGTAAGTCTCTTTATGGACTGAAACAGTCACCACGAGCCTGGTTCTCTCGCTTTAGTGATGAAGTTGTACGTTTGGGGTTCACCAGATGTCATTCTGATCATACCTGCTTTATTCGACGGAATATTTCTAGACAGTGTGTCATCCTTTTGGTATATGTTGATGATATTATTATTACTGGGGATGATGTTTCTGGGACTGCGCAGGTCAAGGTAGACCTTGGGAAGGCCTACGATGTGAAGGGCCTTGGATTTTTGCGATACTTTCTTAGAATTGAGGTTGTCCGTAATAGTAGGGGTGTTATTCTTTCTCAGAGAAAGTATGTTCTGGATCTTCTCTCAGACACTGGGATGTTGGAGTGCAAACCGGCATCATCACCCATGACTCCAAACCTGAAGCTTACTGCTGAAGGTGAGGAGTTGAAAGATCCAACTGTCTATCAGAGGTTGGTAGGTAGACTTATCTACCTAGCCAACACTAGGCCAGACATTTCATTCGCTGTTAGCCGAGTTAGTCAGTTCATGCACAGGCCATGTCAGCCTCATCTTGATGCAGTTTATCATATTCTTCTGTACCTTAAGTCTTGTCCTGGACTTGGGTTGTTCTATGCATCAGGATCTCAGACTGGTTCTTTAGCCTGTTATTCAGATTCAGATTATGGGGGAGCGTGTGATGGTCGATCTACTACGGGCTTCTGTACTTTTCGAGGGACTCATCTTATCTCTTGGAAGAGCAAGAAGCAAACAGTTGTCTCCCGCTCGTCAGCAGAGGCAGAGTATCGGGCATTGGCACGTGTGAGATTATCTGGTTACGATCGATTCTTGGCGAATTGGGATTTCCAGTGACTTCTCCATCCACATTATATTGTGATAATCGATCTGTATTCAGCTTGCTTCTGATTCTGTATTACATGAGAGGACGAAGCATATAGAGATCGATGTTCACTTTCTTCGGGAGAAGGTTAGTTGTGGTATTGTCACTCCATTGTTTGTGAGGACTAGTGATCAGGTTGCGGATGTTTTCACCAAACTTGTCACTCTATCCATTCTCAGGGACTCCGTTGTCAAGCATGGCTTAATTGATATTTTTGCGCCTAGCTTGAGGGGGAGTGTTGGAGTTATAACTTAGCTTATTAGGGTTTTCCTAATTTAGTAGGGTTCTCCTTTTATCTTTGTTTTACCCTTTTTATCCTTATTGAACATTAATTATTTGACTATATATACGGGGGCTCTACACTTAGTTTGTATCCCTTTTCACTTACATCTATCTCAAGTCATTTTATATAAAAGTCTAGGGAATACACCATACAGGTATATTCAAACGAAATATGCTTAGAGGTGCTGCCATGCTATGCTTTTCCAAAAGTCAAATAGTGAAGATGCATTCAAGAATTAAATGGGCGACCTCTGCCAATTATAATCTTGGTTCATTTGTCTCTCTAGTGCAATGAAGTAGGGACAATGCCAACCTCCCATAACAATGAAGAACAATGATAAGACAAATATGGTTTGCCCAAGTGAGAGAGATTGATCTAATCAACCTTCCAGACCCACCAAAAAATTCTTGAAAACACATTAAACAGAGAACCCAACTTTTCATCAAAATCTGAACTCCCAATTCAGATATCATGTCATAGCCACATATATTAGACATATATACGATTTATTGAAAATATATATATATATATATATATAATATGTAAAATATTAGCAGCTATATAAAAAACACCATATATATATGTGTATATATGAACATATGAAGATACATATGTTTATATTTGCGTATGTATATGGATATGCTGTATATGTATCTGCTGTATGACTTAAATATATGCACAGATCTAGAAATTTAAAGTTATGTATGTGAAGTGTATTTACAAATGAATATAGGTGGATCTAGTCACTGGTCTAGGAAATCTAACCTTACAAAGCTTGAACCGAAGAGAGAGATGGAGGTTCGCTGCATCGCTGAGAGAGATGGAAGGGAGGGATGCAGACACAGAGATAGACAGAGAATGAGGTAGTAGTGAGCGAAGATGAGGTAGGGTTTGGAGAGAGATCAGAGAGACGGTGAAGCAGAAAGGCTAGTATGTGAGACCTAAGAGACAGTGAGGGAGAGGATTATGAGGAGATAGAGAGAGTCTAACTTGAAGTATTGGTTGGTTTTTTGGTTCAAAGCCATGCTGTCCAGGTAACAAAATTCAATGGTGGACCTCATTAAACCATTGAGTGCGTTCATTTTTTTACCATTTTTGAAACAGACTTTTTTCGTTTTCAAAATGGCTTCTGTTTTCAAAAAAAAATCGGTGAAAAAAATGAATCCAGCTACCAAACACTTTGTAGTTTCCAATTTTTCCAAAAACAAAACAGTAAACGTTACCAAACAACCCTTCAGAAAACGTATGTAACAAGGTTTCTGGCAAGATAGAATGGCGGGTTATGGTTAAGAAAGGGCAATTAACCAGATATATTGCCATGGCAAAGGATGCATGTGACCGATTGGTATGTGGCATGAAAATGACTTCCTATGGATTACTTTATGTTGAGATTTTGCATTGAGTCTTTGATGCCAGTCCTTAGGTATGAGAAACTTTGGCGCCATCGGTATAGTTTATGGTCGAGCGGTAGACGATGGCGTATGATATTTACTGGGGTTAGAGTTAGACTAAGGTGTTTTATGTAATTTAAGTTTATAGATGAGGAAGATTCTGAAAGGAGTAAGGTTTTTCCATTTGGTATATATCACATTGGTATTTGGCGACTTACTTCCTTATGGAATGATCCTTAGCACCCTGTTGGAGCCCTTAATCAGAATAGAGGATAGGGAGACAAAGATTTTGCCCTTGGAAAAGATGCCAATTTCAGCAGCATTGTTAGGGGAAGTAAATGGAGCTTGTATGTTTCGAGAGGATTCCCTTTGCTGATTGAACTCAAGGGTATGAAGCCAGATTCAACTAAAGGAGACATTGTACACTGTCTTGCATTTAAGTAACTAAAAAAATTCAGCACTAGATCTACATGGGTAGAGTTTGGGGCAAAATAAAGTGCCCAAAACTGGTGCAGAATTGTGTGGTCCTCAAAAGTATTGCCTTTGCTGGCTACACAAGATAAGATGATAACTTATGGATGCTACAAGGAACTTGCTTTGTTTTCGGCAGCATGCAATTGAGATAATTTGTTCTTCGAGCATCCACACGGGAGTGAGTTGACCGTTGAATGGGATTGGGGCTGCCACTACTGTGATTGCTTTTTCTTTTTTTCCCCTCGAGTTCTGCATGTATTTCCTGAATTCTTCTTCCCCTTTAAGCTTCTGTATGGGCTTGGAGTCCGGTTTCTGTCCAGGCTTGCTCTAGTCTCTAGAATGGGTTTTTGAAGATTGAAGATCTTGGTGTTTTCAGATCTGCTAGTGCTTTGCTTGCTTTGCCTCTGGAAAAAATCGATCGGAACCTTTACTGGCATTCGATGGGGAGTCTTATTTGTGTTCAGAAGACATCCTCGTCCATGCTAACTAACACTTTGCTTAATTTTGTGATAGTTGATATGATGCCTTTTCCAGCCATTTGATTTTTTAATGTCCCCTGTATGTGTGTAACTCATTTTCGGTTAATCGTACAAATTACCAAGGTTTTTAACATTTCCTACCTTGGATCAGTGTGGGTGACTGTAGGATCGGAATCGTAGGATCGGATTGAGAATGGTAAGATCCTACTCCTACTTATTAAAGAAAAAAGAGTCAAAAATATTAAAATACCTTCAACAGTAGAGATTTCAATCAACCAAACCTTGTCTATGTATCTGTGAGCAACACTCAAATAAAATAGAGAAATTACAAAATAGCAGCAACAAAAACAGTGTCTCTGACTCTCAAACTCAGACTCAGACTCTGACTCTGTTTGTTGAAAATAGGGAAGAAAGACTTACCTATTTGCAAAGTGAGAAAGCTACGATGATCACTGCAACGGGAATAAAAATAACTGAGGAAAATGAGAGGAAATGAACAGTGGAAGAATGAGAATAGATAAGGCATACCTTTTAGAATGAGAAATATCTGTGTGAGGCGAAGTGGAGGAGTGCAAATTGCCGCTGGGCCCGGAAGGACTTCTACGTCCACGAGAGAGACGAAGTGGAACAGTCGAATAGACGACTTCTACATCGTCTACGAAGAGGAACAGGAACACACACCCTAGTTATTTTATTCTAATATGGATATAGGCTTATGAGGTGTCTATATCCATGTGTCAGTGAGCTGCCAACAGAAAAATGGAAAAAGCCCAAGTCAGCTCAATGTCATGTTAGGCCAAATATAGGATTGCGAAAATCGTGTGTGGATCGAGATCCTACGATTCTAACTGATCCAACTCTCGATTCTAATTGATCTTATTAGTTTATGATTTTTAATACGATCTGGATCAATTTATCACTTTTGGATCGTGGGATTGTACAAGTAGGATCGCAAGTTTAATAACCTTGCAATTTACTTGCTAAAAACTGGTGTTCCTTGCTTGGTAGGATGTCCTGAGTGTCATTTTTTCAATGGGACCTGAAGGTGTCCTATTATACTTAGATGGGGTGGATACAAGAGAAATTATTATTTTTTTATTTACTCCAACAAAATTATCAAGTTAAAAAGTATATTTTGGTGGCTTTCAAATCAGCAAACCTTGACGTAGAATGTCAAAGTAATGATCTGGCATTGAGATATGATGAATTGAAAATTCCGTCATTTATGCTGGTGGCAACACAACAAAGCACCGTAGTGGAAACAGATTTAGCTTTTAAGATGTAGTCAATAGTGTGAAATGGCAGTGGGGGAAATATCCACTTTAGATTGTCAGCAAAGATCAGCCGTTAAACCCACGTGAGTAGCTGGGTTGAAGTTAAGGGCTTTGCAAGGACAAGGGGCAGGTTCAGTGGTACATGAATAAAAAAATCTGATGATGACTAAATAGCATATAATTTGATACCAAAATTTTCAAGCATGTGATTTGATTGAATATTTGTCCCAAGGTTGTTTGTGTGTAAAGGACTTTCAGTTTGGCAAGAATTTAGGCTAGAGTTCTCTTGAGGAAAACTGATATGACAAAAAATTATTGGCCACAAATATAAAGAGTTCTCAAACTTGCATGACATTTTGATGAAAAATCTGTGGAGTCACAAGTGGTGTATGAATAATTGATCAGTAGTGCTAATAATCCTTATTGCCCTATATATTGGATGATTCCAGAGTTGCAGCCTTTGCTTTGTTATTGTTTCTTAGTTATAATTTTTACATTATTTAAATTTTGTTGTTGTCTACCATTTTTTCCAATGATATGTCGAATTTTGGAATTATTATTGAAATCCAAACATATTTGACTTGTTTACTTTCACTCTTTCCTTTTTCTTTTTTTCTTTTTTTCTTTTTTGAATTCAATGTTTACTCAAAATTAATCTAAGGGCTTTTTAAATGTTGATTTTGTCTTTACTTTAATGATTTATTTTTAAAATAAAAAACTAATTGCTTTGAACCTAAATTAATGTTGAAACAAATAGGAACCTTTCTTCCTTCTAATTTATCTTTCATCTAAATAACATGACAATCTTTCTAAGATAGTTGTTACATATAGAGCAAGCTAATCTGTTTTTTTGCAAATCCATGCATGTTTTCTCTTCTTGTATTTTGGCAGCATATTACTTTTGAGGAATCAAGTGACGAACATTGCTAGTGGTTGTTGAGTTTAGAGAGTTAGAGGGATGGAGAGTGGTCAAACTTAACATATCTCTCACTAACAACTTGTATTTATAATTATTTCATAAACATACAAAGGACGAGTATACCCTCCAAGTGATATACCTATTATAACCATGTTAAATAGTAATAATGTAGTAATACTCTTAGCACTCCCTCTCAAGCTAGATTATGTATATCATATAATTCAAGTTTGGAATAAATGGTTGTAAGACGAGTAGGACTCAATGCTTTGGTGAATAGATTTGCAAGTTGATCCCCAGATCTTGCAAATAGAGTTGAAATATCTCCAGCTAGTATATTGTCTTGAATAAAGTGACAATTAAATTCAATATATTTGGTCCTCTCATGAATACTGGATTGAAGTAATATGAAGAATTGTCTGATTATCACAGAACAACTGTAAATGACGTTGAACTGAAAAACTAATTTTTCGAAGAAAGTGTAGTAATCATGTCAACTCACTAGTTGTATGTGTCATTGTTCTATATTCAGTCTCAGCACTAGACTATGCTATCACTGCTTGTTTCTTACTTTTCTATGTGACAATGTTACCTCCCAAGAAAGTACAATATCCAGTGGTTGTTCTCCAATCCGAGGGAGAACTAGCCCAATCAGCATTTGAAAAGCCTTTCACTCTAAGATGTCCATTAGCTCGATACAACAATCTAAGACCAAGAACATGTTTGAGATATCGAAGAATATGAATGATTGCCTCCCAATGTGGTACTGTAGGATATCTCATAAACTGACTTACCACACTAACTGTATAGGTAATATCTGGTCGGGTAATAGTGAGATAATTGAGCTTCTCAACCAAGCTGCGGTACTAACCTGAATTCTCAAAGAGTGTAGCATCATCTATCAACAACTTCTGATTCAGATCTATAGGAATATCAATTTGTTTGTCACCCATTAAATCTACTTCCTCTATCATGTCAAGTACATATTTTCTCTGAGACAAATAAATGCCCTACTTAGAGTTGGCAACTTCAATAGTCAAGAAGTATCTGAGTTTTTTTAGGTTTTTAGTGTGAAATTGGTCTGTAGAAAGGTTTTTAACTTGGCAACACGCTCGGAATCATTGTCAATAATTACAATATCATCCACATAAACAACTAATAGAATATACCCAACATCAGTCTGTCTGTGGAAAGATAGAATGGTCTGTTTGACATATGCATCTAAAAACTAGTCAAACCATTCCCTCGATGACTGTTTCAAACTATACAAAGATTTCTTTAACCAGCATACATTCTTACAATACGCCCCTTGAGAAGTAAACCCTGATGGTTGCTCCATATAGACCTCCTCAGATAAGTCACCATGTAAGAAGGCATTCTTGACATCTAACGGAAATAAAGGTCAATCAAGATTAGTAGCCAAAGAAATCAATACACGAACAGAGAAAATTTTGGCAACAAAACCAAAAATTTCCTTATAATCAAATAACATAGGTTTGAGTAAATTCCTTAGCAATAAGCAGGCTCTGAGGTGCTCAACAGAACCATCGGATTAAATTTAACGGTGTACACCCACCGACAATCAACAGTCCTTTTATCAGGGGGTAAGGAAATAAGATCCCAAGTCCCATTCTGATATAAGGCATCCATATCTACTTCCATAGTTTTCCTCCAATCCAAATCAGATAACGCATCCTATAAGATTCTAGGAATAGAAATAGTAGACAGTTGAGATGTAAAACAAGAGAAGACAAGAGACAAGTCATCATAATAAGAAACAAAATTAGTAATGGGATGATTAGTAACATAAGATCGAGTAACTTTCTAAAGAGCAATAGGTAAAGAGATAGAAGTTCCTGAGGGACTAGGATTAGGAGATGACAAGGAAGATGGTAAAGGCACCTCAATCGATGATCGCATACGACGAGACAATACACAGAGCGGGCAGAGGTGGAAGTGGGTGGCAGCACAGTAGCCAGCAGAATAGCCAACGGTAAGGGAAGGCGTGGGGGTGGAGTTGATTCAGTAAAGGTGAAATTAGCACTAGTGAAGTACCGGCGAATTGTGAGACTTTAGTAACGATACTCCTTCTATATGTGGGAGTAACCAAGAAAGGCATATTTGGTAGTACGGGGGTTAAGTTTGTTAAATCCAGGACCCAAGTTATGAACATTACAAACACAACCAAAAACTTGAGGTAAGAAAAATAAAGGAGTATTGAGAAAAGGAATATAATATGAATTTTACCCATTTAACATTGAAGATGGTATGCGGTTAATAAGATGACAAAAAGTAAGAACTACATCACTCCAAAAACATCGAGGAACTTTCATCTAGAATAACAGTGCGTGGTAACTTCCAACAGATGATGATTCTTATGCTCAATGACATCATTCTGTTGAGATGTGTAGGCGCAAAAAGTTTGATGAACAATGTCAATTTTGCGAAGATAAGATGAAAAAAAATCAGATTCATATTTACGAGTATTATCATACCGTAAAATACGAATACAACAATGATATTGAGTTTTGATTTCTTCATGAAAAGGTCTAAAATATATAAAATAATTCTAAACAAACTTTCATAAGAAATAACCAAGTCATACGAAAATAATCCTTCACAAATGACATAAAATAAGAAAATTTATTAAATAAAATATTTTTTATGGAATCCCATGCATCAGAATGTACTAACTCAAAAGGATTAGACATACAGTTATTGAATAATCAATAACCGTATGTCTAATCCTAAATTTGAAGAGCCAGTAGACAAGGTAGCAAGTTGTAAATGGGAGAAAACCTTACGAAGAGATGAAAGATTAGAACCACCCAAAATCTGAGAGCGAATAGGCTCATACTTAGGTTTCAAACCAACTAGGAAATGAACAACATCCAAATCCTCATGTTGTCGTTGCACAACTGTAGCATCGGGAATGAATAGGTGGTTGACCTTCAATTCCTCACAAATACCCCTAACTTGAGAGTAATAGTTTTCTAAACTCAATTTGCTCTACTCGAGACGATAATATTTGCACACCTCATAAACATGACTAAAATTACCTATGCCATTATACATGATTGTCAAATGATCCCATATTTCTTTGGCAATGTCAAGATAAAGCAAAGTAGAGCTGATATGCGACTTGATGTTATTTAACAGTAATGAAATAATTTGGGCATCCTCTTGTTCCCACCGATCGTACCTAGGGTCATTTTCCTTGGGTTTAGTTTCCACAAAGTACTTCTTAAGGCCTTTGCCCTTAAGAAACACTTGAACTGCTCTGGACTGTAAAACATAATTGGTCCCATTGAATTTTACTGAGGTCATGGGACCATTAAGAAGAACCGTGAGAGAAAAAGTAGGTGGTAAAGGTAGAGTAATGACAGATTGGTTATCAATCTTGGGTTTCATAGTGATACCATAGAAAAATAGACCAAATAAAGGCAGAAACTATCACTAGAATAGGGCCAAATCAATTAACGAAGGCTAATCCGGAAATACAGAAGTCTTGGGATTGGCTGAAAAATCACATAAACCAAGGCAAACTGGTCCAAATAGGTCTCGGAACTGAATGAGAGGCACTAAATTGATTGGACAATTGCTGAACCGATTGGAAAATCACTGGAATAGGATAGAACCATGTTAGAACCGATTGGATAGCTATTGAATTGGCTTGAACCGGTTGGAAAATCACTGGAATAGGATATAATCGGGATAGAACCGGTTCGAAAAGGGGTGAATTGGTCCTGAATTGGCTGAAACAACACGTGAACTAGTCTGAATTGCCAACAAGGCTGGACCTGAATCATGTTGGGCTTGGACTAGACTAGGCTCAACAACAATGGACCTAAACTCCTTGGGTCTGGTTTGAACTTGAAGCAAATATGAGCTTGAACTTGGATTGGGCTTTGAAAAATTTGTAAGCCCGTAACCTTGGAGGACCCAATCTGACCATGTTGCTTGGAATTGTCTTCCCATTGTGAGAGTTTCAACGAAACCCTAGCTCCAGCGGCGCCTCACACCAATGCCACTATGACATCACTAGCAGCCACAACCAACCTTCGACAGCAACACCAAGAACCTCACGGACCTCTAGTGACCCTAACTCGATAACCAAATCAATCACAGAATACAAAACACGCAACAACACTGTGACGACATACGTCGCCGACAGCAACCACAACACACTTGATCATAATTGACCTCTACAACACACCCACAAGGTTTTTGACATTAAACCATCAACCAAGACACTGTGTGCTAGACCAACGAAAATCAGAACAGAAAAGAGAAAAGAAAAGAAAGAAAAGATGAACAAAAAATTTGCATATCAAATTTTAATATCAAAAGTAATTCTCAGATCAAATTTTGATTAATTATTCTTGGATACCATGTTAAGTTTAGAGAGTTAACTCAACACAATATTCGAGAGACGGATAGTGGTCAAACTTAACCTTTCTCTTACTCACAACTTGTATTTATAGTTATTTTGTAATCATACAAAGGATGAGTATATCCTCCAAGTGGTATACCTATTACAACCATATTAAATAGTAATAACATAGTAATACTCTCAACAGTGGTGATTATTGAATTTTAGTGTATACACAAGCTTATCAAATGATTGAGACGTAAGACTTAGTTTGGTTTGGTTATACACAAGCTTATTAGAACACCAGGTGCCCAATAATGGGAAAAAAAAACTGGACTAGCAAAGCATTTGTAAAAGGAGTTTGTACCCCACATACAATGACTAGGTCCATCCAATGTTAGTTTCTATAGCACTCGTTGTAAATTGGCATTAAGTTGGATTCTCTAACGTGGTATTAGGACTGAACTTAGCATCATTAGTGGACCAAGTCTCGTACCCTTCTAAATTTTTTGATATGCATGTTTATCTGTTTGGTTGTTAGCCCTACGTGTAATCTTGGGTCCCACGTGAGGGAGTGTGTAAAAAGAGTTTGCATCCAACATCAAGTTATTAGGATTACTGAAGGTTGGTTTATATGACTAAGGGGTCCCTTCAATCATTATCAATTGATTTTGACTTAGATGCTCTAATATCACCAATTCCCAACTCGTAAGTACTAGGAATTTAGTCGCCATTCAAATTGTTTGGCCTCATCCTTTGTCAAATATAAGTGATCGTGCCATCTCTTATTGCTAAGTTTACAAATATGCATCCCTTGCACCTCCTACTTCATTCCACCGCAGGAGATGCAAGAATGAGCTAATAAAAGGATGTACATATGCCTTTAATGCCATATACTTATTTAGATGTGTCACAAATTTCATCTTTCCATGATCCTTTTTATTTGTCGTTGATATTTTCCGAGGTTTGGCTAATTCTTACAAGAAAATCATAAATGCTAAATTTTTTGACATCTGTGATGACCTTTTTTCTTTCCACGATTGATGCAGGTGTTAAGAAAGAGACCTACTGTTACTGTTCATGGGTGTCACATTCCTAAAGGTTTTGCTGATATAGCTTTTTCTTCAAATGATGAATCGAGGTGGGTAAAAGGTGACTAGATTTTTGCAAGAAAAAATATTTACTCGAAAATTGGATGGTTGGTCTCTGGAAAAACAAAATAACTCCATCAAATTTAAGGATATAGGTTAACTTTCTCAATTTCTTAGGTCGCATGAATTTTACTTAGCATTACATAAATGAAACAGAGAATGAAAATATTCTGTAGAATTGCATATCAGAGTTTATTTTAGAAAAAGGAAGTCACATGTAAAACTACACAACAAGATGCACTTACGAATCTTCGAAGGCTAGAATACGGATTGAATGACACATGGAAGACAACTTGTTTGATAGTGTGGTAACGATAGGCTTATTGAAGATGATACCACTTCCATAAAGACTTATGAGGGCCTGTTATTGATTGTCTGGAGAGTTTTCTTGCTGTAAGGGTGTCTGCATGCACAAACACTATGCTCTGGTTGCAATATATTAAGTGCAGTTCCTAACTCCTGGTTGGTGAGAGATGAAAGATTAGACCCTAGATTGAATAACTAAGAAATGTTGGAAAGCCCCCAGAATGAGGAGTGCTTTGGTCCAAACCAGATAAGACCCTCCTTTGATATCTCCCTCATTTCTTAACCTTTTCAATGATTCAGAGACCAAAATCTTTGTTTTTGAATTCTCGATCTTCCAGTACGATCAAAACGTTGCTCAGGCCCTTGAAATTAATTTCAAAGTTTGCAACTTCCATGGCCTCAAACCAGAAGCTCTACAATTTCATAATTGACCACTTACACATAATCTTTTCTAAAATCCAACACCAGATTTGAGTCCTTGGTACCAAAAACCTTTAGAGTGAACTTCCTTTTGAATCAAAACACAAGATCAAAGAATACTCAAAAATAAAGTTTGTGGCAAAATTTCGGGTTTTCTTGTTCTTGCACCTCCACTCAATCCTATGGCCAAACAACCATCTGTAGAGGTTAGAAAACTTATTCAGAACCTATTTGATGTATAAAACTGAAAATGAACATATGAAATCGTGTTTGGCCCTTTTTTTGAAATTCGGGTTTTACATAATCCATTTTTAGTCTTGCCATTTCCATTTGATTTCTTCCCAAATTGGAGTTACAGAACTTGTTCTTAAGTTTTCAGAAACCTTACCAATGCTTCTTTTGTAGAGATTGAGCTCTTGCTTGGACAAAACCTCCATTTTCCTTCGCTTCTCTCTCTTGCTCCTCTCTCTTTCTCACTGAATTGGTGCCCTGAACTATTGGCCAATCCCCATTTCTATAGCCTAACAAGACTTGGGAACCAAGGTTGTGCATGCAAATGGTCATTTGGGTTGAAATTAAAGATGACGCCTCCTAGTTGAGTTTGGATCATTCTAATTGGATTCTTTCCAATCTAATTATCTTCTTTTTAAAGGTAATTCCACAAATATATCTACCTAATTTTCTTGGATTGAATATCGGATGCCTTTTCCGGACAGGGTATGCCGGATCAAGATAATTACTCTAAGTTGATATCAGAGTATATCGGAGGTTACACTAATGCTTTAAGTGTTCAAAGGTTGTTGTGAAGCAATTATTTTGTTTTCGGATTTCATTTATTTGACCTTTGTTTACTTGTTTTTCTATTGAGTCTTGACTTTCATGATTAATTACTTGACATCTTTTTTCTATTTATGACCGGCTTCAACAGGTTATTTGCAGCCGATGTGTATGGTGCAATAAATGTGTGGGACAGAAGAATGAGTGATCTCCCATGTCTTGAGCTCACAACTGATTCCATTGGTGCTGTTAATCGTATTAATTGTATTAAGTTAAATGCGGAGAATCAGGTGAGTAAAATTGAATCATCATTACATTGACCATGAGGTCTATATTCTTATTTGAAAACCATGAATTTCTGGTATTATCTCTCTCAAGTGATGATAAATTATTGGTATTTATTGTATTTTGTTGAATCTATCAGATCATTTTTGGAGCTAGCAAGTACGGTATTGTATATATGTGGGATCTTCGTGGAGGAAGATCAACTGCTGCTTTCCAAAGCCATAAAGGGGTAATACATTTGGAAACTTTTCTTTAACTATGTTCAGCACCGACACTGTATTTATGGTCAAAGTTTGCAATGAAGAATTATTGTTATGACTAGTTACATCAAGTAGCAAAATTATAATATTAGTTGATGAACAAAATAATTAAATATTAGTAGGTTGTTACTTTATGCTAATTAATTCCACTATATCATGTTGTTGACCTCTATTTTCTACATGTTCCATTTTTTTTTTCATTTAGGTAGATTATTCACCTTTAGCATCTGTGAAATTGGCATGCGAACTGGAGAAAATTGGGTCCTTGAAGGTAAGTGAAATTATTATGAGGCCATTTTTTTCATTTTAGATTGTGTCCACAATTAGCCTTTATTTTTTGGTGTTATTGTCTACGAACAGAAACTCTCTTCTCCCCCTTCTCCAGTGTTTTTGTATAAACACACTGGCATCTCAATGGCACTCATTGAACAAGTCAGATGTGTCCTCACAACACCTAAAACAGGGAGTCAGTAAAATGGATTGAATCTTGAGAACTACTACGTCATTTATTCTTATGGAACTTCTTTGTCATTTATTCTTATGAAACTTCTCTGAGGAACCTTTTCCATCATGAATGCTCATAGTGGTATAGGGATATGTATTTTTGTGCAGCCCAAGAGATGTTCGTAGTGCACAGAATTTTGTGGTTGTTAGATAAAGTCGCTTTTCTGATTCATGCTTTAAGATGGGCTAGTTCTAGAGTCAACCTAAATAATGATAAACAGTTGTCCTTCTTAGGATGTCTGTTAGATCATAATTGAGACATTATATATGCCTTTTCATTTTTTGCAATTTGAGTTCGTTTGAAATTCTAAATAGCCTTGTAAATGGTTCAGTTTTATGATTGAGCTATTTTTGTTCTAGTATCATACACCAAAAGATCTTTATGCCTCAAAGATGTGACTACTTAAAAATGCTGAATCACCAATGTGTCTATTGTAGGAAGTCATCAAGTTTAGATTTTTACATACTTTGATACTTAACATTGTGATTGTAATGTCTGAACAATTTATGGATTCATTATTGAAAATTGTATTGTGGGTTGATTGTTGTGGTTTGTATTATTCAGTATTTGATTTTTTGGCATTCAGAATAAGACTTTATGGTCTTAATATTTAGGATTGATGTTTAGTTAAAACTTATTTTCTAGGTAAGCACAAGTTTTATTTTTAAGCCACGTTTTAGATTTTGTAATTCTCAAAGGTTTGTAACATTCTTTTATATATTGTGCATTGAGGGCATACCTCGGAGGCAAATGCTAAGATTGTCCAACATTTGCCCCAAGACACTTGTTAAGATGTGATTATTGACCTAGTTCTTACCATAGTTGTTAGTATCGTACAATACGTCACGATACAAGGCTAAAACAATACAGATCGTAGTTCTGTATTGTTTTTGCGTTGTATCGTCTGATATACGATACGTATCGATACGATACGAACAATACGTGCAAAGGCTTTTTTTTTTAATTTTATGGAACGACGTCGTTTTGGGTTGGACAGACTGATTTTTTTATCCCTATAACCACTGAAACGACGTTGTTTCAGTTACTAGGGTTTACAAAAAAAATAAAATCTCTCTTTTCTTTCTTCGTTCAGTAAATGTCTTCGACTCTTGAGTGTTACGATGACGATCACAAAAGCTGCCTTTGTTGTTCGCTATTCAGCCGCTGACGACGATCACAGAAGCTGTCTTCTTCCATTGAAGTTGCCTTCGTTGTTCGCTGTTCAACCGATTACGGCGATCACAGAAGTTGCCTTCTTCCATCGAAGCTACCTTCGTTGTTCGTTGTTCAGCCGCCGACAACGATCACAAAAACTGCCTTCTTCCATCGAAGCTGCCTCTGTTGTTCGCTGCCTTCGAATCGCTGGTCTTTCACGACAATCACAACAGCCTTCTCTCTGTTCTTTCATCTAAGCTGCCTCCATCGAAGCCCAATCTCCATCAAAGCTTCCTTCTTCCTTCTCCATGTACTCCAACAAACCTGTGATCCTGTGTAGTGGAAGAAATGATGGTAGAATATTAATGAAATACTATGTTTTTATGAATGTATGATTTTTTTTCAAAGGTATATATATATTTTTTATTATTTATTTAAATTGCACCGTATCTTACGATACACGATTTTTAAAAAATAATACGCTTTTCAATACACAATTTGATAACTATGGTTCTTACCAAAACGATAGGGCACTAATTCCTGAAAGCTTAGGAATTAGGATCATTACACATGTTATTGAGTTAATGGTACCCAAATTGCCCTTGTTTGATTTTTTTTTTTCTGTTCAAATTGGGCTTAAAAATTGAAGTTTGAATTGAGGGGACAAAAACAAATGAAAGATCAAGAATAGTATTGATTGGAAGATGGAGGATAGATGAAAGCAACGATGAAGTTTCCACGATGACGATTCCTTCGGAAGTGAAAGATGATATTCAAGATTTTCAAATGAAATTGGAGGAGACATTCTGTACAGAGATCCTTATTGTCGGAGCCACAAATGGACTAGAATTTGCCTCTAATATAGGAAAAAATAAGATATTAATTGTAGAGTTATAATAAACTACTAA
Source organism: Ilex asprella (assembly GCA_023539305.1). Classification (NCBI taxonomy): domain Eukaryota; kingdom Viridiplantae; phylum Streptophyta; class Magnoliopsida; order Aquifoliales; family Aquifoliaceae; genus Ilex; species Ilex asprella. The sequence goes on along the minus strand of CM042188.1, from coordinate 23,471,067 downwards.
TAACTACCGATAAAGGGAGAGGACACTAAACCGACCGTCTCCCTTTATTAATGGTATAGATACTCAAGGGTATTTTTGTTCTTTGGTTTATTAGGTCACAATTAATTTCAGTTGACATCTTCTTTATTACACTTTTACTTTATTTCACTCAATGGTAGACCACCTATAGTGTATGGATGGAGGACCCACTTTATAAATAGTGAGTCCTACTTGAATTTATGGTAGGTGATCTATATCGAATGAAATTGAGTAATAGTGTAATGTAGAGGATTTAGATCCTATTAATGTAAGCTCATGAGGTAGAGAACCCTAATTTACTCTCCTTTCACAACTCCAAATTAATGTTCTCTCTATTCTTTTTGTTATTGTTTGCTTTTGATTTAAATTGTTGTCATTATCTATTCTAGTACTCGCATGAAGAACTCTTGGGATTAAATGATATCTTTCCTAAAATCAGCCCAGACCTTTTTTTATTTTAGTTTTGATTGGAATGGAGGCCTTAGGTGCCAATGTAACCTTCTCAAAGATCACCCAATGGTTTAGAATCATATTTAAGGATTGTTAGAGCATTGCAGTTGGCAGTAGTTTTTTTTCTCCTTATTATCTCTTCTTGCCTTGCTTTTTTTTTTTTGCTACTAGCATATTCAGCATGACTGATGCAGGGCAAGGGGTGAAGTTAGCAATGTATTGAGTTTAGGTAATTGTTGGTGAAATAGATATTTTGATCACCCATTGATATAGGTCTAGTTTAAGAGTTATTGTATAATACAACTTTTTGGAAGCCTATGGTCAGTCTTTTTGAGCCGAAGCTTAGTGAGTCACATAAGATATCATTAATCAAAAAAGTCATATACTACACCAGTGAGGTATTGAACACCATCTCATCTAAAAATTTAAGGTCCTGTTTGGTTATGTTCTCGAAAACAGTTTTTTGTTCTCCAAACTCTAAAAATAAGGAGATGCTGTTTGTTTAGCATTTTTGTTCTCAAAATTTTTGGAAAAAATGAGATTTGAGTCAAAGAAACAGAAAACAAGTTTAACTTGTTTTCAGAGTTTTCTTTGAAAATTTTGGAAACAAGGAGAACAATTTTGGACTTTAATGAGGT
>CM042188.1:23440152-23464961 GCA_023539305.1 Ilex asprella | reverse complement strand
TTAATTTAAATGTTTATGGTTTTACTTGCATTTAAATATTTAGTATACATAAAATTAGAATTTAGATGTTTAGAAGTAATTAAACTAAAAAATATATGTTTTTCTTAAACTGTTCGCTTTGCTTCGGTAAAGCGTGTCGCATCGCTTCTCGCTTCTCGCCTAGGCGTTAGGAGCCTTGGTCGCTTCGGTTCGCTTTACGCCTTAAATAACACTGTGTTAGATCATCCAACTCAATCAATTGGCTACGAGTAGAGTAGTCCCCCAAGTATATAAACAAACATTAGGTGTCCTAATCATTGGATGTGGAATACAAGATCTCTTTACACTCTCCATCGCGTGGAAGCCAAGCTTGAACTTGAGGTTAACAAACAAACAAACAACTATGCAAAATTGAAAATTGAAAGGAGAAAGAGACTTGATCCATTGACCAATCAAAGCCTAACTCTGATACCATGTTGAACACTATCTCATCTAAAAGTTTAAGCAGTTAAATGGTGTATCTTAAGTATTTATACCTCAACATAAGAAAAAAAAATAATGTGATGTTTGTTGATGGTGTGTCTTAAGTATTTATACTCAAAAACACTTATTATGTTGCTCGGAATTCGTCCCCTTTTCAGCCGCCTTTGGATTTTTCTTTTTTATTTTTCCAGAAAAATTTATTTATTTGGTACTTGCTTGATCATTTATATTGGCTTTCTAACAATGTAACAAACAGACAAACCTGGGTTTGCCACCTATGAAGTATTATAAATTGCAGAATAAATATTTAGCAGGATGTGGCATCAATGCCGATCTTCAATAGAAAGTGCTTGAATTACAGATACTTTTACAGCTGGTCTCTAATTAAGTCATGATAACCAATATTCTGCAGGCCCAATCAAATATTGTTTCAAAGGAGATACACTCAATTGATATCGATCCATCTTGCCCGTATCAATTGGCATTCCATCTTGATGATGGTTGGTAGGTTTGGAGATAAATTCTAGTGTTCTGTTTATAATAGCTTGGCATTATGTTCTAGCTTGTTGAAAAATCACTAAGATTCTTGTATTGATTTCTTTAACAGTTTCTTGTAGTATCCACAGTTTTTCGACAAAGAAGTTTTAGTTCTAAGATTAACTGCAGCAACTGCAAAGTCAGCAGGAAGAAAGGGTTGATAGGTGCAGCTCATGATTCAAAGTTTTTTGCCAATATGTGGCTTCTTGGGAATGACTTAGCAATACATACCAGTCCCATGATGTTGCTAAGGCCCTTTCTTTTCATGACCTTAACCCAGAAGCCAGAATAGAATTGATCACTGGCTGCAAATCAAGCTCTGAAAGTGCTGTGCATCAGCTGTCCTCTTTACCGTAGTTACGTAATATGCTATAGACTGCAGGTAGATGAATGACGTGGAGAAATGTTTCTGTATTGGTTGAGAACTCTTCATGCCAATCAGAATGAGCAGAGTTTGTTAGATGGCTGTATGCATGGTTCAAAGTCGCGGTATCGGTCATCGACTCGGAGGGCACTGAGACACATCGGTCGCGGCGTCGCGGCGTAATATCGGTCGATACGCTCAAAACGTTAGATAGAAGACCCAATTTTTTAAAAAAAAATCATGAAAATTTTTAAAAATATGTAAATATCATCATTTTTGCATTATATTCCAAAAATACATTATTTAACATATTAAACATAATAAAAATGAATTATAAGGACGCTACCGAAAATAGTTATCATCATTTAGGTTGAATGTTTTTATTTAAGGACACACTAAACTTTAAACATATGTTATTAGAATTTTTTTTAACTTACTAGTACCTAATTTAAAAAAAAAAAACAACAACAAATATGTATCTATAAATATGTCTGACTCGGTTCGTTTCGGCCGAGTCCAACCGAGATATCGCCGAGATACCGAGATACCGCTATACCGCCGAGATATCGCCGATATTAGCTCATCTCGGGATTTTTACGTTTCGGGTATCGTTATCGTAACGGTAGTGGCCGAGTCAGATACGACTCGGCCGAGTCGTATCGGACTCGGCCGATACCTTGAACCATGGCTGTATGACTTCCTATGATCTATTATGCAGTGAGTTGAACTGTCACAATACAAGCTGTCAATACTAAGAGCATAATCAAACCAGGAAGGTTGATATGTATTAGCATTAAGTTGAAAGGTATAACAAGAACTGATGAAGATGTACCGAAATTTTTTGAGGTTGAACAGATCTGTAATCAGATAATTTAACAAAGTTTCACCGTTGCCGCTGCCCTTTTTTTTTTTTTTGGGTTTCCTTTGTAGTGGTAGGAAGGGGGGATTTTCAATGCCCTGATGGTAATACTAGTGCTTTTTCTAGGGACTTAATCCCATTCAACAATTTCATTCTGCTTCTTGTAAAGGATCTATTCTATAACAGTGAGGGGAATCTTGGCAATTTGTAACCCAGACCAGCGACCGCGACTAACTAGCAGCAGTGCGGAACAAGTTGCAGTAGATGACAATATTGTTGTCTTCTGAGAATGATTAGTTTAATTAAATTGACTTTTAAGCGACCCAACTTTGAGATGATTGATTCTTCCTAGTATGTTTTTCCGAATTAACGTGCTTATTTTGTGGTTTTCTCCTTTTCAGGTCGGGTGTTTTGGACATCAATAATATGCAAGTGACACATATTCATTGTCCTCCTCCTCCTTGGTTGTGAGTATAGTGAAATTCTATCGAATTGAGATTGCTTATTTAATGGAAATTTTCAAGTACGTTCATTCAACTAATGATTTTTTTTTTTTCTTTTTGATTTGAGGGTCTAGGGATGACTCAAATGATCTGGCAAATGTGACATACTTGAGGAAACCATCTTGGCTCCCGACACACTCGGTTAGATGATTTCTTGATTGGTTTTACCTTGTTTTATTTTGTTACAACCAGATTTTTCTTGTATAGTGTTACTAGAAGGAGCATATTCATAAGAGTTAACACACAATTCCAATTTTATTTATTTGGTAGCCTCGTGCACTGGGCCACAGACAATGTTAGGCAAACATATAGATTATATTTCCACTTCCTTTTTTCATTGTCTACCTTTTTTGATGGAAAGAAAGGCCTGTCTATTCTCTTTGTGGCCTCCATTCCAGCCTAGCAAAAGTCATGTCAATCCAAGGATGTTTATGCACAGCATAACCATTAAATTATCCCATAATAGTTTGCATAGCATCTGCCACAATTCCATTCTGTTTGTAGCAGATGACTAAGTTTTTGTTTTGATTTTTTATGATTTTATCTGGAAAAGGTCCCTTAGCTAGTCCTGCAGAAATTCATCATCTTGTCTATCCGAATAGACTTCATAATAATGATGGCCTTTCATTTCATGTGGTAATTTGTATGTTCGAATAATGTGTAAACCACAATATGCTCGTACCCTGGCGATGCCCGAACAACTGCTTTATTTCTGCTTTTGTACTTTTATTGGAACTTCAATCTTGTGATTGTTGCACGACTCTGAAGAGAACTAATGTACAGTTTCTGAGCCACTATGGGCAAGAATCAGCGTATTATCACTTAGTATTGCAAGTTCACATGGATAGATTAACTTCTTAAGGTGGGAAAATGTAAAGTACAGTAGGAAGAATCACACAATTCGACTGAAACCTTTATCTGGCTATCATGCAATTATTTGTTGATGGGCATGTGATTTATTGATTGGATACTTTTTCATGTTGTTCCAATTTTGTTTGCTGTTTTTTTATCAGCTATAATTTTTTTATGCATTTGATTGCAGATTTATGTAGTTGGATCATCATGCAGTAGAGGAATTCATCTTTTAGATTTCTATCCAGACCCCAGCTCCCCCTGCCACTTGGATTCCAAGTAAGAATCTCCAACAAACTTATAAATGCGACCATCTTTTTTCTAGGGACTTCTTTGTCATGAACTCAGCAGAACTGTCATGTTACCAATGTACTTGACACAAATTGACAGATATAGGCCTCCTATTAGCTCTGATGTTACATTCTTGTGAATGTTTATGCTTTCCTGGTTTTGTTTCCACCTAACAATCATGTTTCATAGTCCATTGAGCAAGGCTCTTATCATCATAATGGCTCCTATTCCTCCAATCCCCTTCTCCTGTGGATGGGTTTTTTTTTTGGGAAGGGGGGGCGGGGGTGTAATTCTTCTTCAGCTTAATGTTAGTGCTTACACAACTGTTGCTGCAGTGAGAATATTCCCAGCATTCCAGGAGTCAACAACCAGCATAAACAAAATAAATTTGTTCCCTTGTCTGAAGGTGTAACTGTGTGTACTGTTCATCCCCTCAATGGCACCATTGTTGCTGGAACCAAGGTTTGTTTATTTTTAAGGACTGATTGAGAAGTTGCCAGTTTTGTGTAATTTGTTGTTTTGACTGATAATTTGCCAACCATGCTGCATTAACTTGAATTTCATGCACCATTTCATCCATGAAGCAAATATTTAACAAAAGCAGTTCTCTTCAATTTTTATTTATTTTGCTATTTCCTGCCCTCATAACCTAAAGAATTCAGGGATTTGATTCTGCACCCGTAGGTGTAACACATTCTCCGTGTGCCCATGTCCACATGAACACACGTATGCATGCGCACATTTTTTGGTTACCCATGCCCAGATTTGGAAATTGCTTGTTTGAGGTTGCTGCGTCCCTTAACTAATTGAAGAAAAAAAAGTCAGACCAAAATCACAGTTAAAGAAGTCCACTGGGAGTGAATGCCTACCCCAGTTCAAAGATGGTTCAGTCAATTCGAATAAAGCCGGGGCAAACTTAAAAGATTGTCGCATGTCAAAAGTTAATATTTGGTTCAATAGGTCTATATCTGATACAGTAAGTCAAAACCTGATAAATTTTTTGAATATTTACATTAAAATTTTGTCTGAATGATTGGTGAAATTGACAAGAAACACAGAGATATTTGTGATTTAATAAAACATGTTTTGCTTGTGATATGAACCTATCGTTTCGGAATTCAGGTTTTTTCACCTCTTTTGGTCATGCAGAATCATATAAGTGACCATGAGATGATTAGCATAACTGTCATGATAATTAGTTTCTAATATAAAGTGCACTGTCCATCCAACACCGCAACACATAGATATTTGTGATTTAATAAACGATAAGTTTTGCTTGTGATATGAACCCATCGTTTCAGAATTCAGGGTTTTTCACCTCTTTTGGTTGCGCAGAATCAGTGTTTATCCTACAAGTGACCATGAGATGACTAGCATAACTGTCATGATAGTTAGTTTCTAATAAAAAAACCGATGTCCATCCAACGCCATTGATGGATCACAAATTCAATGTATTTATCTTCTTTTTTGAAAGAAAGGGAGGCTAAGTTGTAAAATTGTTGATTGGTTTTAGCAAGCATCACTGCTATTGATCTCCCAGAAGCACACGTCATTCCAAGGCAGAGGCAGTTCTCTGGGCTCTGACGAAGATTTTTAGATGCCAGAGCCAAGTTTCAAAAAATTATTTAGTGACAGCATGCCCAGATTGTCTTGAATTGGAGAAGAATTGCATAGGTTGAGTTAAAGTAGGTTGCTGCAACAGAGATTGTGATCGGGGCTTTGCATAGGCAGATGCAATCAGTGGAGCACATCAACTTTGGAACAAAGGTTTACATTCTAAGACTGGGGGCATTGAAAGTAGGGGAAGTAGACATGCCAGTATGTCCGGTATACAAGGGTATGTAAGAAGGCAAGTTAATGTGCTGTTCTGTACATTAAGTTCAACCGAGAGATGTGAAGTACAATTTTGTACTTGACTGAACAGACAGGTAATTGCTTCAGTCAAACGATCAATAATCAATCTTGTTCTGAGAAATTGCTTCATACAATCTTGTGTCTTTCAATTGATCAACACCTAAGCATTTGCTTTTGTGTCTATCATTATCTATTACCATATGGAAATATAGATATGCACTGGTATCTTTTGGTAATGCTTCATAATTATTATTGTTATTGTTACTTTTTGCTTTTTTAAGCCCAAGAAAACAGAAGTAAGAAGTATTTTAGATATTTTTACAGAACTTTTTATTTCTTCTTTGTTTTTGATTTATATTTTGTTCCTTTTTCTTGAGCTTATTATTACGTGTGGTAGTATAAATAGGTACAAATATAAGTATGTTCTTTATACATCAAGATATATGTATCTATTAGGTTTGATAAATACCTACCATTATTATTTTTTTACTTATGCTCTTAAGCATAAAGCAGAAATATGAAAAGTACTACTTTTAATGTAAGAAATACTTGAGAAAAACACGTGGTCACCCACCACACATTGACTTCATCTACCTATTTTGCCTATCTAAAGCACTTCAAAGCCACTGGAGAAGTTTACAAATCTGGCCCCCATTTCCAGTAAGTCAAAAAAAATTGCAGGTTGTTACTCAGCATAACTAGCAAATAGGTTGTTAAACAGGAGCAACTTGGAGCAGGAACCAACTTGATTCAAAGAATTCGACATTGTTCACTTTAAAATCAATGTGGACGACATTGGATGTGATTAACTTGATAAATAGACAAGAAAACTCAAACAGAAAAAAAAAAAAAAAAAAGACTTCAAATACTACCATGTCAACAAACAAAAAAAATATAGTAATGTTATTGGGACATAATTGAGTATCATAGGTTCTTAGGCACTTTTGATTTTCCTTTGGATTTGTGAGGGACATTGGTATTTCTTCGAGCAGAATGTCTTTATTGGGAAAAGTACACTTTGTCCCCCTCAATTATGGACTCAATTTTTATTGTTTCTTGAACTATTAATTTTTTCACATTGACTCCTCAACTATTTGAATTACTTCATATTTCTCTAAACACAAATGTCTGTTATTATTTTGGTCAACTTATCAATGTATCGGAACAAAGTAAAAAAAAATAAAGTTTAGAGGGAAAAATGAAATAAATTTTTATTGAATTTTTAATTAATATTAATAATTGGGGCTGCTATGTAAAACTAATTACAAAGTTGAAAATACAATATGAAAAACATAATAGTTGAGGGATAATGTGAAAATATATTATAGTTGAGGGGGTTAAAACATATTTTACCCTTATTTATTCATATTTCTTACAAAGACTCGCATAGTGTCCATGAGCTCCCATCGTGGTAAAATGAGCATTAAAGATAATTCCATATCCCAATTTTTTTTAACTGAATCCATATCACTGTTTAAACAATTAATTTTTGAATTATATGCCCTAATACTAGCCATGTATTCATATTTGAAAACACTCCCATTGTTTTCCAAATAATTTTACTGCTAAGTTTTTATGGTGCTCGAAATCGCTATACTCAGTTGCAAAATAATTACAGTGTGAGGTCCAGTGGGGGCTTTATGAATATTTGGGTTAATAAGAAAGTAGGTGTTGATATTAGATCTAAGAACAGAATATAAGTGGTTCACTTTAGCCGAAAGACCAAAGCTATATCCATTGTAATAGATGCTCTTCCTCATGGGGCATTCTATTTCTTGCAGAAGAAGACAGTAGTTATAGTGGGTTTCTTGGCTCAAAGCTTTTTTACATAGTATACTCTAAATAAAATTCTGGAACTCCCTTGTGCAGTTTTTTTGTCTTCTATGTATACATGTGGTCATCTAGGGTTTTTATGATTTTTCTTTTTCTTGGCTAATTATATGGTCTCCTTTTCATTTGTCCTATAGTGGGGTCAACCACTCTGACGTACTTTGTGCCCACGATCCTCAGAAACAAAATGTATACAAATATTCCCTTGAAATATTTGTTCGTTAGAGTCGTCAGAAGTTGTCCCCTGGACATGTGGCGCGGCTGGAGCAGCTTAGAGCCCATTTTGCACCGAGCTCCTATTGGAAGTGAGTCCCCTAATGGTGCTGAAGAATCAAAACAAGAGTGAGAAAATCATGGCAAGCTATCATTTGATCATATTTTAATTGCAAAGCACAACACAAAGTTCTCCTTAAATCACTCCTAACGGCTAGTGACCCATAAACGTAGTCTGTAATATTACTTTCCTTCTTTCTTACAATTTACCCCTTGTAATTGATAGCAGCAAGATATAAACAATGAACAACTCTCACATGAATGAGAGTACAACACAAAAACAATATTTGTTCTTTACTTTTTACATGGTATTAGAGCCATAAGGCTAACCCCACCGAATTTCAATTCGTCAAAAAAAAAAAAATGGCTACTGCCTCCACTAATGTAGGGAACTTCGTCACTCTTCGTTTGAAGCGGGACAATTACCCTTTATGGCGTGAAAAAGTGCTTGGATTGGCCGAGAGCCAAGACATTGTGGGGCTCCTCACCAATGAAGCTCCCATGCCAGCTCTGTTCGTCTCTAGTTCTGAAGCCTCTGATGACGGACTCAAAGAGACCAATCCAGATTATGTGAAGTGGAAAAAATTAGACCGCCTATTGCGAGGTTGGATAATTGGCACTCTCACAGAGGAGGCCCTTGGCTTAGTAATTGGTCTTGAGACCTCTACTAAGGTGTGGACAACTCTCAAAGAAGCCCATGCACAAGCTTCACAAGAGCGTGAGTTTCAACTTCAACAACTTATGTATATGTGAAAAGATCCCTCCACTTCTCTAAATGATTATTTACGACAATTTAAAAGTATTTGTGATAATTTGGCTGCAATCGGAAGCCTCGTGAGTGACAAAACAAAGGTATTTTCCCTTCTTAATTGCCTTAGTGCTAAGTATGAGTCATTCACGACTTCAAACCGCCTATACCCTCTTACGGCGAGGTTATCCCCCTCCTCCAAAGTTATGAGACTTGTTTCAGCCTTCGTGCTGATTCTAGCATCTATACAGTTTCTGAAGAGAACTAATATACAGTTTCTGAGCCACTATGAGCAAGAATCAGCGTATTATCACTTAGTATTGCAAGTTCACATGGATAGATTAACTTCTTAAGGTGTGAGTTTTTTGGTGTTGGTTTCACTATAAAGGACAGGGCCACAAATCAAATACTATTGCAAGGACACAAACGAGGTAACCTTTACTTCATCTCAACCAAGCCTGAAGCCCACTTCTTAGTGCAATTTCAAGTTGTGAACAATGGTGTTTGGCATTAGAGGCTAGGGCATCCATAGGTAGCTGTCGTGTCCAAACTATAATCCCACGAACTAATCAAAGTTCTCGGCAAAAATAAAATCACATCTATATGTGAAAGTTGTCAAATGGGCAAATTCAGTCACGTTCCTTTTCTTAGTTCTTCAAATAAAAATTATGGTTTACTTGAAAAAAAACATTGTGATCTTTGGGGTCCAGCCCCTATCAATTCTACTGACAAATTCTCTTATAACGTTATCTTAATTGATGAATCTACTGGATATATGTGGTTTATTCCCTTGAAACACAAGTCTAATCTTTTTACTTCTTTTTGCTTATTTGCTAAATTTCTTGACTGTCAATTTTTGAAAAAAAAATCAAGATTTTTCAATCTGATGGCGATGGTGAATTTGCTACCAATGCTATGAAGAATTATTTGTAGGAACAAGGAATCATCCACCAAGTCTCATGTCCTTGCACACCAGAGAAAAATGGCATTGTTGAACGTCGCCACCAAACAATCTGTGAATTGGGGCTTACTATGTTGTTTAATAGTAGTATGCCTTCTCCACGACAGTATTTTTTGATCAACTATATTCCTTCAGTTACGCTGGACAATGAAACACACTTCTTTAAGCTCCATGGTCGGCATCCAGACTATAACTCTTTAAGGGTGTTTGGATCAAAATGTTTTCCATATATCTGGAATGCTCAAACCACCAAATTTGACCCCAAGTCTCTGTCGTGTGTTCATGGTTTATTGCAATAGATTCAAAGACTATAAATGCTATTATCCCCCCACTAGATGTGTGTATGTGTCAAGGCATGTAGTTTTTGATGAAGGGAATTTTCCGTTTAAAAATCCAAAAAGTTTACATTCACCTTCAGAATCTCCTAAGGTGATATCGACCTTCTTGGAGTGGCTAGAATCATGGTCTCCCATTACCACCATCAAAACCTCACCCACCACTAATATTTCAAATACACCTAATATCTCAGTGTTGCAGGATACTCATGATAAAACCATGTCTTCTATGCTGCTAGTAATTTTGAACAACCAGATCATGACACTGCTATCAACATCGACTACGATTTAGCATCTACCATATCCCCCACCATGCTCGAAACTGAGGAGCAGTCTCTAACTTTTGAGCCAACGAGTGTCTCTATTAGAGCCTCACCCCTTACAGATTTTGAACCTCTTACTGAGCTCACTATCTCTACTGATGCCTCCTCACTCACCGATGACATCACCATTGCCTCTGGGTTCTAGTCAATTTTGCCTCTTCATCCCATGATCACACAAGCAAAAACAGGTATTAATAAACCTAATCCTAAGTCTGCTAATGTGACACCCCAAAATTCGAGGGTCCTTTATCAACCGTTGATAACTCATCAACCAGCGAAAATACCCGTGGACGTTTGTTAACCCGACACCACGACATCACATCTCCTTTACCGGAATTTTTTAAAAATATAAAACAAATTTTCTTTTAAGCAAGTGACCCATTATAGGTCCCACATACCATCATTGATATTCCATTAATGTCCATTTAAACTCTTCGGAGGAAGGAATGCATAGCCTAACAGCTTGTGGAAGTAAAAAAAAAATTGAAAATATGTGAAAGTGTACCGGTACGATGAACTCTCTGGACAGCGTCGTACCAGTACGCTTTGTCCTGATTTTTCTGTTTCACCTATTTTTCATTTTCAAACCATTCCAAACCTTATAATTTTCATCCCAAACATGTATAATGAAGTTTTCTACATTGTAAATAATCCCTACAAAGTTCTATTATAAGCATTCAAATATGATTACAATATTTACATGCCAAAAATAATTTTTAACCAAAAGTTTTACTAAACTTCAAGGTTAAAGACCACATGTTGGTCTCTCTTCACCCTTAAGGCCCTGAGTGAGAGTCATCCCCAGGCGTGTATCCTCCTCCTGAAATGTGTCCCATATAGAGTGAGTAACATTCAATAGAATATCCCCTACAGGGGTTACTTCTCAACCCAAATGCACATAACATGTTCACATGCAAACAAGCAACAAATCATAACATTCAAACCAAGAATATGCATTCAATGTTGGGATTTATCATGTCATGCTATGGAATGAGGTGAGACTCACTCATGCATATCAACCCGAGCCCATCCCAGCACCTCAACACATGCAAGTGTCAATGTGTTCGAATCTGCCATTTATGTTAAGCAACAAATGACATTAACCAATCTAGGGTCTTTTGTATGGGGTAGATGTTCAAGGGCTTACACCAAGGGTCTCCAACCCACTCGAAATTCATGAACTTCCACCAAGGGCTCCGCGTACACCCACACACTTCATGGACCAAGCCAAGGGAGTGCGCATCCCAATCATCGGGTCTTGCGCCTGAGGGATCTTCTAGCCCCTTTTTGCTACTCCAACCCCAATTACCATGCAACCCGTGCAACTCGGTCAGGTCTTCGACCAAGCTTAATCGATCCCACTCATCCTCCACCAAGTGTGGTGTTGACGACAACCATGCACACATTCCCACACCCATGTCGATGACCACAAATGCTATGTTCCGTGCAAATGTAATGAAATGTACCATTACATGTTTATTACCATGTTCAATACGTAATGAATGTCATATGAAAAATTTCCACACATTTCATATATCATGTGGCAAAATTATATTAGAAGTATATAACTCCCATGATTCTTCACAATGTCAACATAACACAAGCATGTATATAGATCGACAATTATCACAACACAATATTCAAGCATGTTATCACAATTTTTATGCCATTAACACACTTAATCACAAAAGCACCATGTAAACACAAGACATGCCCACATAACACAATTTTTCAAGGAAGTCCACAAGTGACTTGCACATACCAAAAGTGAAGATAAAATGCATTCTACTCATTTCAATACCCATTTCACCCATTCAACAACAATAGGCAAGGCATACACAATCCCATAAGCCTAACCCTTCTTTAAGGGCATTCTAAGTCAGAAATGGACCAAAGTAGGAAGAACCATACCTCTTGAAGCGTGAATCGAAGGCTAGAGCTTCAAGAGCACCTCTCAAGGCCCACAAATCTTGATTTCTCCCAAAGCCTCCTCTTGGATCTTCGGTAAAATCCTTTGTTCTTGGTACGTACACGTAGCCCTTGTCGAGGAGATGAACTTTAACTTTTGGCTCGACGGATTCCGACCGACGGAACTCCAAGAATTGACAAAAAATTCTGGGTTTCTCTCTTTTCTCCCACACGTTGAAGACCAGCACTTTCAGCAGATATTTCTGCTAAAATATCAATTAATTACCCCTATTTATAATTTTAAAGATTTGACTCACAACGTGTCACACGTCTCTCACTTTTTCGGGTTCGTTTTCGTCTCGAAATGATTTATTTTAATCCGGTATAAGTTCAAATTAATTTTATTTGAACTTTTATTCAATTATAAGAAAATTTATAATTTTTATTTTTGGAGACTTTTGTGAGGTCAATCGCCACCCAGTCACTTCGAACGACGTGTAAAATTCAACTATCTCAAAATTTGACGAATTTAAACAGGGTGACTAGATTTTGCGATACAAATCCAACGGTGAAATCAGTTTTGTCATGCGAGCTCTAGAGAACACGTATTTTAATTCCGCATTATAGTGGCAAAATAACAATTTTGCCCTTGTTCGGAAAAAATTCAAATTTTTTCGGATTTTACATTCTTCCCCCTTAAAAGAATTTCATTCCCGAAATTCACACACACATATGCACACAACCACATGCATATGCAACAGTTATTTAATATTGAATGACTAAAAGAATGTACATCCATCATCGAACAAGAAAGGATAATTGGTACGTATAATGTCCTCACGCTCCCATGTTGCCTCTTTCACTCCTTGGTGCTGCCACAACATCTTCACTAGCCTCACGGTCTTGTCCCGCAAAACCTAATCCCGATTATCCATGATACGTACCGACCCCTCCTCCAAGGTCCCATCCGCATCAACAATTAGCTCGCTCCAATCCACCACACGTGTCGGATCTAGAGTATACTTCCGGAGCATAGAGACATAGAATGCCGCATGAACACCCAATAGATTTGGCGGCAACGCCAGCTGGTAAGCAACTGCACCTACCCTCTCAAGTACCTCGAATGACCTGATATACCTTGGCGACAACTTTTTTCGCTTGCCGAACCTGACCACTCCTCTCTTAGGCATCACCTTCAAGAAGACATGATCTCCCACCTCAAACTCTAGAGGTCGCCATCGTCTTTTGGCGTAGCTCTTCTGCCAGCTCTGGGCGGTGAGAAGACGCTTTCGTATCAAGTCCACCTTCTCAGAGGTGTCCCTAACCAAATCTGGACCCGTAGAGGGTCTCTCTCTTACCTTCGTCCAACAAATTGGAGAACTATAAGGTCTCCCATATATTGCCTCATAGGGCGTCATCTGTATGCTCGCTTGATAACTGTTGTTGTAGGAAAATTTCACTAAGGGTAAATGTTCTTCTCAGCTATTCTTGAGATCTAGGACGCATGCCCGTAGCATGTTCTCTAAAGTCTAGATGGGTTATCTCTGACTGACCGTCTGTCTAAGGATGAAAAGTAGTGCTCATCATCAATTGTGTCCCCATGGCCCGCTGAAAACTCTCCCAAAAATAAGCCATGAACCTGGGATCCCAATCCAAAATTATAGATACACGTACCCCATGTAACCGGACAATCTCCCGTATATACAACCTGTAGAATTCCTCCAACGTAAAGGCCATCTGCACCGCCAAAAAATGTGCCGACTTTGTAAGCCAGTCCATTATCACCCATACCGCATCATGTCCTTGTGATATCCGTGGCAAGTGGGTCACAAAATCTATTGTGACATGCTCCCACTTTCACTCAATTACCTCAAAAGGATGAAGCAACCCTGCTGGTCTCTGGTGCTCAGCCTTGACCTGTTGACACATGAGACATCTACTGATAAAGTCTCCAACTTGTCTCTTCATTCCGTTCCAGTAATACTGGCGACGATGATCATGATACATCTTTATGCCACCTGGATGTATCGCAAAACGGGAGCAATAGAATTACTTAAGAATCTCCTCTCTTAGCTCCGCCGACTGGGGAACCACAATTGTTCCCCTATACCGAAGATTACCATTCGCATATATGGCCCAACCTTTGTCATCTGTACTTTACCGTACTCGGTCCTTAATGGAAACTATCTCTGGGTTTTGCCCCTCAGACTCAATCACCCTGTTCAGTAGGGAAGGTTTATCTACCAAATTTTTTAAAGTACCCTGAATCTGCCTCATATAGCGTAGCCCGAACTGTCCCACAGTCTCGAGCATCTACCATTCTCGAAAAGCCACACTAGCCAATATTCCCCATGACTTCTGGTTAAGTGCGCCAGCCACCACATTTGTCTTACCGAGATGGTAATGCAAGGTAAAGTCATAGTCTTTCAAATATTCCATCCACTTGTCTTGCCTCATGTTGAGGTCCCGCTACGTAAAGATGTATTTTAGACTCTTGTGGTTCGAAAACACCTCAAGCTACTCATCGTATAGATAGTGTGGCCAAGCCTTCAAGGCAAAGACTATGACAGCAAATTCCATGTCATGTGTGGGATAATTTTGCTCGTAGTTTTTTAACAGGCGAGAACCATAAGCCACTACCCTCTCGAACTGCATCAAGACACATTCAAGTTCGTCCTTAGAGGCATCACAATACACTGTGTACTCTGTCCTCTTTCTGGAACTATCAGAATAGGAGTTGAAGTAAGACTCCTCTTTAACTCCTGGAATGCCTTCTCACACGAGTCATTCCACTCAAACTTGACCTCTTTCCGGGTCAATCTATTCATAGGTGTGGCCAATCGTTAGAAGTCTTCAATGAACCTCCGATAGTACCCTGCCAATCTCAAAAAACTACGTATCTCGAAGATTGACTTCGGTCTCTCCCAGTTGATAACTACCTCAACCTTCTCCAGGTCTATGGATACACCCGAAACTGACACCACATGTCCCAAAAATTTTACCTCAATCAGCCAAAATTTACACTTATTAAATTTGGCATATAACTGATGGTCTCTCAAAGTCTAGAGAATGACCCTCAAGTGACCCTCATGCTCCTCCTCAAACTAGGAGTAAATTAAGATGTCGTCAACAAATACCACGACGAACTTATCTATATAGGGTTGGAACAAACTGTGCATAAGATCCATAAATGTTGTCGGAGCATTCGTCAATCTGAAAGGCATGATGGTAAACTCGAAATGCCCATACCGCGTCCTAAACGCTGTTTTAGGAATATCTGTCTTCCTAACCCTCAACTGATGGTAACCGATGTAGAGATCTATCTTGGAGTAGACTCGCGCTCTTCTAAGTTGATCAAACAAATCATCAATTCGTGGTAAATGATATCTATTCTTGATAGTTACCCTATTCAACTGTCGTCTATGCATAGTCGAAGGATTTTGTCCTTCTTCTTGGAAAACAACATCAGCGCCCCAAGGTGAAGTGATCGGTCTAATAAAGCCCCTGTCCAACAATTTCTATAACTGGACCTTGAATTCTTATAACTCAGCAGACGTCATCCTATGTGGAGTCATAGAAATGGATGGTGTACCAGGGTGTAACTCAATGGTAAAGTTTGCATCCCTATGTGGAGGTAATCTTGGTAGTTCATCCGAAAAAACATCATCGTACTCATAAATCACCCGAGGTAGACCCAACTCTTGTCTCACCTCGTCTTCCAGGATAAGGCTTGCTAACCAACCCATCAACTGGCCGTGCCAACAGGAGTCATAAACTACTTGGGATAGAACATCATGCTTTTTCCCCTGGAACTTGAAACAAACACCCTCCGGTGTGTAGGCAGTGACCCTCTTACGATCACAATCGATGACAACTCTATATACCATCAACCAATTCATCTCAAGGATGACATCAAACTTCGACATGTCCATGACCCAAAAGTCCACAGTGAGTAGAATCTCCGAGATCTCTAACTCACAACCACGACATATCTGATCAATCCCGACCCTAGCTCCTAGGGGAGAATTCACAGGCAAAGACTTTTTCAAGGTTTCAACCTCTAAGCCCAAATCTTTCGCACATGATGCAACAATAAAAGAATGATATGCACTAGAGTCAAATAATACCATTGCCCATAAGTGAGAGAGTAAAAATGTACCCTGAATGATTGACTGATCCACTGGCTCAGTCTAAGGTGTGATGGCTTAGACACAACCCTAGGTCCCCGAAGTCCCAGCCTGAGAGCCTTGTCCTTGGCCTCGACCCATGCCCTGACCCATTTGGCCTGATTGCGAAGTCTCCGCTCGAAAAGTAGTAGGTGTTTGTGTAGCACCCTGGAACTAGTACTGGCTTCCCTGGCCCATGGTGAGGTAGGGAGGAACAAAATATGTCTGTGGTTATCCCACCGAAGACCTGGACTGAGATGTCCTGTAACCCTGGGATCCCTACTTTTGAGGACAATCCCGCTTCATGTGGCCTGGTTGGTGGCAATGGAAACAAGTTTTTTACCCTTCCTGGTAGGTGGTCCTGAAATTTTCCTCGCCTTGGGAGAATCAACCTTGACCTTGGCCTTGATAGTCGCAGCCCTACCCTTGATTTTCCTGTGGAGTAGA
The DNA here is from genome assembly GCA_023539305.1 of Ilex asprella. Classification (NCBI taxonomy): domain Eukaryota; kingdom Viridiplantae; phylum Streptophyta; class Magnoliopsida; order Aquifoliales; family Aquifoliaceae; genus Ilex; species Ilex asprella. The sequence continues at coordinate 23,448,248 of CM042188.1, read as the reverse complement.
AGTTCGTTACTTCTTCCCCAAATTAGAAGAAGATGATTGACCCTCATTTTTCTTGTTTTTAACACCCATTTCTTGGATGCTCCATGCGTCCCCCACCTCTCTCTCAATGGTCATAGCTGTCTCAACCATCAAGTCAAACTCTTGCAAAAGAAGACCCACAATTTTACCCCGGATGGACAATTTCAGACCATCTTCAAACTTCCTCACTTTGGCCATATCTGTGGCCACATAGTCGTCAACTAAACGGGATAATTTCTTGAACTTAGCCATGTATTCTAATACCGTCATAGTCCCTTGTTTCAGATTCAAGAACTCCCGAGCCTTTGCTTGTCGGACAGACACCAAAAAATATTTGCCCATGAAGAATTCTCAAAACTCTCCCCAAGTCATTGCCTCCAAGTTCCTCGAGGCCTTTACCCAATCCCACCATAATTGGGATTCTCCCTCTAGCTGAAAAGTAGCTAGCGTTACCCTAGTGGCGTCAGAGGTGATTTTCATAGCCCCTAAGATCTTTTCAACCTGCTGGAACCAACGGTCAGCTACCATCGGGTCCGCCCCTCCCATGAAAGTAAGAGGATGGTGTGCCTTGAATTTCTAGAGGTTACTTGAGGCTCTGTGGCCCACATTTGCACCAGTCTGTACAATAGTAGCAGCTGTAGCACTAGCCTGTGCAATAGTAGCTGCCGCCTCACCAATAGCCTCCACAAAGGCTTAGATCAAAGGCTGGTGGTGGTTGGTTGTTCCACCCACCGCCTCGACGTCCTCTCCCTCTATTTGTCATCTACACAAAAGTAAGATAACAATAGAGTCTCACATAGTATCCTAAGATAGGGATCAAGTTTAAACTTTGAGAATTTTCTCAAGTCTCACTAGTAGAGTGTAAGTCACCCACTAGTAGACATTCACACCTTGAACTATACCATTCATTCTTTTTCGAAACTCAAGGTTATGTTTTCTAAAGTTAGTGTTTCTCTTTCCATATACAAATCACCGTGCATATAATTGAACATGTAGCACATAACATGTAGTAAGTGAAACACATAACAAGAAATGCACAATGAATGCAATGGTTTAGACCCAATGCCCATCAAGCCCTACGTAAATCGTATACCTATGCTCTGACACCAAGCTATGAAACCTCAAAATCGGGGGGGTCCTTTATCAACCGTTGATAACCTATCAACCAGCGAAAATACCCTTGGACGCCAGTTAACCCGACACCACAACACCACATCTCCTTTACCGGGATTTTCTAAAAATATAAAACATATTTTCTTTTAAGCGAGTGACTCATCCTAGGTCCCACATATCATCATTGATATTTCATTAATGTCCATTTATACTCTTGAGAGGAAGGAATGCATAACCCAATAGCTTGTGGAAGTAAAACAAAAAAGAAAATTGAAAATCTGTGAAAGCGTACCGGTACGGTGAACTCTCTGGACAGCGTCGTACCGGTATGCGAACCGATACGCTATGTCTGGATTTCCCTATTTCACCAATTTTTTATTTCCAAACCATTCCAAACCTTGCCATTTTCATCCAAAACATGTATAATGAAGTTTTCTACATTATACATGATCCCTACAAAAGTTCTATTACAAGCATTCAAATAAAATTACAATATTTACATGTCAAAAACCATTTTTAACCAAAAATTTTACAAAACTTCAAGGTTAAAGACCACATGTTGGTCTCTTTTCATTCTTAAGGCCCCGAGTGAGAGCCATCCCGGGCCTGTATCCTCCACCTGAAATGTGTCCCGTATAGGGTGAGCAACGTTCAATAGAGTATCTCTTACAGAGGCTACTTCTCAATCCAAATGCACATGAACTGTTCACATGCAAAAAAGCAACAAATCATAACATTCCAACCAAGAATATGCATTCAATGTTGGAATTTACCATGTCATACTATGGAATGAGGTGAGACTCACTCATGTATATCAACTCAAGCCATTCCCAACTCATCAACACGTGCAAGTGCCAATGTGTTCGAATCCGCCATTTATGTTGAACAACAAATGACATTAACCAATTTAGGGTCTTTTGTATGGGGTGGATGTTCATCGGCTTACACCAAGGGTTTTCAACCACTCGAATTTCATGGACTTCTACCAAGGGCTTCGCGTACACCCACACACTTCATGGACCAAGCCAAGAGAGTGTGGATCCCAATCACCGGGCCTTGCCCTTGAGAGATGTTCTAGCCCCTTTTTTGCTACCCCAACCCTAATTGCCATGTAACCAGTGCGACTCGGCCAGGTCTTCGACCAAGTTTAATCGAGCTCACTCGTCCTCCACCAAATGTGGTGTTGACGACAACCATGCACACATTCCCACACTCATGTAGATGACCACAAATGCTATGTTCCGTGCAAATGTAATGAAATGTACCATTGCATGTTTATTACCATGTTCAATATGCAATGAATGTCATATGAACAATTTTCACACATTTTATATATCATCTGGCAAAGTTATATCATAAGCATATAGCTCCCATGATTCTTCACAATGTCAATATAACACAAACATGTATATACATCGATAATTTTCACAACACAATATTCAAGCATATTATCACAATTTTGATGTCAATAACACACTAAATCACAAAGGCACCATGTAAACACAAGATATGCCCACATAACATAATTTTTCAAGGAAATGCACAAGTGACTTGCACATACCAAAAGTGAAGATAAAATGTATTCTACCCATTTTAATATCCATAAGCCTAACCCTTACTTAAGGGCATTCTAAGTCGGAAATGGACCAAAGTAGGAAGAACTCTACCTCTTGGAGCGTGAATCGAAGGCTAGAGCTTCAAGAACACCTCCCAAGCCCTACAAATCTTGATTTCTCCCAAAGTTTCCTCTTGGATATTTGGTGAAATCCTTTGTTCTTGGTACGTACGCATAGCCCTCATCGAGGAGATGAACTTTAACTCTTGGCTCGACGGATTCCGATCGACGGAACTCCGAGAATCGGCGAAAGAGGTTTCTTTCTTTTCTCCCACACGTTGAAGACCAGCACTTTCAACAGATATTTCTGCTGAAATATCAATTAATTACCCCTATGTATAATTTAAAGACTTGGCTCACAACGAGCCACACGCTTCCCGCTTTTTCGGGTCCATTTTCACCCTGAAATGATTTATTTTAACTCGGTTTAAGTTCAAATTAATTTTATTTGAATTTTTATTCAATTATAAGGAAATTTTATAATTTTTATTTTTGGGGATCTTTGTGAGGTCAATTGTCACCCAATCACTTCAAACGACGTATAAAATTCGACTATCTCGGAATTTGACGAATTTAGATAGGGTGACTAAATTTCGCAGTGCGAATCCAATGATGAAATCCATTTTTTCATACGAGCTCTAGAGAACACATATTTTAATTTGGCATTATAGTGGTAAAATGACCATTTTTCCCTTGTTCGAAAAAATTTCAATTTTTTTTAAGGTTTTATAGCTAACATTCATAAACTTCTCTCTGTTCCTCAGGAACCCAAGAGTATTCGCTTAGCCTTAAAACATAACGAGTGGACTCATGCCATGACCGAGGAATTAGAGGCACTTCATCAAAATAACACTTGGTCCCTTGTTTCCCGCCAACCTGATATGTATGTTATCTGCTGCAAATGGGTCTTCAAAACGAAACTCAATGCCAATGGGTCCCTAAATTGCTTAAAGGCACGTTTGGTGGCTAAAGGTTACCATCAAATGAATGGTGTTGATTACGTAAAAACATTTCCTCTTGTAATAAAACCAGGTACAATTCGTACAGTTCTTACATTGGCTTTAGTTCGAAAATGGGAGATTCGACAATTAGACGTCAAAAATGCCTTTTCACTTGGTTTTCTAAATGAATCCATGTTCATGGAACAACCACTTGGTTTTGTCGATACATCTTTCCCTAATCATGTTTGCAAACTAAATAAAGCCCTCTATGGTTTAAAACAAGCTCCTAGAATATGGTTTGATAGATGCAGTTGCTTTCTACTCGCCTTTGGATTATTTTGTATCATGTTTGATCCAACACTTTTTATTTGTTATTTCAATTGTGGCTCCTTAATTTTATTACTCTATGTTGACGATATAATTTTAACGGCTTCAAATACTTGCTTACTAGAAGAATTTATTAATGCACTCCATCTTGAGTTTGCTATGAAGGATTTAGGTCATTTACATTATTTTCGTGGTATTCAAGTGACTCATAATGGTTTAGTATTATCTCAATACAAATATGCTCTAGATATTATCGAATGTGCACAGATGAAAAATTGCAAGCCGATTACAACACCAATGACTCAAAAAATGAAGAACTTTGTGAGCTCATTTCCTTTCTATGACCAAGCACATTACCATAGCATCGTGGGTGCCCTTCAATACCTCACTTTGACACAACCTGATTTAGCATTCAATGTCAATTTTGTATCCCAATCCATGCATAGCCCTACCGAGGATTACTACCGGATGATCAAGCGCATTCTCTGTTATGTTCAGGGTACGACTGATCTAGGCATCTAACTACGATCCAATTCCACACTCGATTTATGTGCATTCACGGATGCCAACTGGGCTGGATGTCAAGAGACTTGGCGATCCACCACTAGATTTTTCACCTTTTTAGGTAGTAATTGCATTTCCTGGAGTGCAGAATAACAAAATACAGTTTCTCAATCAAGCAATGAAGTTGAATACCACTCAATGGCTCACACCAAAGTAAAACTGACATGGCTTGCCTCCCTTCTTCGCGACCTTGGTGTTCGACTGGACAAAACTCTTGTTCTTTTTTGTGAAAACTTAAGTGCTCTCTACATGACTGTCAATCCAGTGTTCCATGCCCTCAACAAACATATTAAGATTGACTACCACTATGTCCGAGAACGTGTTGCTCTTGGCCTCCTTCAAACTCGGCATGTTTCTTCTTTTCACCAACTAGCTGACATCTTCACCAAGCCTCTTTCCCAGTTTAATCTTCAACGAATTTGTGCCAAACTGAACCTCACCAATCAACTCAATTTGCGGAGGCATATTGGAAGTGATTCCCCTAATGGTGCTGAAGAACCAAAACAAGAAAGAGTAAATCATGGCAAGATGTCATTTGATCACATTTTAATTGCAAAGCACAACACAAGTCCTCCTTAAATCACTCCCAACGGCTAGTGAACCATAAACATAGTCTGTAATATTACTTTACTTCTTTCTTGCTTTTTACCCCTTGTAATTGATTGCAGCAAGATATATATGCGACAATGAACAATCCTCACATGAAGGAGAGTACAACACAAAAACACTAGTTGTTCTTTACTTTCTACAACTCCTTGTTCTCGAGTCGGCGCTTGCCACCATGCTCGAAATAGCTAGGCTAGCACTTCCCGAGCTTATGGTCCTAGGATGCGGCCCAATCCCATGATAATCCGAGCGCCCTACAGGTGGGGCATTTAGGTTGTCATTTAAAGGGGGCCTATCAGATGTTTTGGGTTATGAATGGACGGCTCAAGCTTAAATTTATCATTACCAGTTTTCAAAATTTTTAGATTTTTAAAATTGCAATAGTTTCCTCCATCAAAAAATTTATTAATAGTACCCCAAAATTTTCAATTTTTTTTACCACAAATCAATCAAACTCTCTGTACTAGACCGTGTGTTACCTAGAGATTGGCATTGCCCCGTACTACTACACCGCTACTCTTGAAAAATCAATATTTTGAAAAACAACGAAATAAGCATGGGTAACGACGATTACTAGTGAATTTTTTATTTTGTGTTCACACTTAACGGAGCAAAACCTCTAGAGAACCCAATTTTTGTTCAATATTAAAACTCCATAAACTATTCATAGCATTGCACATTTTTCTATGATTGATTGATCGTACAATCACTGCTTGTAAAATACTATATACAGATTATAAAGACATTTGAGGTTACGTTAGAACCAAAAAGGAGGATTGTAACAACTCAATGACATTAAATATAACTACAAAAAAATAAGATCAATCATAACAAACTCTCATTTTTTTCATAATTTCGCTAGCTTGAGTGGTGATTTTAGTCTTCTATACTATATATATAAAACAATCATTTTTTTAGAGAGGCAGCTTAGGAAGTTTTCCTCCTTAATTTTTAATTTTTAAAAAAAATTAATTATTAGATTCCACATCCTCCAATTATATTCTACCAAATTTCTCAATTTTCTTAAATAATTACAAGCAAACTCACTCTAACCATCACTTACTAAAAATTTATTTTAAACATCAAATTTGTAATTTAGTAATTTCTACAATTTTTTTACTAACTTATAAAATAATGAGGGAGAGTGTAAAAGGTGAAGAAGGGAATTGAAAGGAGAAGGAAACGATCCATGCATTTGCACGAGGTCGAACGCTTACTCTATATACTTTTCTATGTTTGCACTTGCTCCTCCACAAAACTTTCACCTGATGCCATTGGCGACCTTAACAAATGGATGGTGATCCCCATTGTACAAAATTGCAAGTGTCAACACAGTAGAACTGACGACTCAAATTCATTTCCACGCAAAAGGTTTGCCTAATTCCCATTGGCCACTAAAACAACGCATGTGATGGATATAATCCAGAACTTATAGGTTGGACATCGCTCCTCATCCATATTCACCTCGGACGTCGAAGGTTTGGATGAATCACCAGTAGACGTGTGCACACCGTTCCCAAGAAGGGATTGCCATATGGCGCTCTTTGGCTGCCACCACCTAGCACTGTCTAAAAAATCGTTGACATACTCTAGACACTGGGGAATCACACACCAGCTATCAAGATCACTTAAGCCAAACTCAACAATACATACTTTATAGTAATTAATGGAACTATCAGTAAATTGAATCAGTATATTAGAGGATTGTGATCGAGTCCTATGTTTGAAGTTCGATTCTTGGAGTGCAACAAATGTATGGCTTTTGTCATGTCAAAGGAAACTCAAGGTAAGGGATTGGTGTGTCCCAACCAAATCACCTTCGATGCCTAAGTTAGTTCAATAGGTTTTGTCAAGAAGTGCTTATGAATTGTATGACATTTATGAGGGTTTTTATAATGAGGGCGGAGTGTGATTTTAATTTAAATAGTAATGATTATGGGTAATCATGGATGGTTGAGTATATAGAAAGCTAACACCATGCAAGAGCTTTTATCAATGACGTATGTCAACTGCTCTAAAACTTGTGTATGGTGTCAAGTGTGTGATGTCAAGTGTCAGTTTTCTTCTGATTAGAATCATGTAGGTAGTGGTTGACACATCTTGCTCATTCTTCTGAGTTGGGGGCCAAGGAGCGACGTCTTACACGATCTCTGACAACCGAGATTTGGACTTTGTCCATCAGTAGCATTCTGATTCCTTATGATCCCTTGGGTCATTGGGAATTTACTTAGTGGGTTTGCATCCTCGAAGGTCGCTTCTAATAGCTGTGATGATTAGTCTTTTTGAATTTTCTTGGACTTTGGAGAGATTGTTTTTGGCGCCTTTCAAATTTTGAGAGTGGTGCATTTATGACGTTGTCTTTTCAAATTATGTACGTCGACTTTTAACTGTAGTCATATGTCATAACCTTTGGCATTCCTTATGTTTTGTTTAATAGGAATGATGGAAAGTAGAAATGATGGAAAGTAGGAGTGATATATTTTCTATCTTTTAAGGAAAAAAAGTAGGAATGATACATTTTTCTTCTTTTGTATTTGGTTGGATAGATGAAAAATAAAAATAACTAACTTTTTTGTTGGGTAATATTAAGGGTGACAATCGAGTCGTATCGTGTCAAATTCGTGTTGAGTTATTACGGGTTTGTATCGAACATTAGTAACACCTAACTCAACTCATTTAACTAATTATGTCTTGTTGAGTTACGAGTTGACTTGTTTATTTTTGTGTCGTGTTCGAGTTAATCAAGTTCATTTTATAAAATTCGTGTCGAGTTCAAGTTGTGTTATCATATGAGTCAAAAAAAATTACTTCTAATTACGATAGGTAAAATATTTTTTTAATTTAAAATTTTTATTTTTATTTTTTAAAATTATTTTTAAAATTTTTTAAATATATATCTATATAATAAAACA
>CM042188.1:23391949-23439752 GCA_023539305.1 Ilex asprella | reverse complement strand
TTTAAATTTTAAATTAAAAAATATTTTTTCCATCTTAATTAGGGGTGAAAATTTTTAACTGACACAACTCAAACTCGACACGAACTTTATGACACAAACTTGATTGACTCGAACACAAACACGACACGAAATAAACACGATGACACGACTCAAACTCGATACTAATTTTATGACACAAACTTGATTAATTCGAACACAAACACGACACGAAATAAACAGGTTAACTCGTAACTCGACATGCCACAATTAATTAAATGAGTTGAGTTAGGTGTGACTAATGTTCGACACAAATTCGTAATGACTCAACACGAATTTGACATAATACGACTCGATTGTCACTCCTAATCTTAGCTAGCATAAAAAAAATAGTCATTTTTATTTTTCATCTATCCAATCAAGCACAATGGATTTCCATCATTTTTATTTTCCTTCCTTGAATGATATAAGTGTATCTCTCCTACTTTCTGTCATTCTTACTTTTCATCTTTCCTACTAAATAGAGGATTAGAGAAACTGTGAAAGTTAATAGCATACATTGATAGGCTAGCACAGAAGTAAAAAAAAATGACAAACTAATCAAGTTGTATTGGTGTGAACAGACTACAAAAATTCTCAAACGAATTCTACATTTCCATGCTCCAACCAAGAACCAAAATTTTTACCAAGATCAAGATTCACAACGTGTGCAAATTATATAATTGCACTCTCGACATTCTAATCCCCAATTGTATTCGAAAGAAGAGTCACCACACTTATGACACATGAGCTTCTAATTCTTCTTTTCAAGAAAAGTGAGGGTTTGGGTGATCTTCAACTAGAAAGATGCCTCCAAACTTGATGTTCATATTGAGATTCTCAATGCATATAGAATGAAAAGGCTAATCGCAATTACGACAATGATAAATACTGAACTTTGAATCTATATTATCCTCCCAATATTCACAGTGAAATTTATCTGGATAATCATTATAAGAAAAATAGTTCAAGGTGAGAGGATTCTGTACATACCAAAATCTTGGGAGTGTCTTAAAAGATTGCTCAAGGCCTAGACAGTTTATTGAGGTGAGTGCATCCAAGCGAAACTATTTAAGACTTTGGTGAGTGAATTCGGATGAGATTGACAAGGAAGAAAGTATCTGACTTACATCCTTGTAATTGAATTTGAGGTTAGTGAAATAGGCTAAGTGAATCAAGATAAGTTCCGTGGCCTTTTTCGAGAGCATTTCCACGTAAAATTACTTGTCTTGTGGATGATCTCTTTATTGCTTTAATTTTTATACTCGCCTGCAATTGCACACACACATTTTATTTAATGGGATGACACTTTGATCGATATATCTTGCATATTCATCAAATTGGTTGTGGATTGGTAGTTGACTTGCTAGAAGATTGGATTGTTGGGCGGGTTGTTCTTGTTGAAGAAAAAGGGATTCGAAGGGTTTAATTGACCAATTGACTAATTAATTTAGTAATTGTGATTAACAGGTTAAAATTTGGTGTTTAATCAATTGGGACGTTTAATTAATTTATTCACCCCCTTCTAGGTCGTGCATGTGATTTCATGTGTATAATTGTGTGGGAAGATCTTTGACACTTTCCATTTTCAATTGGTGTTAGAGCGTAGTTACCCTTAAATTGCATATAACCACATTGTAGGCATATTTTTTTATTGCTTACTTCTTGACCTAGTTGTTTTGTGAATTGAGATTTATTGTGACTACCAGAACCAATGGATTCTCAAAAAGGAAGGAAGTTCGATTTCAAGGTCACCTTTGTTCGACGGGTCGAATCATACATATTGAAAGGCTCAAATGAGAATTTTTCTTAAATCAATTAACAAACGAGTGTGATTGTCAAAATAAGAGGGTTGGAACGCTCCCTACCATAATGACTATCGAATGTAATGATTCAATGATCAAACCAAAACCCCTAAAGACTTGGACCAAAATCGAATGAGTCCGCCGGATGACTCAAGTCCATGGAGTCTGGTTTTCGTTCTACAAATTCACGTCTACCAGACAAATTATAACGTCTACTTTGTTCACTTTATTATTGCTTTTCTCACATTACACCTCACCAATTTGAATTAGTTTCATACTCACCGCATACCTATTACAAAGGCCACTACAAGTTTCATATTCCAACATGTCGAGAGCCAATTAAAATAAAAAAGACAGCTCACTGAACCATTAACTGCGTCAGTGTGAGACACACAAAATAGGATTTCCAGAGTGAAAACATAACTTGTGGAATTTCACACAGACATTTGCATATTGTACAAATCCTGAAATAAACAGAACAACATTACAATTGCAGGGATGCAAAGCTCTATTTGACTAGACGGTAAGGACTCTAGTATCCCTCAATGTTTCGTCCGTCTACCATCACTTTCACTTCCTCTTTCGTTTCTTCCGTCGATCATCACTTCCTTTTTCTTCGGAGCTTGATGACCCTGATTCCGACTCTGAACTAGATGCATCAGAATCAGAAGAACCAGAACTACCAGATTCGCCATCTGACTCGGAAACAGGCTTTTGTTGTTGCATGATAAGGCGTGGCATATTTTTTAGATACTCTCTCAAGTTTTCTGTAATGCCACCAAGCCCAATAGAAGTGAAAAAGTTAATGGCAAACCGGGTGTTTTTGGGATTATCCTTCGGAAAAATTGATTCAAATGAATCTTGCATTGCAGGATCATTTAGACGCTCATTAAGCAGGCGAATCCCTAGGTGCTCTGACAATTCCTGCACCAGAAAGCATACAAAGTTGTAAGTTAACAGCTCATGGAGAACAGGGGATGACAATTGACGTAAAAAAGGAAAAGCCTCGCGAGGTTACTTTATACATGGATGGGCAAAATTACAAACAAGGAAGGCATAGTACAAGCATCCCCCAATAAAAGAGGAGAGAGAGAGAGAGAGAGAGAAGCACTCTACTATGATAACATGAAGGAAAAAGATGTGCAGCAATAGCAATGGCAATGACTCGTCTCTTTAAAGGTATAACCCGACCAGCAGCCATTATAAAGAGCTTCTTTGGCCAAATCCATGAATAAAGCTCAAGCAAAAAAAAAAATCCATGAACAAGGCTCATGTGCAACTCCTATCTTTTGCAATTCAAGGACAACAAAGGACAAAAATTTTGCACTGGATAGATATATGGTGGTGTTAGGAATTGTCGTGTTAACGTTTCTTTTATATGTTGTAATAAGTGTACCCATGTGCGGTATACTCATCTTTTATGATCACTGCATACATATAAATGGTTGAGATTGAGAGGTAGGTTAAATAATGTTCCACGACAGTGTGAATGTGGTCTGAGAATGAAGTCTGTGGTAGATGGACAGTGCTAATGGCGTTTTAAACCAAGCATATCGAGGTTGACTGTCACTTTATTTGGAGAAGGATACTAAGTGGAAATATTACGACAGTGAAGTCTGAGGATCAACTCATAGATATGTTTACAAATGCGTTAAGTCGTATCGTCTGACAGGTACTTTTTCCAGGCCAAGGTATATGATATGTATTACTTGAGGACCTTGTTGACAATATTAGTTACTGCAATTTGCTTACTATAATAAGTGCAGCCTCGTCTTTTATGCTTATCGTATGCACAAATATGAGTCGAGGGTGAGACAGAGGTATAAAATTCTTCCTCTTCTCACACAATTCTTCCATAATTCTTCTCTATCAAAACTAAACTTGACAGGGGGCATTAAAACCTCAAGCAAGCTAAGATCATAAACAAAAAAGAGAGTTTCCAATATTGAGAGAGAGGGACAAACAATGAAAAACATATGATTAAGTTACCTGGAAGAGAATCTTAATGAAAATTCGGGAAGAAGAAGTAGTGTCCTCCTCAGTAAGACGTATATATGATAAAACATGCCAGGGAAGAGCATCAGTGCCAAGCAAGTGAGCAAAAAATTTTGCAACGTTACGCAGCTTATTTGTCTCAAGCCGATGAATCATCGAATATTGCTGGACAAAACATTTCTCGAAATTTTCTTGATGGACCTTATTGATCATGCAAAATCGCTGCCCCAATAGGCCATAATACCGGAGGTAAGTTCTCTCCTGACTGCAGCATTCCAACAACATAATGCATAATTCCATCTGCATAGATAGGCCAGCTCAAACTCAATAAATGTTCAGGTTTATGTGGAGTAAGCTCATCCAAACTGCAATTTGAATAAAGGAATAGCGGAAACCTAGATGCTTAAGCCACAAAAACAAAAAGAAAATGCAAGGAACATAAAAAGACACCAGTATTTTTTATTAGGAAAATCTAAAAATATGAGTAGTTAAGTATCAAAAGATATGTCAAATACTACTCACTGTGATTAGATTGTTTGCCCTAATAAGAAGAATCAACGAGATGAAATTTAAATTTCTACCGGACGATGATAAAAGGGTCTTTACTATCCCTGCCATGCGGCAGTCCGCCTCAGGTACAGTGCAGGCCCCAAAGCATGACACTACACATTTTTGAAATATTCTCCTGCCTTCCTATCTATTTTATTCTATACTTCATTCAAATCATTTTTTCTTTAATCCTGCCTTGAAAAAAAATATTAATGTATAATTCATTTAATGTTTCTTTTTCGATAAACAGTGCAGTTAATGTCTCTTTTTCGACGAATAATGCATTTAGTGTCTCATTTTTTCTTCGAAAGATGTCGCAAAAGCTGTTCTAAAAAATCGCAATACATACCTCCTGACCAGGCTCTAGTTTGATCTTCAATAATTTGTGACCAGCTTCCTCAAAATCAACACTCGACATAATGGTCAAATAAATAGTCCTTCGGAGATTCACAAGATTTGTCTCTGTTTCGTCCTTTATTTTCATCGTCTCTTCATCATCTTCATCCGTTTCTTCATCTTCATCATCATCATCATCTGATGCTGCATCAGAATCTGCTTCATCCTCAGATTCCTCACCCAGTAGTGTCTTCTTCAATTCTTCGTAACGCTTCTCATTCTCCAAAAACTGAGGATCCAGCTTGAAAATATCTGAAATTAGTCAATAAGGAACATTACAATCGAATAAGATCAAGAAGAGAACTACCAAGCAGAGGCAAAAAAGTCATAAACAAAAATATACCTAATGCAATCTCTGGATCTATTTGATCTGAAAGAGAAACTTCATGCGTTAATTGATCTTCTTGCTCTACAAGGTCCAGTTCTGGTCGAACAGCTGGGTATCCCTGTGCAAGTAAAATTCACATAAGCAATTCCAGTTTTTAGTACTCAAATTGACAAGGCTTGAGGGTTTATGAAATAAATGAAATTGTACCTGAAACTTGGCTTTTCTAATTGCAAAGAGGCCTTCTATCAAAAACTGAACTCGTTTATCAATTTCTCCTTCGTGAAGAATTCCGCGAAAACGCTCAAATATACCTGTATAAATTGACAACAAAAAACACAATATCGTCAAACAAAAAGAAAATGAATGCAAAGTGTGGAGATCATGGTAAGCAGCAAATTTACGGCCTACATCTGACAGAAACAAGATACAGAGTTTGTCATAAACTCAACAGAATAGCAAAACCCCATGAATAGAACCTATTTCATCAATATTTTGTGTGGATCTTGGAGGTTTAGGAGGAGGGAAAGGGGAGACATTATGACATTGCGCTTTATTTACTATTGTTTGGGTTGTTTGGATAGAAAGAAATACAAGACTTTTTTAAGATCGGACAGAAAGTGATGGAAGGATTATGGGAGAGGGTTTATTTTTTAGCTTCTTTATGGGCCTCGGTGAGTAAGGAGTTCGAAGATGTCCCTTTATATTGTATCACTTCCAGTCGAACAGCTTCCTGCCATTGATTGGAGTGGGTGGTGTTTTCTTTTCTGTTGCTTTCTTTTTGTTGTTGGCCAGTTTGCTGGTTTGTTTCTTAGGTTGGACTTCTTGTCCAACTTCTTTTTAGATTGTAATGCTTCCTTTGTCTTATTAATAAAATGTTTGCTTCCTATCAAAAAAAAAAGAACCTATGTGGCAGGAACAAAATATAAATATAGCAATCACTATGATTGACAAACTTGAGATGGCAGTAATATAGATTTTCACAGATACCTTAACAGTAGCAGGAATCTTCTGTCAGATTAGTATCACCTATGAACCATGGATACTTCGACCAAAATAGCTGTATCCAATATCCATTAGTGGTTGTGGAGGTGTGGGCACTTATTTTCACATTATAAGGCTTGGGTTATGCCAACATAAGTGGCGGACTTGTTGATCTGTTCGAGAAGGGGAAGTGGTAGGAGGAGAAGTTTGGAGATTGGGGTAGTGGCTCCCTACTATCTATGTTGGTTCCAGTTCCAAAAATCCCAAGCCACCATATCACAAGCTTTCTCAAATGCAACCTTGAACATAAATTATTCTTTCTTCTTCTCTTTATTCCCTTCAACAATCTTATTTGCAACAAGTACCACATCCAAGATTGGCCTTTCCTCGAACAAAGGCACCTTAGGAATACGAGATACTCTCATGAAAAACTTCTTGGATTCTCCTAAAAAGGACTTTGGCCAAAATTTTATTAAGGATAGAAACTAAACTAATTGGCCGAAAATCTTTAACCAAAGAAGACCTCTTCTTAGGAATAAGAAAAATAAAGGTGGCATGGTAAAAGAGTTAACAACCCCCTTCTCAAAGAGCTCCTAAAATAAGAAATTTCCCTTCATCACAACCCAACACATCTAAAGAATGAGTAAAGCCATCCGGACTGGGGAATTAATCACCACTTAGCTCAAAGACTGCAGATCTAATTTCATATTCCTTATAAGATCTCTCATGCCATCTAGAAGTACTCTCACCAATGAGACATCAATCCAAACCTTCAACACAAGGTCTAGCAATACCCTCAGATGAATTAACTTAGAGAAATAGTTAAACAATCTCAGAAATAACACAATTGTCACTACCAATCACTTCTCCGGATTCAATCCCAATGCTAATAATGAATTTCCTCTTCTAATTGCCATTATCAACTCTATGAAACCGTTTGGAGCATAGATATCAAGATCATAGAAACCCCAAGCGTCCCACAAATCGACATCGCACAACTGGAACAGAGTGAGTTTGCAATCCACATTTGCCCAAATTCCCAACCCAAAATTGTAATTCAAATCCTAACTCAATCTACGATCTAAGCAATCCTCATATAACTCTGAATGGTTTTTTTTTTTGGATTTAATGTGATCCGAAACTTTTGGCATAATACAAATATGTAACGGCTAGCTTTTATTATTTAAAACCATTAGCCAACACGTCTTGAATTATAATTCGTTTTGGAATTTTATCAAAAATATAAAATGAATATTAGTTATATTATATATCTAAATATATTTATATAATATTACAGTCTAAAAGTTGAATTCTCAACTTATAAAAATACAACAACGGTCATGATTTATCTAATTTTTATCCACTTTGATCCAATAGTACAAAAATTCATTCCAAATTTTTTTTTTACCCCTCAAACAACACACTTTCCAATGTGAGACAAACTCTCTAATCCACACCTACTTCTCCCTTCTCTCTCTTATTTTCTCTATGTTTACTTTAATTTTAATCTACATAATTAAAGAAAAGAAAAAAAATTGTTATTTATAACATAAATATTACACGATCAATATTCGATTTTTTGTATTATAAAATGTCTTCTCACATGGGGTTGTTGATAATAGTTGTATAAGTATCTTATCATTAAGAAAGTGATTCAGATAAAAGTTTTACAAAACAAACCACAATCCAAAGTAGCATACTAACTCTACCTTGATCGCGTTATGTCCTACACAATAAAACAAACGGGGACAAAATAATTAAATTTTTTTAGATTTTTTGTCTTATCACTCAATTCCCTAACCTTTTCATACTCTTCTCTCTCCTTCTCTTCACACACAATTGACCCATTTGACACTAACATTTTTTTATCTTCTCACACACAATCCTCTGACCGACACAACTACACAACAGTGTTCTTTGCAACCAATAAAATGATGACAACTCATCAATTGATCAAGAAAGCAAGTAGAACTATTCCCACAACAATAGCACCAATGAACAATCAACCAATATCCACCTCTTCACTTCTTCTCTCTCCACTAAAAAAAGCAAAAAACACAAATTTTTTGCCCCATTTAGAAGCATTCACACTTTTGCCCTAAATTAGATTGAATTTTTTTTTTGCGAACAACACAATGTGGGCATAACATCCTGAAAGAATAGATGTCTTGGTTGTGCAAAAAAATCATTTCTCTTCTCAACTTTTTGACCCAAATCATGGAACAAATCTATGAAAATTTGCTCCTCTCTTTTTGTCCTTCCCTGAAGATAGATTGGTGAGGGATGAGGCATGACCTCTATTTTCCCTCAATAGTTTCTCCTATATATGAGGGAGAAGTTGACATTAGTAATGACAAGAAATTTGAGAACCATGGGATGAAATCGACTGTGAAATACACAAGCCCACCACGTTCAACAACCAAATCCCCCAAAATCCACCACCACCCTCACGTGCCACCGCCACCCCCACTGCCATGGAACCTCTATGTCACGCCCCAAATTTCACAAAAAGTGTGATTAAAAAAAATTACTTTGTTTATTCCAAAAATACATGTTAATTTGTTGTAAAAACATCTAGAAAAATATCTCTTTAGTTTAAATAAATCATTGTTTTAGAAAATTTTGACAAAATTTCTTTTAAAAATCGGCCATCTAGAAAATTGGTAAGAGCTACCTCTGAGAGTATTAAACATAATAATTATACCTAACTAGTCATTCGCATCATATCAATCATATACATCCTTTCTCATGATATCCATAAATAAGTCATTACCGTTCAATACCAGAGTCGCAACTGGAGGCCCACAAAGTCCTCCCAAACCCGGGTTATAATCTAATTATCTAAAAATTTTCATCATGAACATAATATACAGAATATCTAAAATTTTTATAAGTAAACTATTTAAAGGTCTCAATCTATACATATTCCTTCAAATTAACTAATATATAAATCACTTACAATCCTCAATAATATACATCATCGTACGTTATTTACATATTCTAACTAAATATATAAACACCATAACAACTATCATTTGTCTCGATACTCTCACTATGCAATCTACAAACATATGTCCATAACTGAAAATGTTAAATAATAGGGGTGAGCAACCACACACTCAGTAGGATAATCATTTTCTCAAGCATATACAAGATTTTAAATGCTAACATTTCACAATCATAATAATTGGTAATGAAATAATTTATCAATAAATTTAGGTACACAATAAGTAGTAAATATTTTTAAAAGTACACTACGCACTATCATCTGAAATACATAAGTGAAACATCAATGAATTTACTACATCGAAATCAAATCTCAAAATAACACTATAAAACCTCTTCATAAAACATAATGCAGCACCATTAATTTTATAAAGTACAAAAGTGAGAAATATTTATATAAGTAAACGTATAACAAATCAGGTAAAAGTAATTATTTCTTATTTTGAACACAATTTCATAAACTTGTTCTTTCCAGAGTATTTTTAAAAAATATTAACTTCACGTACTTTTATCTCAACCTTACCTTACACCTCACCCGCTCAAGAGGTTTGTTAGAATATTGGTCTATTGATTTTTTGGCACTCAAAATTCATGTATGCTATCCATAAGGACAAATATCAAATTAATACCGGTTCACGAATGAACCATCCCTGGGGAACCTTTTGGGTCTTGCACCCTAGGGTCTCATCACCTTTCTTGCTTTTCAGAGAGAATGTATAAGGCACAGCTTGTGATGCCACACAGGCTGTCACCGAAAACCACTACCATCACCAATCTCCCCTAGGACTAGTAGCCACCTTAGTAACCCCACTCAAAGGTCCTAAGCGTCTACTAACCCTCTGTCTGTATGTACCGAGCATGCAAGTTTCAAACCATAATTTCATGATCACCTTCCATTCCCAACACTAACCACAATTTTGACACTTTTAAAAAAATACATAGTTTTTCAAAATCTCACATTTTTATTTCCAACGTAACACATTTTCAAAATAACACACACCAAAATACAATTTGTACCATTTTATAGCAAATTTCGCAAATTAAATGATTGAGAAGTTATATACATCAATATCACCCTTTCCATACTTTAAAATAACTCAACAATACCCAAAATGATGGTAAAATATACTCAACCATATCATAAAAATCAATACCTCTTTCCACAATTTATCATTTCAATACTTATAGTCACTTTGACATTTTATCAAACACATGATAGACATAAAATTTCTAAATACACATTTACAAAGTAACATACTCATTCTTAAGAGACAAATCAAATACATTATATACAAAATCACACATTCTAAAGAATTCAAAATCTTAAGTTCAACCAAATACTCATAACAAAGCCACAATACCTAAATTCATTTAATGCATGTAGGTTTACAAATTCATAATAAACTCATTTAATTTTATTCTCATAGCATGTATTTAGCTCATACTAAACAAATAGATATCAAACATACATGAGATGCATCAATGTATGCAAGAAAAAGGAAAACTCTACCTAAGAATCAAGAATTTCAAGCTTAATCTTCAAGATTCTCAAGTCAAGCTCAAGCCTAAAGCCCTTCTTCTATATTCTTCTCTCTTTCTCTCTGTAGTTCTAAGGTGGGTGGATGAATTTTGGGTAAGAGAGGTAAGAAAAATGAGATAAATAGGCTGAATTTGAGGTTTTAAACCCAGCAATTCCTGTCAGAAAATAATGTTCATGCCAAAAAATACATTTTGTCCGAAATTACAATTTTGTTCCTAAACATATCCAATTTGATCCCTATAATTATTTTAAAGTTTTTCAACGTTCCAAATTCATTTTTAATGTTATTTTAACCTACAAAACACTTAGTTTTATAATTTATCTCAAAATTAAAGTCAATTTACACCCGAAACACAGAAATTACTATTTTACTCATCTGAATCTCTATATGAGGTTAATGTCTATCTTAATGTTTCTTGACCTCCAAGATTCAATGGTAATATTATTTTGACCTAAAAAAAATAATAATTTTATTTAGTTACCCTTATCAACCTTAAACACCTTAAAAATTAAATTTGACTCGAAAGTCAATACGCCCGTAACTCAGACTTATGCAACTATACATTTAACAACGATTCAAAGTTGCTCTCATCATTTTAATCATTTTGAAAATACTAACAAGTTAATATAATTTATATTTATATGAAACACGAGATCTCACACTATATCTCTCCTCCACACACAGAGAATAGCTATCACTAAAGAAAACTTCAATTCCAAACCCTTAGATGTATTACTTCCAACCCCTTGCACACACAAAAATTGGCAGGCCAAAAGGTGCAGCCTTTGCAAGGCGTGGAAAACACCGGTGGTGGACAGATCTACTGTTTCGTGGTGGGAGAAGGTTAGACATTTTAGATTCCTCCCATTAGATATGACAATTAATCTGCGACAATGGAGATGAGGAAGGTGGCTGCTGGTGGTTTGCGGTGGGTGGCATGGAGTGGGTTTTGTACTGAGGTGGGTCTGCAAAAGGGATAGGTGGCTCTCGATCCAAAATGCTAGAAGAAGAATAAGGTAAAAGTGTTTTGGGCTTTTTTTTTTTTGGACTAATCTGCCATGGTGGAGAAAGGAGGCAAAGCCGTGCGGTGGAGGGAGGAACGGTGAGAGGCTGTTGTTGGGTGGGGGGATGAGTGGCAGGGTTGTGTGCTAGGTTGGTATGGTGCTAGCAATTGGCGGCAGGAAGGGGGCTACATGGAGGGTGGGTGGGGACTGATGACTGAGGTTTGCATGGTGGGCTTGACAATTTACATGCTATTTGTCTTATTCATAATATATTTTAGTAGTAAATTGTTTACAGTACTTCTTACTGCCTTATCAGCAGTGTAGAAGTCATAAAGATGATCAGTGGGTTTGTGGCTCAATGGCAATTTATGGAGACACAGATTGTGCATAAGTCTGACCAACAAACACTTTTTCTTCTTAGGCTATGGGCCTGCACATCATTAATGACGGAACCAAGGGACCATGGTCACCCTCATTTTTTTAAGAAAAACATTTATATATAGGGTAATTTGGTATCGTTGATATCTTTTGTTTTGATATTCAGACCATAGAAAACTTCAACTGTATTGGACAGGAGAAGAAAATCAATATGTAATTATAAATATCTTATTGCTACAAATTCAAAAGAAACATGCTACAAAGTGTAGAATATTTAATATTTAGACCATAGAAAACTTCAACAATATTGGGCAGGAGAAGAAAATCAATATGTAATTATAAAAATCTTAATGCTACAAATTCAAAAGAAACATGCTACAAAGTGTAGAATATTTGATTGCAAGATTAGATATACTTTCTTCATATCACTAAGACCATAATTAATTAAGGCATCATAGTTATCTTTTGGTGCATAAGAAAATTTGGTAGACTTCATATCTGATTTTTAGTCTCATTGAGAGTGAATGCTTAAACACAATGCAACAATTTATAAAAAAAATATTTATCTAAGCCAATGGTGCATAATTTTCGTAAATGCTACAATTATCACAAGAAACCACACAAATTGTAGAGTAGCCGCAAAGGCATAGTAGGTTAAAGTTACAAAAAGGTATAGTACATACAGGTTCAATTCTGAGGGATGATGGAGGGAGAAATGTCTATATTGCTACATGCTCTATCTGAGACTTCTCTTAGGTAAATGCGTATTTTAGACTTTTTTAGGTAGTTAGGCTATTTTATAATTTGAGCCAAAATTGTTGGGTTTATTTTTTGAAATCAAGCATAAATTAAGCTATAGTTGTTGAATTATTTGATCAATTTGTGTTAAAATTATCGATGATGTCGTAAAATGAAGTTAATTTTTTTTAGTAAATATCAACTAAATTTCAAATCAATGAGTTTATTTGGGTTAATTTTTAGCTATACTTAAGTAATTATGTGATGAAATTAAGTTCAAATTATTAATTGTTTGACAAATTGATCATAAACCTTTTTACATATAATGGGACAAGTATGAATTGATTTTCTAAATTTTATTGAAAACAAATAAATGTATTATTTGAAAATCTTAACTATGCCACAATTTGCTCCCTTAAACTTAAATTTTGGTCCCGTCGATCTCTTGGCATGACAGTCTTCCATCATAAAGCTTCAACTTTTATACATCTGATAGTCAAAAAAATATAAATAAAAACTTTGATATATCCTTAACACTAAAGAATTTGAGCAAGCACTCCTTAACATAACAAAGAAATATGAGAGTGTGATGTACTTTCAGAAATGTTTGTTTTACTTTGTACAGCCACTTGTTTCTGATCTAAATTGATCTTTCAATTCAAGTTGATTGGTGGTTCTCATCACATTAGCTTGTGATGTAGATAGATCAAATTTTGTGATGTAGATAGATCATTTTTTGTTTTTGTTTTTTAGAGTCTCTTTTTTTTGTAAAACATTTTTTTTCTTATTCTCTATAAAATCTTTTATTTACCAATTTAAAATAACATTGCCAAAGAGGAAAAATAGAAGGATTAGACTTCCTTGGTTAGAAATAGGTCACAAATAGCATTCTCGAAAGGAATAGAAATACCGTACCCCCCCAAAAAAAAATTAATACCGTACCACAAATTCTTATTATTGAGGATTAATTTTTTTTTTAAAGATAAACATAAATTTGATTGAATTATTCATTATTACCATGATAAAATATTGTGATCAATCATAAAAAAACTCAATCAGTTATAATTTCACATTTGAAAGGTATAACTAGACCTTTAAAATATGTAATTTGACATATAAAAATTATATTTTTTTATGATCAATATTGTGAGCTATCATAAATAAACCTTTTCTGTTTTGGTGTTATATAAGATTGATGTACATCTGCATACCAATTATTTTACCTATTCATATACTCAATTTAGTCTTAATATTTTGATTTTATACTCATTGAAGAAATCACACCATCGTTAAAGATCATCTTTATAATATTATGCAACATAATGCATTCAAATTACATTCGTCTGAAAAGTTTCACAATGTCACTAAGTGGGATTTAACAAACATGCCTTGCATGCAGAAATCTCACTAGTATTGAAAAAACTATCATGCCACATATCCATACTCATACTATGTACCAATCGAGCCACAAACCACAAACCAGGTAAAATTGGTTTGGAGTTACTATCACGGTCGCCTTTACTTTTGTTTTTTGTCTTCAACTAATTTCTTCCATCACTCACACAGACTTATATTCATTCTAAGATTATTCCTTTCACTTCCAAAATCGACTCAAACTTTCAAGGAAATCAATTTCCTCAATTATTTTCAAGACTAATTTTTTCTCCAATTGAATATCCCTTAACACATTTATATTCCACTCCATCAATTGATGCTTTGCCAACATTAAATTTTTCATGAATTGGAAACATTCACATCCTCCACTCTAGCTCCGGACCACCAATCTTTGAATTGTTAAAGATGGCCCAATACCACCTCAACACCTTCCAAGATTTTATCACCCAACATAACCAACACTCTTCCAACCTCCCACAAGAGGGCAAGAAAGCCACCCTTATGTCTTACCCCCCATAAAATTTTAGCAAGGGCTAATTCAATAGTTTCTTTTTTAGTTTCTTGAATAGAAACTACATCCAGGTTGACATTCCTCCACATTTCCGTAATCATCATCCTCTTCTTAAATTTACCCATGACTCTCACATTCCATCTATGTATCTTTGACCAACATAGGTACTCCATTCTCCTTCCTATAATTGGCCTGTCGTGATTTCATGATTCACACCCAAAATTAGACCTTTGAGCTCCCGAATATCATTGTATTTACTATTGTTGCTATTCACACCTTTCCCCGACTTCTACCACTACCCCTTCCTACACTATGTACCAAGATGAGTCTCAATTCCCCAAATAATTCTCTCAAATTTTTCAGCTCTAACCATTCATCCCGCCAGACTCACAAGTACTGATTTCTCCATCCAAAATAGGTTAGTCTAGCACACCAAGCTCCCTAGAAACAGCAATATTTCCATACATAAATACTGTAGATTTGCTCAATAATTTCGACATTCACCAAATCTCCTAACAAGATAGCATCATGCAAGACAATGGGTAGGTGAATAACGTTTTTATGACAAATCCAATTTCAAAAAATATTGGGATTCACAAGACAAGGATGTAGACCAAGGTTACCTAGATCATAGGTCGCTTGAGCACGTGGTACGGGTACGTGTTACGACATTTTTTTAGGTATGCAATACAATAGGGATAGACTTAACTGGTACGTTATTTTGTGTAGTAATTTGTTTTAGAACTCTTATCTAGATTGTTTTCACTACTATACAATATTATATGTTACAAAACATCCATATCCAAAAAGTCAGTTACCATTTATCTTATATTTGTCCTTGATTTTCTATTATCTAAAATAATTTATAATTATAAATCTATATAATTTATAATATGTATATTATATTTGTGCTACATATTCGAATGCGAATTGATTTAGTGTTAGTATTACAATTTGGGGTCGTACATTTTGGTGATCTGTATAGTGAACTCACCCTGTTTGGAATCAATGTACCTAGATCGTGAGTCATTATGGGTTTAATAAATTCTAATAATCATAATGTATACACGGGGTATGCTTGATGAAAGAGATACGAAATAGGCTTTAAAATCATGAAATGTTGAGACTCACGATAACATTCCCCACCCTTTTTCAAACCGACCACCCCAACATCAACTCCACAATCCGACTCAGTAAGGCACTAAATAAAGGTACAAGAATATGCAAAAGAAGATTGAGAATCAAAACTCCACCGGTGAATCTTACCAATCAACCAAATCCACAATCTTTTTTTCAAACAAATTTCCCAGAATTCTACTGGAAAAATAAAGTCCCTCTGAATGCCTGAACTTGCCCATCCAAATCTACATCAAAGAACTTACCAAAATCTTGGAATCAAAGATAGTCAATGAATCTGAAATCTCCTTTGAAACTGACCCAAACTCATTCGTTTTGTCTAGCCATTAAAAACTTTATTCACATAAAAATACCTTGATCAATGTCTATCACCCTAGTAAACCTTTGAAAAAGGGTAGCTCTCTCCTAGAACACTCCTCAAAATCCACTTAAATGGCTTAATTAGAGATCACATAACTTTTGCCTTTATCTCAATGTTTTAAAACCCTTTGGTCACCAAGTTCCCTTGCCCTCCAAATCTAAATCTAAGAACTTACCAAAATCTTTAAACCCGAGATAGTCAATGAATTTGAAATCTTCTCTGAATCCGGCCCAAACACATTCAATTCATCTAACCAATAGAAACTTTATTCACATAAAAAATAACTTGATCAATATCTATCACCCTAGTAAACCTTTGAAAAAGGATAGCTCTCTCCTAGAACAAAACTCAAAATCCATTTCAACAACTTAATTAGAGATTACATAACTTTTGCCTTTATCTCAATGTTTTTAAAACCCTTTGGTCACTAAGTTCCCTTGGCAGATTCCTTCACCGCCATCTTGCACATTTTGTTTGACTACAGCATGTCTCACTTCCCACAGAAAAATCTCCCCAATTGTCATATAGATTTCCACTCACATTAAATAATAGGTTTTGATGGTGTTCCAGCAATGAATCTCTCAAAGTAAGATGGATACGTGCCTGTGGATTAGCTTCCCTGATGAATACTGTTTAATGGAAGTGCTCAAAAGGTTCCCATTCACAAATTACACCAAAAAAGGAGAAAAACAGCCCTATTACAATAAAAGAACAAGGGAAACAACCACACAATTCACATAAATAGATAGATAGAAAAACCATAACACATAACAAATAACTGATACTTATTGTGCGCTCACCATGTAAGCCTCGGGGACAGAGATCTTGAAGCATTGATCCGCATTCAGTAACGAAACCAACCGCAACTTCCACACTATCATCAGTGGGATTCTCTAAGAGAATCGTTAGTAGCTCTAGAGCAATAAGCTCATGAACCACCTGCTGATTTACAAGATGGGCAATGAATTTTACAACTGCCAGCAATTGTGGCTGTCAAACAGACAATACCCAACAAATAAATTCAATCAAAACCAAATGAAAAACAATGTGAACATGCAACGACAAAAGGGTAGTTGGGAACTATGATCAAACACCTTGTCATTCCGTTTAAAGGCTCTTTGCAGCTGCAAAATAATCCTCCTAAGCAGAAGATCTCCTACTTCAGGGAATTTGGTATTCATAACAGCAACCAAAGCTGCAAATACATCGGTGAAACCAGGAGAAGCCATCTGGGACTTCATACAAGACCGACAAAAGAGACCCCTTCCACGAATCAGATTCTCAGCAAACAGTTCCGGAATGATGTTCTTGATATTCATAGCATTCACCTTATTGACAAGCCCATTTATACTCTTCCTCAGAGCATCCCAAGTCATGCGCTGGTACTCCACACTGCTCTTGTCTTGGATTTCCTTCATCATCCGTGCCAATTTGAATGGCGGAATATAAACTCCCCCACTCCTCCCCAAATTTGCCATATTCATATTCTTCAAATTCCCTTCTTCCACTTTTTGCGACTTGGGATCTTCAGTCACCTTCCCTTCCGATCTGGACCTCATGGCCGGCTCAACAGTAGAATCAAAAAAGCATGGGTTTTAGGCCCTACATATTAAAAAAGCCCCAAATTTTAGAGTTCAATAATGACATATAGATCAAAAATTAAAACCTATTATAATTCAACTTAAGAAAAAAACTTCTAAAGTAAGGGTGTTCACCCGACCCGACAGGTAGGAATATGGTATTCCATCTTATTATCCGATGCTTTGCGGAAGGCCAATTTCTTGACCGCCCCTACCCGATCAAGAGTAATATGTAGGCCAAATTCCATACAATACAATCGGGTAGAAAATCGGGTAAAACACATATTTGCAATTTCTGTTAAACACATTTGCAATCGGGTAAAACACATGTTTGCAGAGACAGAAAACACAATACAGACAACAGAAGTAGAAACAGAAAACAGAAGCAGAAACAGAAAACAGAAGCAGAATCAGAAGAACTGAAGAAGAAGCAGAAATAGAAATCGGAAACAGAAGCAGAAATCAAAATCAGAAACAGCAATCAGAAACAAATTCACTCTAGCAACAAAGCAGCAAGAAAAAACAGCAACAAAGCGGCAAAAAATTATATAGATCAGTGATACAGAGAAGCACAAACACACCACAATTTTCTAAAAATTGAATAACTAATTAATCTCATATCAAGACTTAGGAAACACAAATAGACGAGTCATCACTTCTCCCAATTCCAGATATTGTTGTAGTTATTTTCTAATCGTATGATTTCAATTTCAGAAAAACAAAAGGAATTAAGACTTACACATACTGCCATAGAGAGAGTCAGAGAGGATAGGAGAGCGAGAGAGAGAAAGAACCTGGCTTCTGGCTTGTGGCTTCGAAGAGGAGGAGGCGAGAGAGGCGAGTCTCTGAGACTCGAAGAGGAGGAGGCGCCAGGGATCGATCGACTGAGGGATGCAGAGAGGGATTTTAGAGTTTTTGTGAACACATTAACAAATGGGAAGAATTACATTTAGACCCCTTAAAATTTGTCATTTAATTGGTCAGACCCCTGATATTTGAAATATTACACACAAATCTTCTAAAGTTTGTACAAGTTTAACACTTAGCCCTATGGCGTTAGTATATCCGTTAGTAAATTACATCCAAACCCTTTAAAATTTATAAGTGTGTAATATTTGGACTCCTCAAGTTTAAAATATTATATTTAGGCTAAAAATATTTCAATCAAAGATAAAATATCAAATATTTTAAATTTTACAACTAAAATTCATATTCTATTATATCATTTATTGAAATAAAATAAAATTTTAATTTTAATTTTTTTCTTAAAAAATCATAATTAGTATACAATTATACTATCTATTTTAATTTAATTTGGTCAATTAAACGATCAAATTAAAGTTAAAATACATTGTGTCCATTATAGTTTGACCCCTTCTTTGATTTTTTTGTTTTATTCCAATTTTTTAAGAAAAGTTAGATTTTTATTTTTAATTTTATTTTAATAAATGACATAATAGAATATGAATTTTTATTGTAAAATTTATGTTCTATTATGAATGACTTAGACCCCCGTATTTGATTTTTTAGTTTTATTCCAATAGATAATATAATTATATACTAATTAGAATTTTTAAGTAAAAAATTAGCTTTTTTTTTAATTTAATTTCAATAAATGATACAATTGAAACATGAATTTTGGTTTTAAAATTTAAAATATTTAATATTTTATCTTTGATTATAGCATTTTTGGTCTAAGTATAATATTTTAAATTAGAGGGGTTTAAGTATTATATGCTTATAAATTTCAGGAGGTCTGAATATAATTTATTAACGGATATACTAACAGTGTGTAGTGTAAGTATTACACGCGTACAAATTTTAGAGGGTTTATGTATAATATTTTAAATATTAGAAGATCTAAGTTATTAAGTAATAAATTTTATGGTGTCTGAGTGTAATTCTCTCTTAATAGATATTATATATTTTTTAAAAAAATGTTAAAACACTATACGGTCCCCAAGACAAAAAATTTGCAAGGATTCTTATACCTACTGTTTTGCTGAATACCAAAAAAAATTTCATTAGCTGGTAGAGTTTTTGCGGAAGGTGATCAAATGGATCGGGTACAGGGAATTTTGAACACACCTACTTGAAAATTAAATCAACAAAATAAAATTTAAAATTTAAGTCTAAAAGTGTAGTCCACCTCACACATATTATATTTGAATATCTATACCAATATCGAATAAACAAATGCATAGTGCGTGTGTGCTAACAATCACAATTATTTATGAAATATGCAAGATTAACACACATCAATGGGTTTGTAAAACCATCAAAATCTTCTTCTCCAAGTTGTGAGGTTGGATAGAATCTCTAGTGATAGCCTTTAGGTTTAAGGATCTAGGTTAGTGATGGAAGCTCTCAAGGTAGAAAATAGTTTTTCTCTCTTAGAAATCTTATAAGAGGCTTTACCTATGAAAAAGTTTTTCCCTATTTATAAGTCTGGTATAAGTGTAGTTTTAGTAAATAAGAAAACTAAGATTTGTGAACGATTGCTCAATCGATGGGAGGGTGGTCATAGGATAGTTGACACTAGAATAAAAATCACGTTTTAAACATGTCAAGGACCAGCACTGCTCGAGCGACTATGGACAACGCTCGAGTGACCATGAAGAACCGCTTGAGTAAGTTTTGTGTTGTCTTCCGTGGCTTTTTGCTGTCTAATTCCCTAAGTCATTAAGAGATCGCTCTATCCATTGTTGGTGAGCACAACTCAGTCCCTATTGGATTTTTAAGCACAAAACTAAACAAAAACTAGTCTTCTTGAGCACTAAAGGGTATTGCTCAAAGAGGGGGTCCGATAATGACTCAATCTATGCTTTCAAAACTCATAAATGGTTTTAAAAAAAAATTATTTTGAAATTACCTATGAGTCATAGTGGGATTACTTCCAATTCCATTTTCATCTCAATCAACCTAAGTTAAAAATAACGAAGGGTTCATCTTAGGTGTGTAGGTCATTACTTTATCCTAAGCATGAAGGTGCATAAATAAATTGAATGATATTCCTTTGACGCTTGATTTTCTCCCTTCAATGATGTTTTTGGATCTTCCAATTTGATAGCATTATGACCATGAAAAAGTTGAGATGTACAATGAACTCCATGAAACTAGCTAATTACAAATGTCAATTAACAGTCTGTACTGTTATTCAACATATTTTGGTTATGTTCATATGTTTAATATAATCATGATAATTTGTGCAGGTCACACTTAATTGATTGTGTTTTACTCTATCATAATGCTCTGTTTTTACAAAACTAGTTAAAATAGTAAAATGGTGAAGAAACAAGTTTGCCAAACAGGTAATTTCAAAAAAAAAAAAAGAAATGAAGGAACCACAACATCAGTTAGAGAGAAAAATTTGAAAGCCCGAATCAGAAGAAAGAATGCAACCTGCATTAAATCCAATGGGAAAAAAAATTACGTGTCACAATATAGGTCAAACATGGGGATCACTGCTGAAGGTTTTCAAAGAAATTAAAGTAACGCAGCATCACCAAAGTGCTTTCAAGAGAATACCATTTTTGGGGGGAGGGAGAAGGGGGGACTATACCAAATCTAAGTTTTTTTTTTTAATCTTTTTTTACTCAAATTTGGTTAAGAGTTTGGGTTTTCATTGGAGATGTTCTTGCATCAAGTTTTAAACTAGGAACTAAAAGAGTGAAATTCAGTAGCAACGATGTGTCGCTCATATTCAAAATAAAGAATGGTGATGTGGAAGTTGATGCATCAAAGGCAAAGAAGAAAATGTCAGATCTTGTGATTAGAAGGTTCAAGAAAGAAGACAGGTTATCAATGGCATCACTCAAATCTACATTGAAAGTTGTGTCAAAAGGGAAGAAGGAAACAAATTATGAAGCTTTTCAAAAACAAAAATACACAAGGTTTTGAAAAGCAACATGTAGAAAACCAGAAAAATCAGAAAATGAGTATGGTGACAATGAGGAAATGGATTTGGACTAAGGTGATAAAGCATCTGAAATGGAATAAGAAAAAAATTCAAGGCTTTGAGGTTGAAAAGAGGGGAAAAAATAATCTCTATTGGAAGGAGCAAAAGAAGAATCCAGAGGTGAAGGAGAAGAAGTAGATGAAAACAGTGAACAAGAAGAAGCAGATAAAACAGTGAAGAAGATTCATACTTGTCTGATTAAGAAATAGAAGTTCCTGGCAATGAGGGACCAGAAGATGCATATATGTTTGATGAAGAAAATGACAATGCATTCCAAAATAGTGAAGCAACAGAAGTTCCAGAAAATGAGGAACCAAATATTCAAGAAGCAAAGGGAAATAAAGATGCATATCTGTTTAATGAAGAAAACGAAATGGACTTTGATGATGTGGATTTTAATATCAACTAGTTGTTAGTGATTGCAAGAAATGACATACTGCAACCGCATTCTGTCCATGCTGAAACAAATAAATCAAACCCAACAGAAGCCCATGAGAAGATTCAAGATAATGACGTTGGAAACAGTGAAGAGCAAACAAATCAAACTCAACTGGAAAAAAAAAACAGATGCATCCAAAAGTAGTGAAGATAAAGCAAAAGAAAGCACAGAAACAATAGAAGTTAAAGGAAATGATACATAGAATATTCCAGAAGAAAGGAGAAATGAAAATGCATATATGCAAATTGAATATAAGGACATAGAGTCTGATGAGGAGGATTTTGAAATCAACACAGTGATGGATTGGATTGAAAAGAATAATCTAATACAAGCAGATTTTTCTGGTAGAAGCAAAACAAGATCAAGGAAGACGCGGACACTAAAATGAAAAGATCCACTCTAAAAAAGCAGAGCAATCCACATAGTAAAATGATGAAAATACAGCATTTGAAGTTGAAGTTGGAAAAAACAGTGAGAGAAATTCAACTCTGATAGAAGAAGTAAAAATGGAGAAAGAAATGATAGATTCAATAAACCAGGGGAATAGTAAGGTGGTGGTCTAATGGTAAGGTGTGCTCGTTTCGGGTTGTTTCCCGACTCCCAAGAGGTTACCAAGCAGGGATCGATCCATGGGGTTCCCATGCTTTACTCATTATTGCTTTGGTGGTGGTGTGGTGACGGGATATTCCAAAGGGTCTGTAGCTATGGCTAACCGAACATTCCACATCGGAGGAGACCCTCATGGTCACGCCCAGGAGGGCTCACTACCTGCTGGTCGTCCCACTCCCCCATTTTTGTTATCAGAATAAATAAATAAATAAATAAAGCAGGAGAATGAAAAGTTGAAAATTGAGATATTAAAGGGAGACAAGATCAAGGAAGGCGCACAAATGCAAAAGAGCTTCAACATTGAAAAACTAAAACAAAAGTTAAAATTGATTATGAAGGAGAATTAGGTATTAATTGTTGTGATTAGAAACATTGAAATGAACAAGGAAAATGAAGTTGGAAAGCAGCAAACTCTTGTAAAAGAAAAATAGCTGGAAGACATGGAAAGTGAAGTTGTTGATAGATAAAGATAAGAACATACGTGGATTGGAGGATATTTTTTAGAGGATTAAATGATGAAGTAAAAACTCATGACCTTCTTATGGCAGAAATGACATAAACAGTGAAAGACTCACTGATGAAAAAATTTCACTTGGAGATAAATTGGGTGAGCCTACACAAAAAAAATAATCCAGGAATTAAAAGAAACAATCAAACAAGATGCAGAAGGTCCAACATCCATGGTGGAAAAAATAAAGGAGAAACAAAGGAAAAGGAAGAGATATTCCAACCACTGAATACTCTGCAAAGAAAAAACCTAGACAAAAGAAATTGAAAGAGAAAGTGGGAGAGGAGCTAATTATTGTTGTGGATAAAATTCCAAAGGTTATTTGGAAAGTTGATAAAACAGAAGAAAAAATTGAGTGGAATCTAGAAATGCCAGTCTGCAGGATGTTTTTTTTTTTAACAGAAGTCTGCAAGATATTGAAACATGCTGATTTTGAAAGAGGAAAGTTCATACTAGACACATAAGTAAAATCGTAAGTCAAATCATTATTATACTTATAAACATATTTTACTGTTTAACATTTTTTTGTATAATATTCACTCACAATATAAGCTAAACTATTTAGAGCAATAATTTGGCATGAGTCAGAATTTGGAAGTTTTATTGCTTGTGAATACCTGTGCAATCTGGCAAATAACACACAAATTTCCAACAGTGTAAGTATATTTAATTGATTGTGACATAAAAAATGTGAAATTAAATGTCAATCCTCATATATTTATTTGAATTATATTAAATTTTTAGTTATTGTTTGTGCCTGAAGGCACAATGTAATAAAAAAAATGGTAAACAATAAGCATATTTGTATTCATATCCAAAATTAAATCACAAACATAGAGAAAAGATAAAAGAATTTAAGCATCGATTTTATAATGGGTGTGAGAGATGGTGGGCGACAGTGGTGGTGGTAGGAGACGGTGGTGGCCGCAATGACGATGACGGCGATAATGGTGGCGGTGGGGGTGGGGGTGGTAAAGATTGTGGTAAGACAGTTTCAAATACTATTATTTTTTTTAAAATACTTATGAGAAGTAATTTCTACAAGTACTTTTAAAAAATCACTCCAAACACACTTTTATGAGTCTATTTTTCCTATTAATTTTAGAGTGTTAATGTTAACCGTTAGATTAACTTTAAAGTAAAATTTAAAAACATCTCAACTGCGAATAGCAAAAGTCATTTTGTTTATCTTTTGAGATTTGAATTGTAAGCTAATTTATTATATAGATGATTTATGGTGTTGATATAACATGAGTTAAAGATAAATAGGTGAGTGCAAGATAATAAGTTAGGAATCGTAGGGAATTTCGGGTAAGAAAGGATTTGATACTACCATTGTAATTTAACCATAATTTTTTATATTGATATCTGATGGAGCTAATTTTTGGGCATTAAAAACTAGATTTCGAGGGCTACAAAAGTCTATTTCATAAAAATGTCATGAATTGACTTCTACTCAGAAAAACTGGAGTACGTTTGTAACACCCCGCATTTTATTTTATATATGCATATAGATATATAGTAAATAATTGTTGTAAAAATGGAGATATGTGTAGTGATGTATGTTTGAATTTGATAGATTAAAAAAGTAGAGATTTAAAATATTAGTGGAAATAATAATTGAAATTTAGTTTTAATAAGTGAAAATATGAAATTTTAGGTCCTAGAACTTGTATTAAATAGGTTTGGTGTAAAAGTATGAGTTGGAGAGGTTTGGGATGGATTTGGTTGGCTTAGGAATGGATTGGAAATGGAAAAGGGATGAAACAGTGAACAGTGCACGTGAAGAGTGCATTGGCTGTAACTTCAAGCCCAATTTAGACCTTGATGCAATCAATAACTCTCAAAACTCGAAACATGCAAGTTATAGAGCTATTTCGTGGCATTGCATATCATCTTGAATCATCTCAATCGGAACTAGGAGGAAGGAGTTATGCCCATATTACGAAGTAGTGTCTAAACTATCCAAAAAAAAAAAAAAATTCAGTCCGGCAGACTATCTTTCGCTAATTCGATCATAACTCTTTATTGGAAAGTCCAAATTGCGCACCGTTATTTTTATTAGAACCCTAACTCGTATATCTTTCCAACCATATGGGTCAAACATGCTAGAAATACATGAGTCAAATCAGTTTATTCTCCGAAGTTGACCAAAAATCTGTCAAGCAGTCCAGCAGACTACCTCTCAGTAATTTGATCATAACTCTTTGTTGGAAAGTCCAAATTGCGCACCGTTATTTTTCTTAGAACCCTAACTCGTATATCTTTCCAACCATATAGGTCACACATACTAGAAATACCTGAGTCAAATCAGTTTATTCTCCGAAGTTGACCAAAAATCTGCACTGTGATGTTCCTTGGATAGTAAAATGTTGTGTTTTCTTCTTAGACTTTGAAGGTGTAAACCCCCATATGTTTATATTAATATAGTAATGTATTTTTTTAGTGATTCTTATGTATGTAATGACTTAAGAATAAATCATATGTATATTGAAACCGTAAGAATAACACCTATAACGGTTCGGAAGAATATAATAGTAATTTGAGTGTTTCAAGTATAAATTTATTTTTGTTTTGAAATAAATCATAAAAATAAATATTTTTAGGTTAAAATAACATTAAAAATGAATCCGGAAGGTCGAAAAACCTTAGGGTAGTCATATAGATCAAATTGGAGATTGTAGTGGCAAAATCGTAATTTTAGAGAAAACAAAAACAGACTGTAAACAGTGTTTTTCGGGGTTGGCTGTGTTAAAAACACTGATTTCAGCCCTTTATTCCCATTTCTTTCACTTCACTCTCACCCCACACCTCTTGGAGCCTTAGAGGAAGATTAAGGGAAGAAGAAAAGGGAAGAAGGAGGTCTATAGGGCTTGGGCTTTCACTTAAAATTTTTGATTCAAGGTAGGGGTTTTACTTACATTCTTGTTCATTGATGTTAGGGTTAATTTATATGTATGTTTTGACACTTAATGACATGTATTTGCTATGAGTTCCTTGTTTCTTAAAATTCTTGTAACCTTTATCATGTTTTGAGTAAAGTTATGGTGGAAGAACCATAAAAATCCTAGTTTTTGAGGAATAGGGATTTCTCTCTCTATATTCACTTAATCTTGGTTTTTTGAAAATTCCAGTGCTTTGTGTTGAGTATTAAAATGAAATTGTTGATGATCTCTTGTATTTTTTTTATTAAATTTGTTATAGTGGGAATATCACTTGTGAGAATTGTGGATTGTTGGAATTTTCTAGTAAATTGGGAATTTATGAAATTGTTGTTATGTAAGATAATTGTTGGTATTGTATCTCTTGTGTGGTTGTTTGGATGAACATGGGTTGCTATTGACCGGGTATCATGGAGTGGGTAGACGCCTTCGTACTCCGTGAGGGTATGAACTTTTTCTACCACTCGTAGTAGGGTTAGTGCCTTGCGAGGACTAAACTATTATTGCTCACGGGGTACAGTGGAAAAGGGTTAGTATACTAATGCCTAGGTTGGATACGTCACTGCCATAGTGTAGGCATACGCCATTCCTAAAGATTGGATATCCTTGCGAGGATTTGTGTGTGTGAATGTGTGTATGTGAGTCGTGATATTTTCGATGGTGACCATGCGGGATCTTGCTTCATACTTGAGATACGAATACAATTATGGGTTATTGTTCATTGTACCAAAAAAATAGTTTCTACAAGAATTTTGGGAAGTATGGGATTCCGCAAGAACTTATGAGAAACGTTTTCGGGTGGAATGAATTATTAATGGTATATTGTGTTCATTTATTTATTTAATTACTGTGGTTACTTAAACTTGAGATCTATTTAAAATGTCATTATTTTATTTCAAATATATATATATATCTTATGTTGAAAAATGAGACCGACCGTTTTACATGTTTTTCTAAACCTTGCTCAAGTTTGGGAGGATTTTCCTACAGAGTTTCGTGCTCACCCCCTACACATAAATATTTTTCAGATTATGTACTAGAAGAGGAGCTAGGTGTTGATGAACCTGCACCTTGGGAGACTCCCATGGACGGGCATATGGATCCCGAGACTGACGCTTAGAGTGACATGACCTTTTGTTTTATTTTCCTAGGAAGGTTCTTTTGAGGCAATGGGAAACCTAATATTCTTTTGTTATTCCTTTGCAAGAA
This sequence comes from Ilex asprella, assembly GCA_023539305.1. Lineage (NCBI taxonomy): Eukaryota > Viridiplantae > Streptophyta > Magnoliopsida > Aquifoliales > Aquifoliaceae > Ilex > Ilex asprella. Next base: position 23,412,367 of record CM042188.1, on the reverse strand, counting down.
TTCAGTTTATCTTTTGGGATGTAAATGCCATAGTGTGCATATTCTTTTGGGACGATATTGTATCTATTGTAAATGATGAATGCATTTCTTTTGGGTTATGAAATTTATTTAGTTGCTCTCATGATTTTGAATAGTTACTTAGAAATGGACCCGGTGTGGTCAATATTTATCCATAAATGGACCCGATGTGGTCAATATTTATCCATAAATGGACCCGATGTGGTCAATGTAGAATAATTGCACAGGTTGTATTTTGGGTAGAGCTCCTCGTACAAAGGAGACTCTGCCCGAATTTTGTTAAATTAAGGACTATCGATTTTTCGGGTGTTACAACGTTTTAATGTTAATTCACGTTCGAACATAACTTATGTCACATCCCAAAACCCTCCTCCTTAGGGTATTGAGCATGATCGACCATAGACGCCTAACATGGAACCAAATGTGTTATCACCTATTTATGTTTAATGATTTACTTAGCGGAAGCATCTGTGATTATCCGTCTTGACCACGAATTGTGACAAAGGATTTCACTAGGCAAATAGAGTCCTAATGGCCTTAGAGAAAAATAGTTGTTGCTTACATGCAAACCATTGAAGGTGGTCCTCGGGGCGAAGAGCTTGAACCAGATAACCCGTATTGCATTTACAAAAGAATGCACATAATAACATAAAAACCATTATGCTATTTAAAGGTAATTTACAAGCAACACTTGATTTTTCATTCCTAATAGCCTTTTGTTTTGGACTAACCGATGATTCCTATTTTGTAAGTGTTTTAGCAGTTGTATAGACGACCATGGATCAAAACATCAAGCTCAAGCATGAAACCTTCTAAATCTCACTCGTGTGTGGCACTCCTTGCTCGCGGAGCAGCATACTGAAAAAAGAAAGGTTTTGGAAGAAAAAAAAGAGAGATTCCTATAGCGACAAATTTTGTGAATGAATTAACACAAAATAAGGTCAAGTTACAATAGTTAATTTGATTGACTTTAAGTAAAAGATGTAGTGTTAACTCTCTTCGGCGTGCTTCTCATGTGCACTGCCCTCTGATTCTTGGTGAATTCGATGAAGATGATAGATTTGGTGAAGATAATGAATTTGGTGAAGATGAGGGTCTGATTGACATATTTCTCGCTCTTCAATCGGTGGCTTTGATGAATATGAAAACGGGATCAATGCATCTTTTGCTCTTCAATTTGATAATGCTTTTGATAAATCATTTCACCGTTCTTCGTTTTGAATGACTTGAAAATGATTTAGATTTCTTAAAGAAGGACCTTGGTGGTGTGTTCTTCTTCCCAGAGATGAACTTGCAAGGCTGTAGTGAACTTCGAGCAGAGCTTCGCCGATCTTCCTTCCTCTTTGGCTTCTTCTCCCTTTCCTCTCCTTTCTTTGGCCCTCCCCTAGACCTCTATTTATAGTGCTAGGAGTAATTATTGATATAAGAGTGATAGTTATCCATATAAGAGTCCTTATTACTCTTATATGTGCTTTAGGTAGTGGGCTACCCATAAATTTGTAGGCTTTAATTAATTTATGGAATTTAAGTCCAACTCACTTTACCTTTTGAAAGTTTATTTAATTTGGGCCTATGAAATATAAGTCCATTTTAATTTAGCAAGCCTGATTAATTGCATTTGTGTTTGTATTATTTAGGTTGTGGAATTTAGGTCCAGTTTAATTTAATTTAACAAGCCTTATTAATTAAATTTGGGCTTGTATTATTTAGGTTACGAAATTTAGGTCCGACCCAATTTTATTTATCTAATTGATTTGGGCTCAATTATAGACATTAATTTGTTAATTAAAATTTTAATGTCTACAATTCCCTTTTTCACAACTCCTATGCATAACTTTTTCACAATTCCCTTTTTCACAAAACTTTGTCTTGTATGCATAAAACTTGCTCCCTTGAGCTTAGTCCCCTTCACCTGAAAAGGTTTTAGAAATAAAGAGTGAGAAATGCCCAGTGAATAATTCCTATGCCTTGTAATGATTTGAAGTAAAACTCTACATTTTCATGGATATCAATACTCATATCAAATAGCATATAACAATTTCATGATAGTTTATAACTATAATGCCAAAGATATAATCAGTCATATAACACGTCATCAAGTCATTCTTATCCTGAACTCTCTGAATTTTATTCCGCTAGATTGGACCCATACCATATTTGAGTCCCTTAGTTAGGACCTATTATGGCATTGACACGTAATACATAGACATTTCCTAGTCAATTGATAATCCATGGCATCACAATAGTATAATCAACACATGATTTCTTAGATAAGCATATGAAAACATTTAGAAAAGATTTAGGCATCAAAATTTCATTCCAAGGTATAAGATTACTCACCTTAGTTCTTAACCAGACTTTATAACTCTTGAATCCCTTTAAAAAGTCCTACACATATTTCAAACACATTACTTTCATCACACCTTATTTGTTAGTACTTAATATGTCTACTATTGATTCCTAATGTTTTTCTTCATGTACTTATTGTTATTCCTCTTTCTTCTCGCTCCAAGTAAGAGAAAAGACATCAATTTCAGTCCTTTAAACCTATTGGTTAACACGTCTAATGTTTTAGTTTTAATCGCATTTAAATTTCCCATTTGTGCATACATTTTATAATCTGTCAGATTAGACCTTTGCACTTTAAAAGCTTCATAACCAAACTTATACAAGCTGAAACTTCACACGTGCAGTGGAAAATAAAACTAATACTAGACTCAAAGAACTTCATTTGCACCAAAAATTACTAGTTTTTCAAATCAAATACATGTTCAAAACAACTTGTAAAATTGAGCATAAGCTGCAGATTTTTTAGTTTCAGCTGGTCAGGGTCAAATTCAGAAATTCACCAAAATTCTATTTTTCATCCTTTTTGCATGAAACCAAAGCCAAAAGGACCCTTTACTAATCTATTTCAAACTGTAATAGTTTAAGAATTATCAACCAATTGTAACTCATATAAGTAACCCCAAGAACACCTGTTGTCCAAAATTTTCAGAATTCTAAAAAATGTTTAAACTCCATTATTAACAACTCTATGGTTCATATCATGTGAAATATTCATAGCCTTACAATTAAACTAACTAGAACATAATTTCTTGTTTACTTCCCCTTTCTTGATTTTTATTACCTAAAGTAAAGAATACATACTTAAAACTAAGAATCATATCTTGTTTGAGAGTAATTTCAAGCCCTAGATTACTTACTTGAATTTTTTCCCTCTTTTCTTCTTCTTTTCCTCTTACTTTTCTCTCATTCTCTGCACAAGCACCTCTTTTCCTACACAAGCACTGCCTTTCTCTTTCTTTAGTTGCAAGATGTATAATTGCAACATACATATACACACATGTATATGTACAAAAAAGACACTGGTATTCTTAGACCTTTCTCTCTCTTGAGGTGTCTTCATCTAACACTTTCCCTCTCTTACTCACACAAGCACCTCTTTGAAAAGTTCACGATGGTGGCTGATTAGCAAAACTAATCTTTTAGTTAGGCATTGCTAGACTCAATTAACTTAATCCATATGGTTAGAGTACTTAATCAAATTTAATGGAAACCAACATATATACTATCAAACCCAAAGAACTATCAAAATATCATAGCATGCACATGTCTAAGGTATATTGTAGTAAGGGTTATGAAAGCTTAGCCACAAAAATTTAGTCGTGATAGACAGAATAGGAGATACTAGGAGTAGAGCACGTTTGAATACAATTTACATTCAAACACCACACGTTCAAACATGAGTGCTCGTTTTGTAGCGATCAGTCTTACGCCAACTGAACAGTTTTGGACCCTATAAATAGTCTAAGGACGTTCTTTATGTTAGTTTTTAGCAGTTTTCAACCCTAGAAGGCTAAGGAGAGTTGGGAGAACAAAAAATGGAGATATTATGAAGGACTAACACATGAAAATCACAACCAAATATGTTAGGATCCAGATCTACGAAAATTAAGGTAAGGTTTCTTTCTTAAATTCATTCATTAAGGAGTTAGGTTTATAGTATGTATCTTTTCATTCATTTACATAATTATATGTAGATAATCAATGTTTTGGATTTCCAAATGATTACATGTAACATTTTTATGAATAAACACTTGATTTACATAACAAATCTCATGGCCTTGCTTTAAAACCCTAGTTATTGAATTTGATCAATTTAAAGATATTTTTTTGGAGATATCTTGCATGCTTTCTTGAAGTTATTCTATTTGAACAATTGTGGAACCATGATTCGTGATTATATGTCATTTTATGAAAATTATCTATTGTATAGGTGGGTGTGATGAGCATGGAATGTATTTGACTGAATATCGTTGGGTGATTTGATGAGTTTCTTACCTTGAGAGGTTTGAAAGTATCACATGTAGTGGTATTTTCTTGGTTCCTTGTGAGTTTCAAGAATTTGCACTATTCGCTCATGGTAATCGAGGTGAATGGTTAGTATACTATGCATGGGAAGTTATGTCAATGCTAATGTATTGATCAGTATGTATTCTTGCGAGGATTGGTTGGATGGTTGGGTATTTGTGTGTAGGCCAGGATTTTCTTGATTTGTAGTTTCACGATAGTCAACCTACATGCATGAGATATACTTGTTGTGTTCATCTATTATTTTAAGAATGAGTTTTACTTCTTATTAAACGTTACTGTTTGTACAGTAAACCTGAGATCATAGTAACTATCATAGTTTTACTTTTAAATTGTTATATTTTATTTATCATCTAAGACTTAGCTATTTTGTTATTTGAAACCTTGTTTGGGTTTGAAAATTTTTTTTACAACACTTATTTGGTCACCTTATGATATAAACATATTTTCAAATTTTGGCTTTGAGGGAGACATAACCCTCTAAGCCTTAGATGTTATTTTATCATCTAAGACTTAGCTATTTTATTATTTAAAACCTTGTTTGGGTTTGAAATTTTTTTTTACTACATTTAGTTCGTCACCCTACGACATAAACATATTTTCAAATTTTGGCTTTGAGGGAGACATAACCCTAAGTGAACAGGTTGATTGGGATGCGAAGACAAATCATGACGTGGATTCAGAAGTGGATGTCTAGAGATGTTTTCTTTAGTTTAAACTTCTATATTTGTGGTGATTGAATAAATGTTTTTGGGATATTTCTTTTATTTAGTTAGTTGGGTGATTATTATTTTTGTTTTGGATATAATCTAAAGGACTTTTATGTTTCACTGGGATTTTGTTTGGTTAGATGATGTGATGAATAACATTGATTTATTTTGTGATATTTTAGTATGCTCCATGATTTGGATGATTCATAGTTAGTTAATACATTGAATTTGGAAATTGGAGCGTTAAATTAAAACTTGTCTCACACTAAATTAAATGTCCACCATCCACATATTATTGATTGTCGGGCAGAGATGTTAATGGAAGAACACTACAAGTTTGAACCTGAAACATCAACACAAGAAAGATTAGAGTTTGAGAGATCATGTTTCACAAATAGTTTGTGTTGGGTAAGTGACCATATTGAAAACATCAAATACGAATTTTGATTATATATGTAACATTCTGATATAACTGTCAAAAAGCATGCAATCATTAGTAACACACAACAAAATGGATCCCAGATATCGACAAAATCAGATAGACAAAGAAGTGATTGAAGTAAGGCACTTGGTCCGATACATGCAGTCCCCAATGAACTCAAGAAGATACAAGCCAGAATGGGAACAACATTTTCATTGGTCATTGTTGATGTTTGATAATGAGGAAGGAATGTGGAAGTACAAAAATTCTGAGCTGTCCCTAAAACGGGGGTTCTTTAGTCAACCCGTTGACCAACCGTCAACCCGCAGAAACACCCGTGAATGCTACATAACTTGTCATCCCAGCACAACTTCCCCTTTACCGGGATCATAATAACTCAAAATTTAGGCAGATTCTCCGCTGTATTGGGCACACCCAAACACATAACCAGTATACATTTAATCACATGACCCATCTGAGGTCTCATATACCACAATTTATACTCCATTATTGTCAATTTACATCATTTGAATAAGAGGACACAAAACCCGAAAGCATGACAAAACATTTTTTCAATTCCAATTCATTCCAACCCACTTCATATCAACCCAACACATGTATAGTGAAGTTTTCACACATGTATAGTGAAGTTTTCACATAAAACATAGTTCATACAAGTCCTATTACAATTATTTCCATAGAGTTACATGCCCAAAATCAAAATTCGCAAATGTTTTACCGAATATGTTTTAAAAGCCACAAGTTGGCTCTTCTTCATCCTTGAGGTTCTGAATGATAGTCTTCCACTGGTGTATAACTCATACCTGAAATATTTTTCCACAAAGGGTGAGCCACGTTTAATAGGGTATCTCCTAAAGAGGCTACTCCCCAACCTAGATGCATATAAAATGTCCACATGCACAATTTTACAAGCAACAAACCTTCCAATCAAGGATATGCAATTTAATGATAGAAATTACCATGTCATGCCATGGAATAAATGAGACTGACTCATGCAACTCAACCCGAGCCTTTACCGGCTCCCACAACCCATGCAATGTCATGAGTATAAAATCGGGCATTCCAAGCTCTTGCCATTGATGTTGCACATTCAATGACCTTTTTAAAATAAACCACGTGCCTTTGTTGGGTATTCGAATTTTGGAATCTCACCGCCGGTTCCGTACACCGTTACATTTTTATGGACTTATACCATTGGAAGTGTATAAACTAGTAACCGGGTCTTGCACCTAAGGGAGTATCTAGCTCTTCTTGCTATACCTTACACAAGTTTTCTTTTCATACAACCGTGCGACTTTGTTGAACCTTGGTCCAACTATACCGAACCCATTTTTCAACCACCAAAAGTGATATTTGATTCAAAGGCATGCACATTCTCACACCCATGTCTAATGCCCAAGAATGTGATGCTTCCGTGCGTATGCAATATAATGAACAATTGTAATATCAATATCATATCCATATGTAATGAATGTCATACGAACTATTTCAACCACATTTCAACACATTCCATGGCTAATTATATCTAAAGCATATTTTTCATAAATCATCACAATGCCAATATATCATAAGCATATATCAACATTTATATTCAACAACAATTTTTACAAGCATGTTATACATAATCTATGCAATAACAAATTTAATTTCACATAGACATTTAATCAAACACCTTCAAGACACCAAATCATTTAGTCACATAAAATACCCAATTTCATCATATAACTTATGAAATTACATTAAGTAATTTCTGCATACCCAAATCAATATAGAATTTATTCTACACATTTCATCAATTTACAACAATAGGCAAGTGTTAAATACATCTAATAACCTACCTATTTCATATAATCACCCTAGGTTGAAAATAAACCTAATTGGGAAGAAAATCATACCTCTTGAATCGTAAAATAACCCTAGGAAGCTTCAAGAACCCGAAATAAGCTATAATCCAAGTTTTCTCCAAAATCTCGTTTTTGAAACTTTGGTGAAATCCATCCTTTTTGGTATGGTCACATAGCCCACAACAAGGAGATCAACTTTTGTTCTTGGCTCGTGTTGACTCGAGCGATGGAAGGGCGTAGATCTTAGAAAGAAGTTTGAAAATCTCTTTTTTTTTCCCTCTCTTCTCTATCCAACATGAAGACCTAGCTAAAACATGGGGAAAAATTAGTTTTTTCCCTTATTTATACCCTTTAGATGCTTAGTCCACGTCATGCTACACGTCCTCCATTCTTGGGTTTGATTTTGACTCGAATCGATTAAATTTCATCCTGATTCAAGTTTAAAATATTTTTATTTCAACTTGCTTTAAATTATTATCCAAAATTTGAAATGTAAGTCCTAGGTTCGTTTTTTAGGTCACCTGAGACTCGGTCACCTCGTAAAATATAAAAAAATTATTTTTTTCGAAATTCGATAAAAATTGACCGAATAACTAGATTTCGCGAGATGAATCTAACGGTGAGGTTCGCTACGTCGTTCTAGTTTTAGAGAAATTCACATTTTTAATCTGTACCATAGTGTCAAATTACTTTTTTGCCCTTTTTAATAAAAATTCAAATTTATCCAGATTTTACATTCTCCCCCTTAAAAGAATTTTGTCCCCGAAATTCACACACACATGCACATTCAACCACATGCATATGCAACAATAATATAATTCTAAATGACTATAAGAATGTAAATCTATCCTCGAATAAGAAGTGATAACTGGTATGTATAGTGACATCATGCTCTCATGTTGCTTTCTCTACACATTGGTGCTACCATAACACCTTCACTAGTCTCATAGTCTTGCCTCACAAAATCTACTCTCGACTATCCATGATACACACTGGTACCTCCTCGAAGGTCTCTTTTGCATCAACTATCAACTCACTCCAATCCACCACATGTGTTGGATCTGGAATATACTTTCAAAGCATAGAGACATGAAATACTGCATGAACACCTGATAAATTTGTCGGTAATGCCAACCGGTAAGCAACTGTACTAACCCTCTTAAGTACCTCAAAAGGCCCGATAAACCTTAGTAACAGCTTTCCTCGCTTTCCAAACCTGACCACTCCCTTCTTAGGCATCATCTTCAAGAGGACGTGATCTCCCACCTCAAACTCTAAAGGTTGCCGCCGTCTGTTGGCGTAGCTCTTCTGGCGACTCTAAGTCATAAGAAGACGCTTCCGTATCAAGTCCACCTTCTTCGAGGTGTCTTTAACTAAATCCGAACCCGTAGAGGGTTTCTCTCTAACCTCTGTCCAACAAATCGGAGAATGACAATGTCTCCTATAAAATGCCTCATATGGTGCCATCTGTATACTAGCCTGATAACTATTATTGTATACGAACTCCACTAAGGGTAAATGCTCTCTCCATCTACCCTTGAGATCTAGGACGCATGCCCGTAGCATGTCCTCTAAAGTCTGGATGATCATCTCTGACTGACCGTCCCTTTAGGGATGAAAAGTAATGCTTATCATCAACTGTGTCTCCATTGCTCGCTGAAAACTCTCCCAAAATAGGCTATGAACTTAGGATCCCGATCCGATACTATAGATACGGGCACTCCATTCAACCATACTATCTCCTATATATAAAGTCTGCAGAACTCCTTAAGTGTGAAGGTCATCCGCACTGCCAAAAATTGTGTCGGCTTTGTAAGCCGGTTCACTATCACCCACACCGCGTCATGCCCTAGTGATGTCCGTGACAAGTGGGTCACAAAATCCACCGTGATGTGTTCTCACTTCCACTCAGCCACCTCTAATGGTTGGAGCTACCATGCTGGTCTCTGATGCTCAGCCTTGAACTGCTAACACGTGAGACATCAACTAACGAAATCTCCAATGTGCCTCTTTATCCCACTCCAGTAGTACTGGTGACGAAGATCATGGTACATCTTCATGCCGCTTAGATGCACAGCAAAACGGGAGCAATGAAACTCCCTAGGGATCTCCTCTCTCAGATCTGTAGACTGGCAAACCACAACCCTTCCCTTGTACTGAAGACTACCATCCATGTGAATGACTCGGCCCTCGTCACTTGTGAAACTACTTCATCATTTAATAATTGTTGTAAAAAAGTCAAACTATAGATTGGTCCTTATAGGTTTTTAAGCTTAAAACCTTGTAAAAACTTATCCTTTTAATCACTAGAGGATGTTGCTCAAGAGGGGTCCGATTATAACTCAAACTATGTTTTCAAAACTTATAAATGTTATAGAAAATCTTTTCTTTTAAAATCTTCTAGGACTCATAGTTGGATTACTTCCAATTCCATTTTCATTCTAATCAACCTAATTAAAAAATAACTAAAGGTTCATCTTAAGTGTCTAGGTTATTACCTTGTCCTAAGCATGAAGATGCATACGGAGGTTGAATGCTATTGCTTTGACGCTTGATCTCCTCACTTCAATGATGCTTTTGGATCTTGAACTTGATAGCATCATGGCCATAGAATAGGTTAAGATTTACTATGGACTATACGAAATTAGCCAATTATAAATATGATGTAACAATAATATATTGAAATACAAGCAAACATACCATTACTAATTAAATTAAAAAGTATAGGCTTGACTATGGATTATTTGTCTGCCACAACATGCAAAGGTTGGTAATGAGTATTGACATTGAGCCTAAGATAACAAAAAGTGAGATTAGAAATTCAAGGGCAACAATGATTAGCAAGTTCCTCAACCACCCTAGATCAAGGACTCAAAAAGATTTTGAAGTGTAAAAAACCAGGAAAAATTTAAACTTTTTCGAGAAAGGGCAAAATGGTAATTTGTCACTATAATGAGTATTTAAAATACATATGTTTTAGACCTCATATGAGAAAATGGAGTTTGCATTTAGACTCGTATTGCGAAGTCTAGTCATCCTGTTAAATTTTGTCAAATTCTGAGATAGTCGGATTTTATACGTCGTTCGAGGCGACTGGGTAACAGATGACCTCACGAAGGTCCCCAAAACAGAAATTTTGAAATTTCTTTAAAATTTATTTAAAATTGAATAAAATTTTAAATAAAATCAATTTAAACTTAAACTGGAATCAAATAAATCATTTCGGGGCGAAATTGGACCCAAACAGTGAGGACACTTGGCACGATCTAAGGCAAGCCTTGAAAATTATAAATAGGCTAAACAATTAGATTTTCAGCAGAAATATCTGATGAAAATCTGGTCTCCAACGTGTGAGAGAAAGAGGGAGAGAAAAGAGAGGAAATCAAAGCTTCCTCCTCCGATTCTTGAAGCTCCGTTGCTCGGAATCACTTGGACCAAGAATTAAAGTCGCTCTCCTCGACGAGGGCTACGCAACCACACCAAAAACAAGGAATTTCACTGAAGATTCAAAGAGGTGATTTTGTGGAAATCAAAGTTTTGGGATTGAGAGGTGTTCTTGAAGTTCTCCACACTTCAAGTGAGGTAGGACTTTTCTTACTTCGGTCTATTCCAAACCTATAGTGTCCATAGAATAAGGTTTGGGTGTGTATTTATATGTATTGATGGTTAAGAAATTGAGAAATGAGTTTAGAGATGACTTAGACTAATTTCTTGATTGAGTTTGATATGTGGGAGATACTTAAGTGATTCCTTAATGCTTGATGATTTGGGGCAAATGTGTGTGATCCCATGATATGTTTGCCTTGAAGGTGTTTGATAAAATGTCTTGCATGGATTGAAGTTGTTATTTTGATGTAATTGAAATAACATGTTTGAGTGAGTTATGTGATAACTTGTAGAAAATATATGCTTATTGATATATTAGGCATAATGATGATTTATGGAATTTATAGGCACATGATATAAAGTTCCATGGAATATGATGATATGTTGTATAAATTGTCCCTATGTCATTCATTACGCATGGGACTCGACATTGGTAAGAAATGGTTCATTTCATTGCATATGCATGAGCCATCACATCATATGGGTGTGTGTGCATGGTGGTAGTTAATACCATATATGGTGATTGACGAAAGACTTGAGAAAGTTGGGCCGAAGGCCTAGCTGAGCCGCATGATTGCATGATAAATTGGGTTGGGGTAATAAGAAGAGACTAGAAGATCCCTCGGGTGAGAGACCCAGTGATTGGAGATGCACTCCGTTAGTATGAGAGTCCATAAAGTGTGTCGGTGTTCGCAGAACCGTTGGTGGAAGTCCATGAATTCTGTGTAAGTTGGGTGACCTTTGGTGTAAGTCCATGAACATCCACCCTAAAGAAAGACCTCAAAATTGTAAAGGTCATTTGATGTGTAACATGGATGACGGAATCATACACGTTGTTGCTGCATGTGTTGAGGAGCCGGGAAGGGCTCGAATTAAGTGATGAATGAATCTCACCTCATTGCATGACATATCATAAGGAATTCCATCATTTGATTGCATATGCTTGATTGGAATTGTTGATAATTTGTTGAATGTTGCATGTGTGCATTTCATGTGCATCTAGGTGGGGAGTAGCCTATGTAGGAATTATTCTATTGAGCGTGGCTCATCCTATACAGGAACATATTTCAGGTGGAGGATACATGCCCGGGGATGGCTTTCACTCGGGGCCTCAAGGGTGAAGAGAGACCAACATATGGTCTCTAACGTTAAAGTTTGTAAAACTTTTGATTTAAAGTAGTTTTTGGCATATCAATATTGAAATTGTATTTGAACAATTGTAATAGAACTTGTGTGAATCTTGTATAATGTAGAAGACATCATTATGTATGTTTGAGATGATGTTGGGATGGTTAAAATTGGATTGAAAATAAAAAATGGTTGAAACAGGCAAAAATAGATAGAGTGTACCGGTATGCGTACCAGTACGCAGCTGTCTAGTGAATTTGCCATATTGGTACGCGTACCAGTACGCCTAACTCCAGAGAGTTTACCGTACCGGTACGATTTTCCAAAATTCTAAAATTTTAAAGTCTTCATGCTAGGCTTTTAGACTTTGATTTTTTTGATTCCAATGGTACAAATAGACTTAAATTGAGTTACACTGGGGTACATTGGACCCCGGTTGAATTAGATGATTAAAGAACCACAGATTACATTTGTGGGCAATAATTCCGACTATAGGAAATGTTATCGATGTGGTGTCGGGTTAAGTGAAACCCACAGGTATTTTCGCGGGTTTGGTGGGTTGTCAATGGTTAAATAATGACCCTCAAATTTTGGGGCGTCACAACTTGGTATCAGAGCCATGATATACGACTTACCTAAGGCTTGATGGGCATTGGGTCTCGACCATTGCATTTCATGTGCATTTCATGTTATGTGCTTTGCTTGCTACAAGATTATGTGCTATGTGTTATGTGATTAATATGCATGGTAGAATGTATATGTAAAGAAGAACACTAGGTTTAGAAAACATAACCTTGTGCTCGGAAAGATAGATGAACGGGATGGTTCATGGTGTGAATGTCTACTAGTGAGTGACATATGTTCTGCTAGTGAGACAATGAGAAGGTTCTCAAAGTTTAAAATGTTGATCCCCCTTTTTGGGATACTGTATGAGGCTCTATTGTTATCTTACTTGTGTTTAGATGGAAAATAGAGGGAGGACGCCGAGGCGGTGGGTGGAACAACCAACCTCCACCAACCTTGGATCACCAAGCCTTTGTAGAGGCTATTGGTGAGGCGGCAGCTACTATAGCACAGGCCAGTGCTACCGTCACTACTATTGCACAGACTGGTGTAAACATGGGACAAGGAGGCTCGAACAACCTCCAGAATTTCAAGGCACACCATCCTCCAACCTTCACGGGAAGGGCGAACCCGATGATAGCTGACCGTTGGTTCCGACAAGTGGACAAGGTCTTAGGGGCTATGAAGATCACCTCTGATGCCACCAAGATAACTCTAGATACTTTTCAGCTAGAGGGAGAATCCCAGTTGTGGTGGGATTGGGTTAAAGTCTCAAGGAACTTGGAGGCTATGACTTGGGGAGAATTCCGAGAGCTTTTCATGGGCAAATTTTTTCGGTGTCTGTCCGACAAGCTAAGGCTCGGGAGTTTCTAGAATTGAAGCAAGGAACCATGACCGTGCTGGAGTATGTGGCTAAGTTCACGGAATTAGCCCGTTTCTCTGACGATTATGTGGCCACCGATATGGCCAAAGTGATGAAGTTTGAGGATGAGTTGAAATTATCCATCCGGGGCAAATTGTGGGTCTTCTTTTGAAAGACTTAAACTTGATGGTCGAGACAGAGATGACCATTGAGAGAGAAGTGGATGATGCATGAAACATCCTTGAAACGGGTGTTAAGGACAAGAAGAAGGATGTCCAACCTTCTTCTTCTAGTACAGGAAAGAAGCAACAGACTTTTGCTCCGTAGGGACAACAAGGGTAGGGTCGCGGCTATCAAGGCCAAGGCCAAGGTCGATTCTCCCAAGGCAGGGAAAACTCCAGGACCACTTACCAAGTAGGTCAGAAGACTTGCTATTTCTGCCATCAGCCGGCTTCTTTGAGGAAAAATCAATCTAACTTTTTCCGAGCCCACCCATCAATCCCCAAGTGTAGTGATTGATCACACCATGCACACACACCCACACAATGCGATGTCCCGTGCATATGCTATGTAATGCACCATTGTTATACTAATGTCAAGCCCCGTGGGTAATGGTTATCATACGAGCAATTTTAACCATGTATACTCACATGTTCCATGACCAATTATATCATGTGCGTATACTTACCAAATTCATCACAATGTTAATATATCAATAATCATACATCAGCATTTCATATCTATCAACCAATCACAAGAATTTTATCACATAATACATGCCAATAACACACTTCATTCACCAAGGCATAATTTAACATATAGCATGCCCATATAACACCAATTTTCATGGAATTTCCCAAATAAATTACCACATTTCAATTCTAAACTAGGAATTTATTGTAATCCAATTCTATTCTCATTTTCATACCAATTTCATCAATTTTACAACCGTAGGTAATTATAACGCCCCAAAAACCCTCTTGGACGGCGTTACATTCTAAACATCATTCGCTGCATGAGAGCACTAAATAACTCCATAAATAAGAAAGTTTCATTCACCAACCATTGATATTTTAACAAAATTCGGGCAGAGTCTCCTTTGTACAGAGAGCCCTACCCAAAACACAACCTGTATAATTATATTACAATTGACCGTACATGGTCCATATATGCATAGCTATTGACCACACCAAGTCCATTTATCCATCATAAAATAAACTTTCATTCACCATATATCATATCTACACTATCATTCCAAAAGAATATGCCAAGTCATGGCATTTACATTCTAAAAGAATTACACTTAAGCTTAGCAGCGGAATAAACAAAATACTAGACTATGCATAATCGTAAATACATTCTCTAGTCTAGCACAAAAATAAACTACATCTCTAGATGTCCCACTTGGGATCCAAGTATCCCTCAAAGGAAGCCTCTCTATGGCTCGGCCCGTGAACACCGAGTTTCTCCTCTGGCACATGATCTGAAAAATATTTAACTGTAGGGGATGAACACGAAGCTCTGTAGAAAAATCCTTCCAAACCCAAACAAGGTTTCAGAAAACATATAAAACGGTCGGTCTCATTTCACAAATAAAATATATAGTTTTTGAAATAAAACAGGGACATTTTCAAAATAGATCTCAAGTTTAGATAACAACGGTAATTTAAGGAATAAATGAAACCAATACACAATTAATAATACATTTCACCATAAACTATTTCTCACAAGTTCTTGTGAAATCCCATACTTTCCAAAACTCTTATAGAAATCGTATCTGGTAGAATGAACAATTACCCATATATAATTTATAATCCATTTCCACCATAAACCATTTTCAACAAGTTCTTGTGGCATCCCATACTACCCAAGACTCTTGTAGAAACCGTCTATGGTAGACTGAACGATACACTACTGTATTCGTATCTCAGGTATGAAGCAAGACCCCACATGGTTACCATCGAAAATTTTATGTCCCACGCAAGTACATACCAATGCTACCCCGTGAGCAATAGTGGTTTAGTCTTACCAAAACACTAACCCCACTATGAGTGTTAGGAAAAGTTCTTACCAAAGAAGACGTCTAACCACTCCATGATACCCGGTCAATAGTAACCCATGTTCCTATCGTGCAACCACACAAGAGATACAATACCAACCATTTTCTCAATTAATAAGCAAGTTTCACAATTTAGTTTCTTTGGTATGAGCATCCTTACAAGGAACCTTTCACTCATGTTCATCCAAACTATCCTATAACAAGTACAGTACCAACCATTTCCTCCAATCGCAAGTAATACAACATTCCTCTAATTTCCACAAGTAACATTCCAATTGAGCAATCGAAGAAAAATACATGAGATCATCAAAAATACTATTTTGTTGTTCAATACCAAACACTAAGGTTTTGAAATCAATAATAAGGGAATAATCAAGCTTGGGAATTAAAAAAATAACAAGGGAATGATCAAGCTTAGGAATTAAGAGTAAGGGCACAATCAAGTCTTGGAATCAAGAGCCAAAGAATGTTGAGTGTTGAATATCAAGAATACATGAATTATAATAGTTAGAATCAATCAAATGAATATTAAATTTGGTTATCAAGAACAAATGAATATTAAGCTTAGAAATCAAGAACGAAGGAACAATCACTTCTTGAAATCCTTAACAATGAAATCAAACTTAGACTCAAAATAACGGAATAATCATGTATTGAAATCAATCCCAAACTGCTAACAAGGTTTGACATCAAGAACAAATGAAGAAATCAAGAGAAAGCACATTTTCCCGTGCAAACTAGGGTTTGGAAGCAAGAAAGGAGATTTAATGGTTACTCTTCCATAACACTGTTCAAGACAAGGTAAGATTTGCAAGGATATCAAGAATCACATATTTTATAGCAAATAGATATGATTTAGAGTCAAAAGAATACATATATATAATCCTAGCCTTAATGTAAGAGAATGGAAGAAAGCCCCTACCTTGAATCCTTAACTTTGGTGTGAAGAACAAGAATATTTGATTTTGAATCACACTTGAATCTCTTTTTTTCTCTTCCTTTCTTCATCTCTAATGCTCTCTAGGGTTCCAAGAGGTGTGGGGTTGTGAGGGGAGTGGAAGAAATGAGGAAAAATGGGCTTAGAGGGGTGTTTTAAAACACCAAAATCCCGTCTTTTTTTACTGTTCGGCAAGCCACAGACAAATCATACCGGTACGCGTACCGGTACTATTTAGCTACTGGAGTTCTGTGTACCGGTACGGTTTGACTGACAGATTTTTGTTTCAACTTTCAGAGTAGTTTTGACCCATTTAGAGGTCGAAATGGAAAATTTTCATGAGATACACTTTTGTAACCCTGTATGTCTACTATCTTCTGTCCAAATGTTAGATCAATGAGATCTAAGAATAAAAAGTTATGGCCAAAATACTAAGAAGTGTCCAAGATCTCTTTTTACCCAAATTCTCTCTAAGTGTGTTTTAACTCCAGAATACTTCCTAGCTTCCAATACACCCCATGTTACCTCTCCCAATGTTTTTCGACCTTACGAATTCAATGAAAGCATTATTTTGACCTCTAAAAATTTAGAAACTTATCTAATCACCCTTTCCAAGTTTACACACTTTCGCCACTTAAACTTCACAATCAATTTACATCTCTAGCTTTTATTCCTACCGTCACAATCTATATAGTTTATTCTTATATCATTACATATATAAGAATTACTAACTAATTATATTACCATATTAATATAAATATGTGGGGGTTTACAGTAATTGATACATATGCCTCTCAACCTACCCATTTCATAAAAGACCCTAAGTTGTAAAATATACCAAAGGAGGAAGGAACCCTACCTCTTGAAGTGAAAAATGAGTTGTAGAAGCCCCAAGAAATCAACTCAAACTCAATCCCAAGCTTCCCCAAAAATTTTGGTTTTCAACATTCGGTGAAACCCCTCATTTTTGGTATATACGCGTAGCCTTTGTCGAGGAGACTAACTTTTATTCTTGGCCCGAGTGGATCCGAGCTCCGTAGTGGCGTAGATCATAGAGAGAAGTTGGAGAAAACCTTGAATTTCCCTCTCCTCTCTATCGGCTGTGAATCGGCTAAACAAGTGGGGAAAAATATGATTTTCTCCCCTATTTATATTTTCTAATTGCTTGGTCCACTACACGTCACACGTCCTTTTTAATTTTAGGTTCGTTTTCATCCCGAAACGATTAAATTTCTTTTTGTTTCAAGTTTAAAATATTATTATTTTAACTCGACTTCATTGATTCTCCAAAATTTATAATTTTTATTAAAAATTTTGTACCTGGGTCACCCGATGCTTGACCGTTTCGTAAAACGCGAAAAATCATACTATATCAGAATTCGATAAAATTTAACAGGGTAATTAGATTTCGCGCTAAGAATCCAACGGTGAGGTCCGTTTTGTCATCCGACTTCTAGAAAATTTTAGGTTTACAACCTGAACAGTGATGACAATTTACCATTTTACCCTTTATTCTCAAAAGTTTAAATTCACCCGGGTTTTTACATGGCTAGAGTGGTATCTTTATGACTTGGAGAATTAGATGAGAAAATGCGCAAAAGAGTGCACAAAGCTTGCTCGAGCGGTGTTGCTCCTTGACAAGTTTGAAATATGATTTTCATTTCAGTATCAACCACCCTACAACTACCCTCCCACTGATTGAGTAGTTATTCGCGGATCTAAGTTTTTTTATTCACTAAGGATATCCTTATTCAAGACCTATAAATAGGGAAATTTTTTTCTACTATAAGACCCTGTATTAATATTAAATAAAGATAATATTATCTTAAGAGTTCTCCTAAGATAAATAAAATGATGGTAAAAACTTAGAATCATTGTTGAAAGATTTGATTATGAAGTTTAAGTTTCAAGCGCATTGACTTGCGAGATAAATTGAGTTTTGGAGATGTTTAAGTTTGAGAAGGGTGGTTAAGTAATTTTATAAATATTTTTAGATCAAAATAAGATTTTCATTGAATCTAAAAAGTCTAAAAACCATGGGAGATGTTATATGGGGTGTATTGAAAGTATTCTGGAGTTAAAATCTATTTTGGAGAGGATTTGAGTAGAAAATAATTTGATACTACCTTAGGATTTTGGCTATAAATTTTTATGCTGATGTCAAAATTATATTTCATGAAAATTTTGTGAGTAGACTTCGAACTAGGTCACGATCGAGTTGGAAGTCAGGGGCAGACTGCTACCCGCGCGCCATACGAGAATTCTCTATTTTTCAACCTATAAATACTTTTGGGCCGCAACCTAAAGTGTCTTTACCCATCTTTTAAACCCCAAGAATCCTAAGAAATTTTGAGGAGAATAAAATGAGGAAAAACAGATTGAATCTTGAAGGATTAACACATGGTAATCGCAACAAAATATTCTAGGCTCAAGATCCCTAGAATCAAAGTAAGGGTTCTTTCTCAGATTCATTCATTGATGGTTAGAGTTATATAATATATATTTTTCGTCATTATTATGATATAAATAATTGATCTACAATTTTTTTATATTCATGGGAATCCATGATTCATTTCTTGAACAAAATACATGATTTATTTCCAAGATATAATCGTTCTTGATTTAAAAACGTAGTTCTTGATTCCTACTCCGTATGTGATAGATATACAATGTTTTTACATTCCTTTTTAAATATGTGTTTCAATTCTTGAATAAACACATAGTTTACTTCCAAATACATGTTTTACATCAAACAATTTTAAGTCCTTTATTACAAAATCTTCATTGCTATCAATGCAAATATATTTTCTGGGGGATCTCTTACATGTTTTATTGAATTATTCCTTTGAAAAATTTATAGATCCATGATTCTTGTTTGTAGTTGAATTTTATGAAAAATGTAGTTATTATCTTTTGTATTGGTAGGTGTGACGAACGTGGGATACACTCAAACTTGTATCGTAGAGTGTTAGAGGTTTTCCTACCTTGAGGAATTTGGTGATTTCCTAAATCTCATAGGGGGTTTAGTTTCTTGCGAGGGCTAACCATTATTTGTCCACATAGGTTCGAGACTGGAGGCTAGTAGACTCTTCCTAGGAAAGGATAAATCAATGTTGATATGTTAGTACACACTCTTCCTAAAATGTTGTGGTCCTACGGGGATTGTGTAACACCCCAAAATACACCCTGGACGACATTACATTCTAATAACCATCTAAGCATGAGAGCACTAAGGTAAATCATCAATAAAGAAAATTTCAAACAATGATTCATAACATTTACATGGATATCCCAAAAGAATATGCCATCTTTGGCATTTACATCTCCAAAAGAATATTAAAGTAAACTTGCAGCGGAATACAAAATAACTAGACTTCACAATTTCCAAAATAACATCCTAGTCTAGTACAAAAGAAAAGGGGTCGCTCTATGCGTCCACCTCGGGATCTACACTCCCATCAATCGGAGTCTCCCACTGTACGGCCTCCTCGGCTCCTACCTCCTCCTCAAGTACATAGTCTGAAAAATGTTAGCAGTAGGGGGTGAGCACGAAGCTCTGTAGAAAATTTCTCCCAAATCCAAACAAGGTTTTAAAAACATAGAAAACGGTCGGTCACATTTCACAAGTAACATATATAACATTTGAAATAAAACAAGGGCATTTTAAAAGAGATCTCAAGTTTGGACAATAATAAAGCAATGGAAAGAGAATAAAATTCCACTTTAATTGACAAGCAATTTTCAACATAATCCAATCCACCATACACCATTTCCACAAGTTAGCGGGCATCCCATACTACCCGAAACTCTTGGGGAAATAATGTTTGGTACAATGAACAATACTTTCTATTCGGTATCACTCAAGTAGGCTGTC
>CM042188.1:23374340-23391549 GCA_023539305.1 Ilex asprella | reverse complement strand
AACTTGCCAATCAATGTGCGTCTCTAGTATTTATCCTAGTATTAAAAATCTATATGGTTTATCCTTCCCTTATTATACATATCCACACATTCACAACAATATTTTATTATGGATACATCTATACAAATATATAAAAAAAAATACGGGGTGTTACAGATTGATTTGAGATGGTTTGTTTTCGTGCATCGACGAGATAGGTTTGGTATGTGAATTCATAGTAGTCTACCTACATGCATGAGATATTATGTTATGAATTGTGGTTTTTGTGAATGATTCTATTTTATTATGAACTCTACTGTTTTATACCGTAAACTTAAGATCTCATTAAATGTCATTGTTTTACTTCAAAATTATATATATTATTTTACAAATTGACTTACCTGTTTTTGTGATTTCTAAACCTTGTTTGAGTTTGAGAAGGTTTTTCTATTGGACTTTATTGCTCACCTTACCATAACATTTTTTTTAGATTTTACTGTTGAAGAGAATTAAGAGTTAGACGAGCCGGTAGATTTGAATGCTGAGGGGGATCATGACGTGGATCCAGCTATGGAAGTTTGAGATGAATTTTAGCCTCTAGAGTTTATATTTGACGATTTACTTATATTAAGAATTTATTTATGTTTTATTTGGAGATTTATCTAATCAGATGTAGAATTATGAATAGTTTTATTTATTTAACGGTATTTTAACATGCTCTCATGGTTGGATGTTGTATAGATAGTTAATATCTTCCAAGGTAGATTTTGGGGCATTACATCTACAATTAGGTTAAGTCTCTTGTGAAATTTCTAAGAGAAAAAACATTTCTTTTACTTTAAGAGCTTCCACCACTAACCTAGATCCCTAAATCCAAACGCTACCAGTAGAGATTCTACCTAACCTCACAATTTGGTTTCCAAGATCTTAATGGTTTATAACCAAACCCATTGGTGTGTGTATAGCATAAATCATTGACATGCCCATGATTGTTGCAGTCCTATATGAATTATGCAAGTGGGAGGTTCAAGTGAAGCTATGCTAGACATCAAATGAGAGCCTTTGTCAGAGAGACAACAAGAAAAGGAACATATAGTCATGGCATTGGTTGAGATATAAGACCTAAGTAATTGTATATTAACTTAGTGAGTAGTTGATTAGGTTTTGGTAAACCAAGAAGGTTAGCTGTGAATTTTCCCGATGGGGGTATTCCACGTTAGCAAATCACTTGTGTTATTTATTGTTTATCATGAACACTTTTTATTTCTTTACAAACACACAGTTGAAATAATTGATTGATGTTCATTCAACCATAATTGTGCAAATTGGGTTTGGATTTTGGGATTGTCATGAAATTGATTATGAGTGAATTAATTCAACATTAATTAAAATCAATCGTCGTGAGTGAATTGGGTTGTGGTGACTAAAGAAGTTCTCACATTAATGGCTATATCTTTGATAGGAAGAGATAATTGTGGTGGTTTAGATTTTTATTGATAATAAATTAGGCTAAAATAGAAAAACCTATTCACCCCTGTAGGTAATGTGTCTATAACTCTATGTATAATCGTGAGAGAAGATTCACATCAGGTTCCCTTCCCGGAATAACATAATTGAATTGAAAACCAACTTCAATAGAATATTTTCACAATGCAAGATAAAATTCATATACACTACCTTCAAACTTCTAACCCACCTCTCTAATTGCATTAATTCACTCAGTAGAAAGCAAATGCTTCTCCATACGAGGACAAAATTGAGGAAGCAGATCATCCTCAACATCTGGCACACAGCTTGGTCCTGCCAAATCTGTTGAATTATTGCACAACACACAAGTCTTGTCCACTATAGATTCATCATTACCTTAACCATTAACAATAACATCAACATGCTGAAGACCAAAAGCATAAACTAAACAAAACACATTTAATAAGTCTGCATCATTGTCAAGGAGACAATTAGGATATTTAGGAAGAAAATATGACAGCATTACAAAATTTGGAATCAAGAAATCAAACTTTATACAAACATCTTGAAATAAATCATATAAATGAGTGTTGTTGTATACCATTAACACTTGGGTATTCTATTTGCATAAGATCATAACAGAGTGACCAGAAGACATTTGCAAACAAAAAAATAAGACATAAGAAGTAGAGAACATATGTTATGTGCAATAAGATAAAAAAATAATGATACGATGAACTACAACACATAATAATAGAAATAATGAAATACTATATTTCAAAACATAAAGTCATTTGACTCTAAAACTAACATAAGCAGTAAAATATAAACAAATCAGTGCAAAATAATAAAACATTAAAATATGAAAATCATATAAAACAGATCACCAACCAACAAAAATCACAACATAAAGCATTCAAAATAATTTTGACGAAAACAAATACAAAGAATATTATAATAACATACACTTAGACATAATTTAATATGTATACAATCAACACAAGTTACTAATAATGATATTATTTGGCACACAATAAAATTCATATCCTATGCTAAAAAAAGATCAGAAGCATAAAGAAATACATCTAAAATTGATTTTCAAACAATTTTCCAAGTCTTTTGTGCTGAAAAATATAATGAATCATCTGAACATGAATTCAACCACAAAAATAAGCAAAACAACAAAATCTAGAAATAAGCTAAATCAAATAAAAAAATCAAAAACAGATTAAAACTACACGCCTAATGCAAACAAAAAATGAAAATAAACAAAGAACTTACCTTAATCAGTTCTAAACTGCAACTTCCAAGTAGATACACAAATTATTTTTGAATCAAAACCTCAAAACTTTACTCTACTTTGCAAAACTGAACTAACACGAAGCTATATTCAATAACCAACAAAGATTTAAAAGCTTCAGCTTGAAAAACAAAAATTTTAGATTTGATAAATATCGTTCAAATCCAAAATCTTCTTCAGAAATTTTGTCATTAAACAACCAAGTGTGGCAAAAAAATTTGCCGGTAAACTAAATTGAGCTCCCTACTCCCTCTAACCAAGAAAGTATATATATGTGCATTTCTCCAAGAAGAATGAGCTTCTTAACCTGTAGCATTAACAAGCACCAAAATTTCACATGGACAAGCATATCTCAATAGTTTGAAAATATCAAATCCTTTGCAGAAGCAAAACAAAAAAACCAGGGACTCATCTTAATATGTCATAACCTGCCTAGTGTTCTGTAACAGCCGATTTTCAAAGCTATACACAAGTAGGGTGATTTGGTTTTTCTGTTTGGTACAATGCATAGATGAATAAAACCAAAAATCAGCATAATATCTAGAACAACTATCATTCAACTGGTGAACTTGGGCATCAACTATTTATAAGCCCCAAATTATTTGACTTATCAACAAACAATAGAAGGTAAATCAAAGAACACAACAAAAAGATAATGGGGAGAGAGAGGGAGAGAGAGTACGATCCTCAAAATTCTTTAGTTAGATCATTGAGAAGTTTTTAAACACTGGTAAAAAGAGACACCACTTCAACTAGGAAATTTGGGTTCCTCACATCTTGAAGTTGTTGAAGATTGTGATGATCTAGGAACCCTGTAAAACCTAAACACCTAAACCAAATAGAAGCCAACCTAGAACAAAATACCAAACCAAAAACTAAATATATGATCATTATAGCTATATTAAACCACATACAGAATACCTGAATTTTTCTAAACATTGGTTTTTATTTGTCCATGAGTCTTTTCTGCAATGGACTCACTTTCATCCCTTGCTTGCTTTATTCTAATCTCTGTGTCTCTAGAAGCAACTCTAAGCAGGAAAATTGGATGGCAACTTTCAACTTCTTGTTATTGACCAGTGCCGAAATACCTTTCATTCACCAAAAGTAGCATCTGCCATTGTTTTTGTTTTGAGATCTCCGAATGATATTTGGGATTGGATTAAAGACAAGAAGAGTTCAGAAACCCGACAATCTCTCTCAGAGCAAATTGATAACCGACACAATTACAATAATATTAATGAACTTATTAATTAAAAAAAGATAGAATTGTCATTCTTCATTTTGTTAAGACTAATTTAGTCCATTAAAAGTTTTACATCCATCTTGACATTTAGAAGTAGTATAGATTAAATTTTTTTCTTTATCGATCTCTAATTTATTTAAATATTGTTCAATTAATTTTCCAAAACCATTAAAAAAAACTCACTCTGTGCTTTTATGGTCAATGCTCCCTAGATTTGTTTAGCTCTCAAACCAGATCTAAGATTTGATTGCTAATTTCTAGTGTTTGTCAAATACAAGAGTTTGAATTCTGCAATGTATTTCAACTTAAATTATGTGTCAGATAAGTGTATTTCTTTATCTAACCTCTACACTTGCTACAACCCTATCTATTGAAAGAAGGGTTTTCAAGAGGTAGTGTAGATAAAACCTTATGTGATAGGGAAGTAATGTTCTAGAATTTCTTTAACTCAATAAAGCATGGACAACATGAGGTTGTCCTAAATTAAATCATCTTGAATCAGTTTGTTAGCCTCAAACAGTTAATGTTCTTTTTTTAACTTGTTAGACATTTAATGAAAGAGGCAAACATATTCCTTATCTACAAAGCGAGATAATCAATTTTTCAGAGCCTTTTGTTTGATTGATAGGGAAGAACCATGAGAATGCAAGTCAAATCATAAGACTCCTATGAATGTTATTCTTGCATTATCAGGGAGTGTATTGTTAAGAGGCATTATGTATCTAGATCTTTACAAGAGTATCTTCACCTGCCTTTGAGTTCGTTAGGAGGTCAAAAATTCCCTTGGCTTTTAATTTCAATAAAAATATAAAATATTTGCTCCTTCAGTAAGAATCTTTGACATTGTCTAAATCGAAAAATGCAAACAAAAAAATAAAACAACTTAAAGTCTAGATTTTTTGGTTGCTTTATGTAATGTTTGCATTTCAATTAAATTAGATGACAAGCATCAAAAGCAAAGAAAAAAAGAAACATACTCAAAGCTTCCTATGGAGTTTCTATTAGATTTGTTAGAATACAACATGAAATAGCATAAACTATAGAACCAAAGACGCAATTGAAATTTTACGAAGAAAGAATGTGAAGCATCAGTTTGGCATGTTGCATAGTGTGAGATGGTTTCTCGAAGATTAAGGGTAGAGATTCTATAAAAATTGATGGAGTGAACACTCTTTAGTCGATTGACTCACAGAAATCATGCTTACAAATTACCCTAGAACAATCCAAATTTCCAAAAAATTGCACAAGCATCATTGTTTAAGTACAATGGTGCTCTTATTTTGGCTGAAAATTAAAAGCAAAGGACACGAAGACACTAGTGGGCCCCGGGGGCATGGGCCCAACTTGAAAAAAATTATTACCTATATATATGTCAAATAATTTTCGTATATTTTATGATGTCCACCCTATCATTTTCTAATCCTCTCAAGTAATATACATCAATATATAATAATTATTATGAACTCTTCAACACACTGAACAATTTAAAGAAACATCTAGATTTTGCATGCCGAATTCATATTTTTTAAGTTATGAAAATTGTGAGGACTAAGTTGTATAACTTTTTCTTTTTTTTTTTTTAAACCAAAGAATTTTATTGAATAGAATTCAAAGAATTACAAGAAACAAAAGGGAAACCATTCCCTAACAAACATAGACCAAATAATGGCTTTAATCCTTCAAAACATAACAAAATAAAACAAGAATTCCTTCTAGGTCCATTACAGCAGCAACCTGATCATATCTGCATCCCTTTATGAGGCTCAACAACTACCAAATTCAAGCAGGCATCAGCTTACAAGAACATCAAACAACCCATCTCTTCGCAGGACCCAAAATTCAACCTTTATCATCAAAAATCAAAGCCTGCTTAGTTCACATAACAGGAAACCTTTGTTGACCTTGCCTTAACACCAACTTAATAGCTCCAGAGATCCGATTAGCAACAAAAAAATCAGAAGAAGAGCTATCCTTCACAACTCTGTTAGCCAAGCAATAGGCAGCACCATTAACTTCTCTGAACACATGCCTAATCTACCAGTACATATTTAGCAAAATAGCTTTAATCTAGACCAAAGAATCAGACTCTATCAACACATTGTAAACCATTAACCCATATTTAGCTATAAGGAGCAAACGATCCAAAAAGCTTTGAATTCTGCTACCATATTAGTACAATCACCATAAGAAAAAGATGCAGCAACAACCATTCTTCCTCATTCATTTCTAAGTACAATGCCACCACCCGCAACACCAGGATTCCCCTCAGAAGCCCCATCCACATTCAACTTCAAAAATCCTATGGGAGGTCATTCCCAACAAATCCATAAAGATCTTGTAACAATCAAATAACGCACTTCAATACCCAAAGCCTGCAAAAGCTCTTTTCCCCTAGCATCATCCTGACCTCGATACCTCAACAAACTACAGATCTTTAGAAAAATGGAATAAGGAAACACCTTCCTTCCCCAGCCACTCTTCTGCACCTTTCTCTCCATACTTGCCAATATATGAGTAAGGCAATACTCCTAACCAAAATATGACAAACAAAATTTCTCCTGAATATGCAACATATTCTCTGCATTCTTAACAAATGATGCTCTCATATTATACGCTGAAAGCCTATTAGAACAAACACCCTTTTCCAGAACTAAGTTGCACAACTGAAAGAGTGATTTGATCGTTTATATAGAGAGAAAAATTATCTACAGTATTGATAATGAAGTTATCATTCAACGCTTTAAAATATAAAAATTTATTGAGATTAATTATAGATGATTGCAATTAGCCTTTTTTTTTTTGTTGTTGTTTTTCTTTGTATACACTACGTATATCAATGTTGGACCATTTTGTATCTATTAAATCTTGTATTTAATATAATGTACTAAGTTTTAATGTGTTATGTTACTTTTATTTGGTGGAAGAAAAAAATTAAATTTCTAGTTAAAGGGCCCACCTGGAATAACAATTCTAACTCCATTCCTAACTATTTGATTGTCTTAAATTAACCTATCTTGAATCAACTTGTTGTCTTCAGTAAGTTCATGTTCCATTTTGAACTTAGTAGACATTGATAGAAAGAGCCACCCCTCCCCCCACCTGCCCAAAAAACCAAACAAACACACACACACATGCAACATTATGGTTCTAAACTTTTTCATAGTAAAAATAGTTTGAATGGAATTGTTCTTTTATCATGTTTAAAAAAAAGGGCAATTGACTGACTAGCCGGCCACATTTAAAGGCTAGCCAACCAGCTCTAACACATAACCCAGAGTTCTATTTTTGTTTCATCTCAAACTCACTCAAAAACCATAAAAACCTGTACTAATTGTCAAACAAATAAGCTTAATCCATCACCGTGATTTGAGACATAAGTTTGATGCACCTGCTAGAGTGGCAGCCAACGAAGCAATCGAAAACTGTAACTTGGGTGGTTTGGGTAGTGCTATTTCTCACAATATGGTCTCCATAGTGTAGAATATTATTTGGGTGAAAATGGAAGCATAGTCAATATGATCACAAAACTTTGTGGCATATCCTTTTTTTACCTTCTTTGCATATTCAACGATAGTTAAACATAGTACCATAATAGCGATAAATACGGTAGCAAGTGAACTGTATGCCTTGATCTTATTTGACATGTAAACTTGGCCAATTATTGCCACACAAACTTCTAGAAAAACATTTGTGAAAAGTGATTTTGAGCATATTCCACCTCTCTATAGTAACAAATGAACAAAATTAATTAAATAGATTTAAAATAGCATATCATTTAATAAAAATTTACCTTTTCAAACCATTGTCTGAGTCTCTGTTGGAATATCACAAGCAACGAAAAACCACTAGATATAATCACTACGAGAATCAGCCACACACAAGAAGGAAACATTCTCTCTCTCTCTTCTCTGGTTTTTATTTTATCTCTCTCCCTCTTCTCTCCTCTCCTCTCCTCTCCCTCTCCCTTTATTGTTTTTCTTTTTTTTACTCGACCAAAAACGTGTGCTGCTAAGGGAGTTCTCAAGCAATGCAACAAAAGTTTGTGACATGACCCTTTATATAATCTTCCTACATCTGACAAATTGTTTCAATGATGAGAAAGTAGTTATTGAGAAAATGCTTAGCATATATTTTAGAGTTGCTCCTCTCTATGTGAAAACTAACTAGTGGTGTCATAGTCTTATCTTTGTTTTAACACATGGGTTCTACTACGATATCGTATCGAAATGCATTTTTTTGGTTTAGAACCTCAACTTTTCATCCACTAAAAAATTGTCACGTGTAAAATTTTATTATTTTTTAATGAATAATAGTAAATCATTCAAAACATAATCAAAATTTCTTATGATACCAATCAGGGGTGGCCCAACGCTATTAGGGACCCTAGGCAAAATTTCCTGTTTTACCTCATACAGAATGCTTGAAAGCTTGCGTAATTCCTATTAATAGATAACTACCTTTAAAAGTTTCACTT
The DNA here is from genome assembly GCA_023539305.1 of Ilex asprella. NCBI lineage: Eukaryota > Viridiplantae > Streptophyta > Magnoliopsida > Aquifoliales > Aquifoliaceae > Ilex > Ilex asprella. Next base: position 23,383,083 of record CM042188.1, on the reverse strand, counting down.
CCAAATTTACCTTGTAAAGATGCAATCAAAAGAGAAACTAAAGTTTAAAATGGTGAATGTTTCATAATAGAAAGACGTGAATTTTTCTTTTAAAATGTACAACTTGTTTTTATTCTAATGTATGCTAATAAGTTTTTATTAAGTTACCTTACCTACTTAATTGCTTGGACAATCACTCAAACCCCATAACTGTTTAGGAAAAATATCACTAAACTCCAAAAGTTTTTAGATGCTATGAATACATGACCAGATTTGACAATAAAAGAGCTTGCAAAGTGCAATTACGAAATTTGTCATAACCCTTCCTCCAATAGAGAAGAAGAGTGAGAATGAAAACGAAATAATGAGATTCCTCTTAATGATTTTCTTGCATTATCAGATAGTTCATGTTTAAAAGTTATTTCTAGATCTCAACAAGAATATCACCAATTGAACATTATTGGACATCATTAGTTAGATATTACAAGTTTTATAAAGTTTGATTTTCTTTATAAAGCTTTTTAGGTATTGATAATAGAGATATGTTGACAGTTAAAATTTATAATGGAAATATTCACCACAGTAAACATAAAAAAAGAGCAATCCAGACGAACATAAGTGGACAGAACTTTACAAAAGACCTCTCTACTTAAATTCATTTCACATTAGATAAACAACAACCCAATCAAGCATGGTCATATTTTATTATCATACAACTAATTTACACACCATGTGTAAATATTTAGTTCCAACAATTATTGGAACGACGCACACACATCATGTGCTCCCCAACCTCAAGTATTTGAAAACAAATAGACATGTATAAAAAACACATATGTACAACTCAATAATATTAGTTTATTTGTACTTAGAACCACAAAAGAATACAAAATATGATAACTACGTTTCTAAAGTTACCTCTAAATCTTTTCCAACAATCTCAAAGCAAGGGCATTTTTTATAAGAAGTGTCACTCGTTAACGTTGCCAAACAGAGGCCCTATCCACAATGCTTCACATACCAAATAATCTCGTCAATAGCATTGGGCCTCAATAATTCTTATAGAGAAACCGAGTCATATAATCCAATGGATAATGATTATAATGAACACATATTATTAAAAAAAATTGCATAAAACATATTTGGAGATTTAATTTCATTCATCTGGGGGATAAAACATCATTTTAAAGACCTGTATGAAGGCCATTACTATGCTAACAAGAATTTTCACAATAAAAAATGTCCATCAAGAAGTATTAAAGTTAAATCTACAAGGTAATTGAAAGAGTACCGATGCCCCCATCATAGTCGATCAAGAGCTTCGTTCATGTGCTCTTGTTATATTCCAGTGCTCCTGGTATGAAGTTGTGTAGGGAAATGTATACACAAATTTCCCTATGAGATGAGAACAATGTTCGTCTGGAAATAAGATTTTTTTTTGGACTGGGTTTGGAAATAAGACAAAAGCTTTGTATAACTATAAAGAATGTGATTGAAGAAGATTGTATCAGAGAGTATTTGAAGGAACTTCATGGACTTGGGCTGAGTTTGTTGAAGAACTGTTCTTCAACTTGATGATTGTGTGCATTCCAGGGACTAAAATAGGGGTTTTTGATGAACAATCAATTTGGGTTTGATCCTTTGCATGTGTCTACTTATCAGGGTCATTAATGTAATGAATTTTGGGTTTAGCTTCCTTTCATAGTAAATACTTATCTACGGTCAAAATGAAAACATAAGATGAGGAAGGGGATAGTTACAGACTTTAGAAGTCACTTTTAATTTTGTTATTAGACTTAACAAGCTTTATCACTGTCCTTGTTACTTTGGGAATATAGAGAGAATGAAGAAATCAATTCCTTCAATTCTCATCTCTCCTCTAACGAGAAACTTTTCAGTTCTCATTCTGCACCTCAAAGCCAACTGGTGAAATGAAAAGTTTGTTCTGTGAGATAACATTTGAAGGGGTGAAGACTGCAATCATAATTATTCAGGTTTAATTTAATTAATTTTGGATCAAGGATAGAAGTGTGCTAATTGAATTATTTGAGGGTAAAAAGGGAAAGTAAATGTTTTTCAAAGATAGTGACATTTAGAAGTAGTATAGATCTTTGTCTTTTCAGCAGTAGTTATTTATGGACTTCTACCAATGGTCACCCAACCGACACGAAATTGATGGACTTCCACCAACAGTTCTATATACACCGACACACTTTATGAGTTCAATACTAATAGGAGTGAGTATCCAAAATTATCGGATCTTACACCCAAGGGAGAATTTATCCCCTCTTGTTAATCCCGACACTCTTTTCAATGCAAACCCGTGGGACTCAGTCGGACTTAGATTCAACTTTTCTGAGCCCACATATTAACCCAACAAGAATGGTGTTTGATTAAAAATATGCACACATACTCACACTCATGTCGGATGCCTACGAATGCGATGCTACCTGTGCATATACAAATGTAATGCACAATTACAATTTATATTATCATACTTATCATATCATAAAGCATATAATAAACATGTCCTTTTTCTAAAAACATTCCCATGTATGCCATATACGATTTCAATTCAAATGACACACTTGAATCCTAAACATTTTATCAAAACACTTAATGGGTATATAAAATGTAAACACATAGCATACCCAAACAAACCATTTCATCAAACCAAAACATCTTACTACCAATAGGTTGTGCCTTTCCTACCAGTTGGTTCACATTTTAAAAATAAGACCCAAATCAAGCTAGAAACGGGTTTTAACATACTCACATACTCATTTCTTGGGTATAGAAGCTAAAAGAACTTCTACCGGCTGTTATCTCTCCCAAACGAAGTATTCACTTACTTTATTATCATGTGCCACCATGCTTGAGGCCAAACCTAGTTCCACACCTGTTGTATTTGCTTCGAAAATCTTATTGCATGACATTAATCCATTGGTCGATCCATCTTTTACTGACAAATTATGAGTGGTCTTCAGTATCTTACCCTGACCTGTCCAGATATTACCTATTCTGTCAATCAAGCCTGGCAATTTATGCATTGTCCAACTACAATCCTTCTTGTTGTCATGAAGCGCATTCTTCACTTCATTAAAGGCACTGTTGAGTTCAGCCTTCATCTCCAGTCTTCTTCCTCCCTTACACTCACTGCATTCTTTGATGTTGATTAGGCTAGATGTCCTAATTTTCGTTGCTCCACTACAGGGTTCTTTACATATTTTATTTTCTATCTTTTTTCCGATCTAGTGCTGAAGAAAACTACCGTGTTCTAGCCTACGCAATATTGAAATAATTTGGCTTCGCTATCTTCTTTGTGAACTCCATGTTTCCACTCTGGCACCTAGTTCTCTCTAGCCACTTGCATGGAAACCAATCCGATGATTCATGCTTGCACAAAAATATATTAAGATCGACTATCATTTTCTTTGAGAGTTAGTTGTCAGTGACTCCCTTCGAGTGGAATTCATCCGTACGGATCACCAAACTGCTAATATCCTCTCATAGGGTCTCCCCACTTCTCAATTTCTTGATCTTTGAGCAAACTGATGTTGCATCCCCATTTCATCGGTTTGTGGGGGACAGTTAAGCAAATGACTGAATTAAGTCCCAAAATCAAGGGATTTGATTACGAATTCATTTTACACTTGAAAATTGCCTCTACAAGTCAAGGATCAATTTTCCTATGATCTTGTTTTTTTTTATTCTTTCTGTGTACAAAGGTTCAAGAATGATATTGGCATATTATATACATTGTATGTGTCAATATATTCATCAATCAATAAAACAATAGACTAGAAAGTCCTCTTTCTTCACAAATTCCGTGATCAAACTAATGTTGTAAAATACCAGGGTCTCATGGACCAAATTGAAGCTAACTTAAAAATGTGGATCACATATCGCCATGAATCTCTCTATGTGAATGCACTTATTTAGCTACACTTCCTCCTCTATCTTGCAGCTAACCTTCCTTAGTTGACTACCACTCCACTGATCGGTTGCAATGCATGTTTTAGGATACTGTTTGTCTAAATAGAAGGTACTTCATCTAGACATGTTAATGGATTAAATTAATATTTCGAACGTTTTGTATCCGGTCTAAAAACTGAATCTAATCCAACTAATAGTTTCAAAACCCATCTGCGAATCCATTAAAAATTAAAATTTTAATTTCAAAATCCAATTTGATCAGATCCAAAAGAATCAAGTATGTTCAATTCTTTGTTTTTGAATTTTAACTTAATTTCATCTAATTGTCACACATTTGATTCATATAGTTACATAAAGAATGAAAACTATATGAAACCTTATAATTATCGGAATAAATGTTGTTGTACCCAAATTTAAATCAATAAGACATGATAAATAAAGAGCATATTATTTTTCTCTTTATATTAACAGTAGCAATTACAACTCCTCAAAAAAAGAAAACTTAATACCATCAAAAGCATTATCAAGTCAAAAGTAAGTTGCATAAAGGTAAGAAAAATACTACATAACTCAAATAAAATTTAAAAATTCAAATTCAAATGTATATCAATCCATGAATAACTGTGAGATCAGTGAACCTCACTGAAAAAATTGATGGGACCTACTCATCCAAAGAATTATATATATTTGAGTTTTAAATTTTTAAATTTTATTTAAATTTTGTAACATTGCTCGGCAAGGCAAAGCTAAGGCCAGACAACCAGCAACTCAACCAAGATATATTTGGGCAAAAATCAACGTAATTTGCATCCAACAACGCCAATTCTAGCAACTTTATATGTGGTTTTGAACTGGAAGTAACTATCCCACATCGAGATTGCTTTGGGTGTGTGTTATATAAATATTCTCACTTGTTTAAAAAAACTGAAGGCAACTATCACAGCACAAAAGAAGTGGGCCCATAGAAGTGAATAAAAGATAAGGCCCCTGTTTCTTACAGTCAATACTGCAAATTCAAAATTTTGAAGCTTTTACTTTCTCAATTATTTTTTTTTATTATCTCAGATTATCTCTTCAACTACAGCTTTTCTAACATTGTACTCTCTCCTTCCATTGTTAGTCTCACATTGCCGTCCCATTTCTCAAATTTTGACTTAATCTATAATCATTAGTTTCACGTTGCCTATATCAAAGACATGTATTCTATAACGTTATGGATAATTTTGGTATAGAACATAATAAAAGTCTAACTTTAGAATAGTGCGAAATCAATTCTAGTAGATAAGAGGAAGATATAGAAAACTCAATTGTTGATAGGACAAAGTTAGATCAATGCTATAAGTTTTTGTCCAACTCGTCCAGGGTGAATTACATTGAGGAGGAACAAAATATACATTAGGGTGAATTACACTTTTATTGCCCCAATTATGACATGTTTCTCATATTGTTCTCACAGATATCATACTTTTCACATCACACATTCAACCATATTATTAGTCTCCGATTACACCCAATGACTAATGTCTACGATAAATTTTACCAAAATTATTTCATTTTACCCTCCAAACTTTGTGGATTTGTTTCACTTTCTCCCCTACATGTTATCCAAAAGATTACGGATAATTGTATGCGTAGCAATGTCAATTTGATTCAAGTAATTGAAAGAACAATGTGAAAAAATCAATAGTTCAAGGGGCAAGTAAAATTGTGTACATTGTTAAAAGAGTCAAGGATACCCTATATAATTTTTAAAATATCATTGTCATTTGTCACCCCTATATAGATGTACCCCGAGCAAAATATTCTTTTCTTTGTTCTACAGACTTATAACTTAATTTGACATTAAATTAAATACTTATTTGACCAATATTAAAATAATTAATCATAGTTAAAATAACTCTTATTTTTTTATATACACACATATATATGTGTGTGTGTGTCTATATATCTATATATATAATATCAACAATAAAATAAAAATTATATATTTTAAAATTTAATGAATAGCTCTCCTTATTTCTACTCGTTATTACAACCCTAGTTGACAATCAATTCAATCATATAACATTTAATTTTATTAAATTAACACTAATTGACATTTAATTTCATGATTTTGAATATTAATTTTACCACACTAAAACTATCTTCATCAATTTAACACCAAATTAATATTTAATTTTATTAAATTAACATTTAATTTCATCAAATTAACATTTAAAAATTTACTTCCGGCAAGTTAACACCAAAATAGCATTTAATTTCTTTAACTTAATGATTAGTTTCATCAAATTAACATCGAATTGAACTTCAATTTTACATTCAATTTTCATAAGATTTAAAATTAATCTTACAACTTAATACTAATTTAATATTTTAATTTTATTAATTCAATACCTAATTAACACTTCGGGGGCTGAAATTTGGGTTTTGGGCAAGTAATGGTGAAGGCTAATATTTTTTTTTTAACTTGCAATTTGTATGAACATGTTTGTGTGCAATGTACTTGTGTGTATGAGTCTGTGTGTGTGTGAGAGAGAGAGAGAGAGAGAATTAGTGTGTGCAATATTGAAAAGATGAAATTAAAAGACAGGAGGGTTGTTTGGTTTTAGGATTAACTTTGTTTGGAAAAAGAATCAGGGTGTTTGGATACAAGAGTTATATATAGTTTTTTTTTTGATCATATAGTTGAAGGCTGAAAGCCCATTTATGAAAAAATAGTGGTTGACATCATCACTTTTTTTATATGACAGTAACGTCTCTGACAGTAGGGGTGGGATGTGAAACGGACGTATAAATTATAGTCAATGACAGTGATATTTCAGAAATTTTGAAGGATGTCCCTGTAATTAGACTATTTTTCAGGGGTGTCATTAAAATTTCTCCAATTTATAATCCTGTCATACCAATTACTCTACCATCAAATTCTCCCTAACTCTAATATTATTAAATAATTATTATTACTGTATTAAAATGATACTTTTTTTTTGCATTTGAAATAGTAAAAAAATATGATTGAAAATTTAAATTTAAATTAGTTTAAAAAAGTGATAAGAGTGGTTACAAAAGACAAGAAGTCTTCTCAAGACATCACCTCCCTAATTTGATTGTTTTATATATATAGATAGATATTAAAAAAAAAGGAGTAATTGTCTCAATTCTTTTTTTTTTGTTTGATAACATACCCTAGAGTTTCATTGAATCAAAGAATAATAACATCATTTTTTTTCTTTAAAATAACATTTTTTGGATAAATAAATGGTTTGCATAACAAAGCAAAATGCTTCAAAGTACAGCCAGGTGCATAGCTGTAGTATTTCTGCTTGCAAAAATAACAGGTAATAAAAGAAACCTGGGGGTTGCTAATTTACAAGTCAGTAATCCACACAGATTTTTATACATGAATGTAATCTCGACAAACTTCTTATATCTCATGCACAAGTAACGCGTAGTTGCCAATCATGAACTATTTTCATGTTGCTGGTGGTTAATTTACTTGAATTTAAGAGGGGCAAGTCTATTTCTCAGAGGGCTGTTGTAGGAAAACAGGATCCTTGAATTCATTACTAAAAATTCTTATATTTTTTAATCTAAATGTGCACGCACACTTGTTTAGGCGGATGTTGAAAGTAGGAGTGGATGAATGAAATTTGGTGAATTTGGGAGAGTGATGGTGGTGGTGTTTAAGTGAAAAAAGAGATTTTTTTTTTCCCAATTTGGTATACATATTTGGGGGATTGGTGTATTATGAAGAAAGTATCTGCATTGCATGTATAACTAAGAAGAGTAATATTAGTTGATGATGTATAAATCGGTCTTCGTGCGAGATCAACAGTCACGAGCGTGATTAATAAGTAGTAACGAGCAATCAATGGCAATCAAGTATGAAAAAGAGTAAATAAATGGTAAACACAGGATTTATAGTGGTTCGGCCGTAGCTTACGTTCACTTTCTTGAATGGCAACGGTGGCCGACGATTTTTATTAATGTATCAAAGTACTCCGCAGAGTGTACAGTGCACAGAGAGAGAGAGAGATGAATGTGTGTAGGAAGATGTAGTGTGTGTAGGAGCTTCAAGGTGTAGAGGTCTGAATGTGGTGCCCAGGTCCTTTTTTTATGAGGAGAGGGTTTACATTTATATAGGTGTGACGAGCCGGTGAGACGGTGACGTGAGAAATGAGTCTTCCACTATTTGGGTAAGCACACTTTTGGTAGGAGTAGACCTCTTTGGTAAGCACACTTCGTGTAGGAATAGATCTCCGTATCCCGATATTTTCTCCCTCGTGCTCCTATTCAGTCAGAGGCGGACTCTCTGGCTTTAGACTCGAACGTCGTCTTGAGGTCGGACTCGCATTGGAGTGGGCTTGATCATCTTGGATTTGAGTAAGGAGGTCGAAGGAAGGGAGAGGAGGAGACGTCCGAAGGGGAGCCAACCCAAGCCAGCGCCCAAGGGGCCTGGGCTCTTGGGTCCTCTTGACGCCCTCCTCTTGATGTCTTTCATACCCATGGGTCGATCCAGCCTCGATTTGGACTTTCTCTTGCTTTGTGGACTTTGATTGGGCTTTCTCCTTTGGACTTTTCGGTTTACTTACATTGGGCTTGGCCCAATCAAATTCGGGCTCGTCATTTGCCCCCAATGCCTCAAGCCTCTTACTTTTTGTGATAGTAAGGGATTATGGGCATGTGCTTCGTCTTCGTCGGAGTCAGTCGAATTTTTCTTGTATTCCCTTCGGTACTTTTTTGTCTTCGGGGACTAGTTGAATTTTTTGAAATCAGATTATATATATATATATATATATATATATATATATATAATATAAAACCTGTCTCT
>CM042188.1:23307101-23369340 GCA_023539305.1 Ilex asprella | reverse complement strand
TACATTAAATCTCTAAATTATGTCTCAATAGCATTGGTAAAAAAAAATTAATTGAGCCAAACAAGTTGGGTATTAAAACAAAAAAATAAAATCAAAAAGTCCATACCAAATCTCTTAAAATTAGAAAATTAAACTTGATTCCTTAGAATATTAGTATGATTTGTTGAAATCTCATTTGGTTAAAAAATTATGGAATATATAGCCAAAAATGACTAAAATGTGAAATTTGTAAGAAGATTAAAAATTATAGAATATTACTTCTATTTGTGTCAAATAAATTATATAATTGATTCTTAATGTATAAATGTTATCATATTAATTTTTTTAAAATAAACCCCTTTTATGTTTAATGAATTTTTAAGTATCAAATTTGATATAAAAATATATTACATTATTTTTATTTATTATACTTAAAGTGTGTCCACCTTATATCATATTTTTGCTCTGTCACTGTTATAAGAGATCTTCACTCCTCACTTCTCCAAATTAATCGGTTGGTTTGCGTTACACTGTGCCTTCAGGCACGGGTTATCCCTAGTATATATATATATATACACTCATACATATATATAGATACGTACATATATATATGTGTGTGTGTTTTTTTTAGCCACTTTTGTTGACTTTGCCTTTTTTTTTTCTTTTTCTCTTTCTTTGGCTGCCTTGGGCGCCAGCTCTTTCTCTCCCTCTTTTTTTTTCTTCCTCTTTCCTTTTCTGGGCGCCGCCCTCCCCCTTGTCTCTTTCTTTTCTTTTTCTTTTGGTCTTCACTTGGGCGTTGCCGCCTCCTCTTCCTTTTTTTTTTTGTAGTCTTGGGCACCGCCTCCTTGTTCGTTGGGTATTTGAATGGGCGGCGTCTTTAGGCGAAGAGGTGGTGGTGACCTTGGGCAAGAGTAGGCAGCGCCCTCTTGGGCATGGAGTGGGCGATGTTTGAGGCCGCTGTGGACGTCACCCGGAGGTTGGTAAGGTGCTTTAGTGACTCCATGAGGTTGGCAGAGCGCTTTGGGCGACGCCTTGAGTCTTGCTACGGGCGGCGTCTATTTGGCGCTTGATTATTGACTGACTTTGTCTCTAATTTACAGGTGTCCTCTTGATAGAGCGATGGTGGAGATCTCTGTGCTTTTGGGTGGTGTCTTCCCCTTTTCTTCAGAGGATGAGGTCTGGTGCCCCCAATTTTTCTCTATCAAAGTTCGATGGTCAGGCTGCTTCCCGGAAGATGAGTCCCGGTAGTGCCCCCACTCCTTATGTAACTCATGTGTGCATTAGAGCTAGATGTGGGAGTTGGGACTCCAGTGCAAACGGCTTAAGTTTCAAAAGTGTACCTGACAGAAACAGTATTATCCAACATTAAAATATCTTAACATGATTACCTGCAGGTTGTTTGCATGGGAGCAAAGACAGAGTTGTGGGCGTCTCGAGCCGTATGAGCTGAGGCCGAACAACGTATGATGTCGGTAGATGACTGCCGTATTAGAGGTGACTACTTGCGTGAGAGCAGAGTCATAGAGGCCGAGCTACGTAGAGTCTCGGGAGTAGGCTGCCATAGCAGAGGCTTACTAGGTGACTACGTGTGCGAGAGCAGAGTCATAGGCCGACCTACGTATAGTCTCGGGTGATGGCTGTCGTAGTAGAGACGACTATTTACGTGAGAGCAGAGTCATAGAGACCGAGCTACGTATAGTCTCGGTAGTATGCTGCCGTAGCAGAGGCTTACTAGGTGACTATGTGCGCGAGAGCAGAGTCATAGGCCGAGCTACGTATAGTCTCGGGGTGATGGCTGCCGTAGCAAGAGACTTACAAGGTGACTTGCGCGAGAGCATAGTCAGAGGCCGAGCTACGTATAGTCTCGGGAGTTGGCTGTCGTAGTAGAGGTGGCTGCCGTATCATGAGAGACGTCCAAGGCTGAGAGGGAGAGACCTCTAATCTGGGCGTCTGGTGCTAGGGGCGCCTGATGCTGTGCGCCTTTTGTCTACACCTTGTTGTTAAGTCATGTTCTGACTTTTGTAAACTATTTATTTTTAGGAAAATAAAATAATTCTGGATACAATAGTCTTCGCAGAATTTTATTTTGTAAAAATAACAAATAATAAATCAGCTGAAACAATAAAGGATAGATAAAATATTCTGGTACTCGGTGTCCCATAGGTGGGCTAATACTTTCCTGGTGAAGTTGGAGTCACCTTCTCCTAGCCCTTAGGCGATCGTTTGGATTTCTCCGAGGGGTCGTTGGCGTTCTCTGTCATCCTGGTCCCGACCAGGTGGTGGGGCTTGTCCCCTGCCAGCAACGTACTGCCTCAAGTGGCCACGCTGTATGAGCTCCTCGATCTGTCTTTTAAGATCAAAGCAGTCGTCAGTATCATGACCGTGGTTGCGGTGGAAACGGCAGTACTTGTTCGGGCTCCTCCAATTCTGGGGGGTCTTCATCTTCTCTGGCCAGCGTATTGTAAGGTCATCCTGTATTTGGAACAGGATATGCTCCGCGGAAGCATTGAGCGGTGTGAAGGCTTGCTGTTCTCTCAGAGGTTAGGGACCAAGGCAGTCCTTGACAAAGATTCTCTCTGTCCTATTTCTTTTGTTCTCTATCTCCCATTTGTCTTCGCGAGTATCCTTCCTTTTCTCACCCCCACAGGAGAACTCACCTCGTCTGGCCTTAGTGACATCTTTGACGTTTATGTACTTCTGTGCCCTTGATAGTAGCTCGGGCATGTTGGAGGGAGGCTTCTTGAGTACTGAGAACATGAAACTAGAGGTACGAAGACCGGCGATGAAGGCGGCTAGGGCTACCTTGTCATCTGGCTCCTCAATCTGGAGGACCTCCTTATTAAAGCGAATGAGGTAGTCTCTGAGGCTTTCATCCCTATCCTATTTGATGGTGAGCAGATGGGTCACTGGTCTTTGGTGTCGGCGTCCCCCAATGAAGTGGGAGATGAAAGACCTACTCAGCTTTGTGAAAGAGCGGATAGAGGAGGGCCTGAGTTTGGAGAACCACTAGTGAGCGGACCCCTTTAAAGTGGTAGGGATGACCCTACACATAATCTCCTCAGGCACGTTGTGGAGTTACATGAGGGACTTGTACATGTCGAGGTGGTCGATGTGGTCTTTTGTGCCGTCGAAGATCTCGATAGTGGGCATCTTGAACTTCGAGGGCAGATGATAATTGACAATATCAGCAGTAAAGGGAGTATCGGTACGTCTTACTAGGTAGTCCACAGTCTCGGGCGCTTGAGCCTTGATAGCGTCGAGGGCATCACCGAGTTAGTTTTGCACCTCTCTGATCTTCTCGTCCCATTGGTTAGGGACGTCCTCCGTCGAGTGATGGTACTGGCTTTCATGGTCTCCATATTGACTCTCTCTTTCGTCCTCCTACGCATGCACATGAGAAGGGGGAATGTGCGAGCTCCCTGCTCGTTGAGGAGGGACTGCTAGGCGAGGAGCGCCCTGCGGTCGCAGGGCATTCTGGCAAGAGGCCCCATGATGAGGGGATGCTTAACGCTCATGAGGTGCATGTTGTTGTTCCTCCCCTGTCGGAGGGATAGAGACTACTCCTTCTGGATGAGGGGTAGCACCTCCTTGGGTGAGCATCAATTGGATGATCTGCTGGTTTTGATTCACCAGCAATTGCATAGTTTGGAGGAGTTGCTGTTGCTGACCGGTTGTTGTAGCAGAAAGCTCCGAAGGTGCGAGGGGAGGCTGGGTCTCCTCCCGATGTGCTGGATTGTTGTCTCCTGGTTATTGAGACATCGATCTGTTGGTAATTGCCATGGATTGCGAAGGGGATTGAGAAGTAGTAGAAACTATGTCGTTCCCAAAGACGGCGTCAAACTGATGATGCACAAATTGGTCTTCGTGCGAGATCAACAGTCACGAGTGTGATTAATGAGTAGTAACGAGCAATCAATGACAATCAAGTATGAAAAACAGTAAATAAATGGTAAACACAGGATTTATAGTGGTTTGGCTGTGGCCTACGTCCACTTTCTTGAATGGCAACAGTGGCCGGCGATCTTTATTAATGTATCAAGGTGCTCCACAGAGTGTACAGTGCAGAGAGAGAGAGAGAGAGATAGAGATGAATGTGTGTAGGGAGGTATAGTGTGTGTAGGAGTTTCAAGGTATAGAGGTCTGAATGTGGTGCCCAGATCTTTTTTTTTATGAGGAGAGAGTTTACATTTATATAGGTGTGATGAGGCGGTGATATGAGGAATGAGTCTTCCACTATTTTGGTAAGCACACTTTTGGTAGGAGTAGACCTCTTTGGTAAGCACACTTAATGTAGAAATAGATCTCTGTATCCCGATGTTTTCTCCCTCGTGCTCCTATTCAGTTGGAGGCGGACTCTCTGGCTTTAGACTCGAACGTCGTCTTGAGGTCGGACTTGCATTGGAGTGAGCTTGATCGTCTTGGATTTGAGTGAGGAGGCCGAAGGAAGGGAGAGAAGCAGACATCCGAAGGGAAGCCAACCCAAGCCAGCGCCCAAGGGGTGTCATAGGCGACGCCCAAGGGGCCTGGGCTCTTGGGTGTTGTCCTCTTGACGCCCTCCTCTTGATGCCTTCCATACCCATGGGTCGATCCAGCCTCAATTTAGACTTTCTCTTGCTTGGTGGACTTTGATTGGGCTTTCTCCTTTGGACTTCTCGATTTACTTACATTGGACTTGACCCAGTCAAGTTCGGGCTCGTCATTAGTATTTCAGAAAAAATGATATGACAATACCATATTCAGTAGAAAAAAATGCGATGCTTATTAAATTTTTATAGCATCACCTTTCAGTGGATATATAATCAAAGTGAACGAGACCACCAATCTAACAACTCGCATAATTTAATGCATAAATTTGATGCAACCATTATTAATATTTTTAGCCCTAAAGGATACTCAGTGTAGGACATAGGAGTACTAAATGAAGTGGAGATATCAACTACAAGGATAGTAGAATCATTTCCGAAAAAATAAAGGATATTCTCTTAATTATAACTATTTAAATGGTTATAACTAGGGATGTTCACTCTATTCTAATGTAAAAATTATGACATTCTATCTTCCTACTCTATATTTTACGGAAGAGATTTTTCTTGGCCTACCCTACTTGATCAAGGATACTATTTCTACCCAAATTTCGTTTAAAACAATTGGGTGATCACAATATTTTTTAGTTATTAATATTTGAATTATTTTAATAATTTAATTAAGTAACCTGCATCAATTAACCAAGACAATAATGTTAAAAATTTAACACACACGCGTGTGCGCACACACGCACACACATATCTATATGCTGATAGGGTTGGATAGGAAGACGAAATTTTTATAGATATTCTGTATTCCTACCCAATTTTTTACTGTAGCCGATCAATAGGGTAGGGTAGGATCGATTAGGGTCAAAATATCCGGATAATAAAAAATTTGAACATCTTTAATTATAACATCAATATTTTTTGTCCTGTCAGCCATGTACAATTACTAGTTATAACCCGTGCCTAAAGACACGATAAAATATAAAATTTAAGCGCCTAAAAAATCGATCTTATTATATTAAATTTTTTTAAAATATATTAATTATAAATTAATCAAATATTAAATAAATATATGATAGAAATGAATGATGTGATGTTTTTACCGAGAAAATATATTAATGATTAAACATGTGATAGAAATGAGTGATGTAATTGGACGTTTGAGTCTGACAAATGGATGATGGGCAAAGTAAGTGATTGGTAATGGTTACAAGGGTGAAAATATGACTGGAATAAAATTCAAACACATTCTTATTTTATTATATAGATAATAGTACTAACTAGAAATGAGATATCAACCATAAGGATAGCAGTATTATTTAAGAAAATATAGACGTCATGATTCTCTAAATTATGTCTATCTGCAGGGATGTGACTATATTTTTTTCCAAGAAAACATCACCATCATTATTGAGCGTATATGAAAATTGAACTACATGTGGTGTATGCCTTCACTACGTGTAATTTATGTATGATCCTCAACTTCCTCAACCGCATCACCAAACAATAACATTATTGAAACTTAATTTTTTGACCGAAGATTAAATGAAACAATCCCCAATCCAATAAAAGTATATCTCTTTCTCTAAGATCCAAATCAATTTTAATAAATTTATTTTAAAAAAAAATTCTTAACGAGTGAATTATTATTAATGAGTGGAGACTCAGTTATATACATAATAGATGATATGACAATAATAAAATTAAACAAAAAATATATTGCAGAGTCTTACTCCCTTTTTTCCCACACAACACCCATCAACCAACCTTTTAATAAAATTGATCCAACTTTCCATGCCAACCATTCTACATTGCACCAGCCAACTCCTATTCTTCCTTTGTTATGCAGTTTCTCTCACCTCTATTTAGGTGACCTAATACTTTTGCCTTCTCCATTTCCTAATTTGTCAATTAATTTTTATTAATTATAAATCATTTACTCAGAGTTATTAGGCTTCACTGATTCTAAAAAGGAACTCAAAGAGAATAATTCACAAAGCCCAATGAATGGCTAGGTGTATAGTGAAATCCGATCGAAATTAGTAAAATTTAAAGAGCAATGTTATTCTGATATAATTTATTAACGTAATTTACTAAAATCTTTGAATTGATCGTAGGATCTATCAAACATTATAACATGATGTTAATCTAATGTTACAATGAAATCGCGTCACCATGTTTGTCATTAAATTAAATCTGATTTTTACGGCTCAATAGTATTTGATCGAATTATTCAAATGCTATAAAGATCTAATTGAGGAACTAAATCAGGAATATAAATAGTTTTCAAATTGTATAGAAGTAGTATTTTTACAGCTAGTGTTAGGACTTAGTCAAGTTGCATCCAAGTTTAGCAATTGAAATTCAGTTCAATAAAATTACGTGATGTGAATTGTGTGATCAAAATTATATCCCAACGACATTTCTCCTCTACTTGTCCAATGTGCAAGCCCAAATGCATTATTTAATGCACCACAGCATCATGGAAATGTGTCATACTCACAGATTTAGCTCAGGCCACCAAGAAAATACATACCCTCAGGTATACCCACCATGTCAATGGCTAAAACCACCCCAAACCGCCACGTTGCGGTGCTTGCATTCCCATTCGCCTCCCACGCAAGCCTCCTCCTAGGCCTTCTCCGCCGCCTGGCCACTGCGGCCCCGGCGGTGACATTTTCATTCTTCAGCACAGCCAAATCCAACCGTTCATTGTTCTCGGCACCAACCCCAGAAAACATCAAGCCCTACGACGTGTCTGATGGTGTCCCAGAGGGGTATGTGTTTGCCGGGAGGCCACAGGAGGACATTGAATTGTTCCTCAAGGTGGCGCCGGAAGAATTCAGGAAAGGTGTGGCGGATGCTGAGGCGCAGATAGGGAGGAGAGTCGGCTGCTTGGTAGCCGACGCGTTTCTGTGGTTTTCCGGGGAGTTGGCGGAGGAGATGGGTATTCCATGGGTGCCGCTTTGGACTTCTGGTGCTTCTTCGCTGTCCATTCATTTTTACACCGACTTCATCAGGGACACCTTTGGAATGACCGGTAAGTACTTCACAATGATTAATTATAGTGTCAGCCCTTGAGTTTTGGTAATATCATAAGCTGGCCTCTTGATAGTTAAGTAATAATATCGTGACCAAAAAAAAAAAGTTAAGAAATAATACGAAAATCTCTGATCCAAGTTTTCGTGAAAATCATTCATGAATGCCAAAAAAAAGAAAAGTAAAGAGAATTGTGAAATTTAAAACTAATTTTAGCATATGTATAATATGTAAGTGAAACTCAGGGAATAGGACCTATTGAGGCATACATGGGAATCTTTAATAATGAGGATTGTGTATTTGAACCATATGATTATTTTGTATACATGTTGAGAACTAAGTAAATTCTAACTTGACCTATTTTATTAATTATTTTGAATATTATGATACTAGCATGATACTAATGGACTTTTGATTCAATGGTACTTTTAAATTTGTGAAGATTTTGTCTTATTGAGGTCAAGGATTCAAGCCCCTTTCTCCTTCTCTCTCTCCCTCAAAAAAAAAAAAAATGATACTAGCCTGACTAATTTATTAAATACTAAAGTGTTTAACCCATTCTATCTCAAAGAAGAACCCACAATTATACTAAAATTGGCCGAACCCACCACTTGCAAACCTCAAAAAGTAGAAATCATATTGGATCAAAATATGTGCATAAATCAGAAGAAATACTCATACTTTATAAGAATTCATCTAATACCAGGTCAAGCACAATCGGAACTTGTTTTCGTAGATCACAGTTGGTCCTACAAAACTCTGTTAAAGAATAGTGCTTTCTTTTTTATTTATTTTTGTAGTTAATCTGACCACTTAGTTTTTGATGATATAAATCCAGGCCTTGCAGGACGTGAAGATGAAATACTTACATTCATTCCTGGATTTTCTGAACTACGCCTTGGAGATTTGCCTAGTGGGGTCCTCTTTGGAAACTTGGAATCACCCTTCTCAATCATGCTACACAAAATGGGTCAAATCCTCCCCAAAGCAAAGGCATTGCTCATAAACTCCTTTGAAGAACTAGACCCACCCTTAACGAAAGACCTCAAATCAAAGTTCCAAAATTTCCTCAATATTGGCCCCTTCAACGTTAATTCACCACCACTCTCCTCAAATTCCGATGATCACCACTTGTACCTGTGGTTGGACAAGCAGAAACCAACGTCCGTAGTGTATATCAGCTTCGGAACCGTGGCTATGCTACCGCCACCGGAGCTGAAGGCGTTAGCTGAGGCACTTGAAGCAAGTGGCACTCCATTTATTTGGTCACTTAAAGACAATTTAAAAATTCATTTACCAGAAGGGTTCGTGGAAAGGATGAAAGAGAATGGGAAAATAGTGCCATGGGCACCCCAAGTGCAACTATTAGCACATAGTTCAGTTGGGGGTTTTATTAGTCATTGCGGAATGAACTCTGTGTTGGAGTCTATTGCTGCTGGTGTGCCTATTATTTGCAGGCCTTTTTTTGGGGATCAGCAGCTAAACGCATGGATGGTTGAAAAGGTATGGAAAATTGGTTTGAGGGTTGAGGGTGGGGTGTTCACTAAAGATGGTATAGTGAAGGCCCTTGACTTGGTTTTGGGTCAGGAAAAAGGGAAGAAATTGAGGGAGCAAATTGGAGTGTTCAGAGAGCTTGCTCTAGAGGCTGTTGGGCCAAATGGGAGCTCATCCGAGAATTTCAAAACTTTGGTAGAGGTGATCACAACTAGCAACCTTTAAGGGTAAGATCAGATCACCAGAATCCAGATCCTCTTTCATGCCCTTTCTTTCAATTTGTTCGATGGTTTTTAGCCCACTCTGTTTTGAAATGGAATCCACTTATAGGAGATTCAACTTTATTTCATGTATCAACGAGTTTTTAGTCCAATTGTACTCTTTATTTTGTGAAAGTTTTACCTTCTTGAGGTCAAAAGTTTAAGTTCCCTCTCCCTCCTTCCCCCCTCCCCCAAAATAAAAACCTTTATTTCATGCCAAATGATCAAGCATTATTATAATTGAG
Organism: Ilex asprella; assembly: GCA_023539305.1. Classification (NCBI taxonomy): domain Eukaryota; kingdom Viridiplantae; phylum Streptophyta; class Magnoliopsida; order Aquifoliales; family Aquifoliaceae; genus Ilex; species Ilex asprella. Next base: position 23,359,791 of record CM042188.1, on the reverse strand, counting down.
AAAAGAGGTAGTGAAGGGATCCAATTACAGAAGGCGTGGTAGTTGTTATTGTAAGACTTATATTTAGACGAATGCATATAAAAAGAGACAAAATCTTAATTCTTCAATGTCAAAGGTACTTGTAGTTCAATTACAAATAGATAATAAGGTTCTTAGGGCTGGTATGATGGGAAATATATGCTAAAAGTTTAATTTAGACTAACTCAGATAGATAAGCAATGGATCCTTTGTGTTAGAGGGCAGCCCATTAACCAGTTCATCGCCCAACGTCTTGGCCTATGACTCGGACTAAGTGGTTGGATGGTGGGCTGGGTAGATCCTGTCCATTGCGAACCGTTAGTTAAAAGATGTTTCTTGTACAAGATGTGTACAATTTTTTTTTGGTTTATAATGATTTAGCAATCAAAACTCAAATCCTACTTCAATTAAACCAATGCATGCAAATATTTGAAGCACTGCTACAAAGGTTTTGGTTTCATTCTTTTGTAACTACACTTTTACGCTAAATACTGATTCTTACCCCTTTAGTTGGTTGGTACGACTATAGTATATGGCTACCTTACACAAAAACGTCCATACCTTAGTTAAATTGGGGTGTGCTTAGTGAAACAACCTTTTAGTGCAAAGTTGGTTTTATAAGGACTTGGACTCGTGCTTGGTTTGGTATCAAAGGGATTTGGCAAAGGTTCAAGTGGCATGCAACGAATATGACTCGACCTCTCGACGTTATGACTACTTGGCTCAAAGTATGTCTATTGTTGCCATTAAGATTTTGCTCACTAACACTATTATAGGGGGTGTTCAACGAAGGGGGTCATAGACCAACTTTCCTAAGACCTCTATGCCCCTAAGCCTTGACACACCAAAAAAAGGCACGACCCCAATAAATGTTCGCTACGGGTGTGGGCAATGCATTCCAAATTTCGAGACCCAAAATGTGAGGCCGATGATCAGTGGGACCTGTCATTGGTGGAAGCCCTATGCATGACTAAGTGAGGCAACACATGCATGGTACATTGAGCACGACTAGTGGGTTATTGAAAGCCCCATGCATGACTAAAGAATATAGCTCATGCATAGGCACATTGAGCACAAATAAGCAAGTTAGAAAGGCTATCCAGTGAGCTTGAATTGTGGGGCACTACTAGCTTAGAAGACTAAATTATGGGCTAGACATGACTTCACACAGACGCAAAGCAAAACAAGTGTTGCAGGCTCGCAAGGAATGCATGTGCACATCATGTGAGGTGGTTCTAAGCAGTTGAGACATGTGCATTGCATATGGTAACGATTATTAACGATTGTTGGTATGTGCATGACATGTAGGGCGGTTCTATGTAATTATTGCGGTTTTGTGTAAATATTGGCATGTACACAACATGAGAGAAAGTTGTTGGCGTGTGCACAAACATACAAAATGGTTATGGGTAGTTGCTGACTGGGTCAGCCAATGACTACAACTACCCCCTGCCATGCTCAACACATTGTAAGAGTGACAGAGAGACTCAACCATGATCAACAGGTTGTGGGAAGCCTTAGGGGTGAATCTGATTTGGGCCTTGCATTACCTAGGCAGTTGGGGTTATAACCACCATTGTATGCTTATTTATATGCATGCTAGGGTCCGCTGTGTAACCAAGAGAGTTTGGACACATTTTGTAAGCAGATCCCTAACCGATTTCCTTTACGTTTACTAAGAAGTAAAAAGTTTGGCCAATTGGCATACAATCTTGTGTGTGCCTACTGTGATTTTGCTTCTTGCCCCTATTCTATTCAATAGTGTGCTTCAGTGAGCATGTGTGCATTGACTAAGACTAAGTGTTGAATCTCAATGTCATCAAGAGACAAAAATTCGATTAAAAATTTGACCCCCGTAACACTGATAATAGTGGTGCTAGAAAAGTCTAGCAAAATAAAAGGAAAACATAATTATGATTCAAGAACATTGAACTAAGAAGGTTTTGTTAAAACCATGGAACTCCGTTCTAACTAAATATTTATTGTGAATCCTAATCAACATGACTTATAATCTCAATGACATCATTAGAGGTGACAAATGGGTGGGTTGAATTGATTATGAGTCAGGTTAAATTGGATTAAGTCCACAATAAATCCAATTTATTTTTAACTTGCGTATTAAATGGGTTGAGTTAAAACGGGTGGGTTAAACCTATTAATTTGTAAAATATAATTAAAGAGTAATACTACACGGACCAAATTTTTGGACCAAATTTGAAGTCCAAATGACACGACAGCTGAGTTGGACTTATTTATTTGGTGTAATGTTATTTAGGTTCCAATAAAAACTTCAAATAATATGCTGCCATATCATTTGAGCTCAAAATTTGGTCCCAAAATTTAGTCAGCGTAGCATTACTGATAACTAAAATTCTTAATAGATATACACTATTACACCAAAATATATATACTAGTACACTCAAAACGCACACTATTACACCAACACACACACACACACACACACACTCACACTATTACACTAAAATATATACAAACACTCATGGGGTCGAGATTGAGTTAGATCTAGGGTTGGGGTTAGGTCGGAATGTGTATGTGTATGTGTGTGTGTGTTTTTTTTTGTATTGGTGTATATGTATGTATTTTTTTGTATATTAGTGTATGTGTGTATTTTGGTATATTAGTGTGTGTATTTAGATGTACTAGTTATTGCACACATGCGTTACACACGAATTATTTTTAGTTACAATTATGAAATGTGAAAATAAGACTAAGTTAGGGATACCTAAAACCATTGCTATACTGTTTTAAGGAATTGATTGTTTTCCAGTATAGTTGGAAAGCAATTTGTCTCTTGACCCTCGAGCTTACGTTACAAAATTTATGAATCCAAATGACGGATTTACTTAGTTATAAGTACACTCTCAATTAGAGTAGAAGTCCAATGAACCACTTTTCACATCAACCAATGAGATGATTTGTTAATAAACTGGTTATGATTGGTGACACTTGCACAAGACATTATTGCAAGAATGACGAGGGCAAAATCCCCATTCAAATGCAAGTTATCAAAACTTAACCAAGTGTGCAACCAAACTAAAATTTTAAGTTATTTACTCAAATAAAAAATAAATTAAAAGTAACTAAGAGACAACATTCAAAACCAAGTAGAAAAAAATCCCATCACTGTGATGAAAATCCAATTCCCAATACTGTGAAGTATCAAAAAAATTGTAGTAGAGGGGTGGCCACTTGAAAATAAATTCAATTTATGGGCACATTCTATCAAAACTACTTAGGAGATGTAAATGACATTGACCTTAAGTTTAGCCAGACGAACATTTAGAGAATTGACACTCAAAATAGCACCTTCCCTGCAGTTGCAGCAGAAAACCCCCCAAATTGAGCACATAGCGATCACTATACATTTTCATTTGTGGCTGATAGGGTGGAGTGAACACAGGTTGAAATAGTAGTAAGGATATATTTGGAATTAACACATTTTTTTTGGTGGGGGGGGGGTTGGGGGAGGGGGGAAGGAGAGAAATGTAATTCCAACTTCAAACAAAAAAAAAAAAAGATAAAAGAACGCGTTAACAAAATAGAGTTCACGCAATCATCATACTTTCATTATAGGAATTTAATAGTATATACACTTGATCATACCAATTTAAAAAGGAATATTAGGACCACCCATAATCCTTTTTTTTTTTTTTCAGTAAGTAACAACTAGTTACAACTAATAACCCAATACATAAACCCGAAACAAAAGCATACTCAAGTGGCGACATTGAAGAAATGTAGCAAGCTCAAAGATAAATCAATTCAACTTTACTCTAGCGGACAAAGGCTTGGAACCAAAAAAATATGTCCTTTGTTGCACAATTTCATCCAAATTTCAGAACTCTACCACTACCAGGCCTAAAAAAACTTCTAAGCTTATTTTTCTAGGCATTTGAAAGATAACGAATTGAACCATAGTAGGATCTGAAGTTCTAAGGCGAAAAAGTAGAATATTCACAGCAAGTAATTTTGATTTTGTGAAATTCGATCTTATAGAAATCAAGCAGTAATTAAATAATGCTTACAGGAATGGATTAGGATGAATTTTTATAAAGATAAGTTAGCAACACAGATAAATTAGGCATTGGAGGTCTAGAAAAAAGAATCGTCAAATTTGGTAATTGTTAGAACTTTGATTTTCTTTGTGAGAAAACCACAAGACACATATCCCCATTCATGACAAAGAAAATTTATTATAATAAAACAAATATATATTTAGATCAATGGTTATCGCTTGGCTAAATTCTGTTTTGGCTGTGCTTAAATTTCATTGAACCAAATCAATCAAGAGAAAGAATTTTTATTGAATCAATATCTATTCAAACGGTAGAGCCAATTTTGCAATCACTGGATTTTCAAGAGAGAGACCCAACCCATGAGTTTTTTTGCTGCGACTATCAGCACGATGTGAATAAACATACAAAACAATTATGAGAAACATAGCTTAAACAACATATACGGGCATAGGTAATACTTACCGGAAAAAAAAATGTATAAGAGTAGCGTGCCAATTTTCTTGCTATGAGCAAACTTAGAGATCCAGTGAAAGCACCTCTCCTTCTCTTTGAACATCTAAGAAGTCATATGGTTAAAACCGGGGCGCATGATCTGGATTGGCAACACAACGTTGAGAAATTGCTACAGTAGCAATGAGCCATAGCTTTGTGAATAACATACCAAATGACACTCTATTCATTGTTGTCCCCCTTTCTCAACCCAGTTCACCAATTAAGTTCCAAATTTATGAAAACTCTTTAGTTTCCACTAAATCAATCTAATGATAAAAAATCAAAATCAACTTAATTCACCTCCAAAAACTCAGACCCTATCATCAAATTTGCTTCCATGCAGGAAAAAAAGAAAGAAAAAACTCTTCACTTTCCCTCATTTCGATTACAGTCACCTCAAAGTATGAAACAATCCTCAGTTTCCACTATTTGCATAGGTTATAACATTAATTCATAGAATATGGAAAGTCTACAAACAACGGAAAATATGAAGGAGTCCAACTTCAATTGCTATCTAATGTCCATATTTAAATGTATTAGTTGATGCACACGTGTGTTGCACGTGAATCATTATGAGCTATGATTTATGTAGTTAATAAGTTTATGTTTATTTATTTTGACATCAAAGTAAGACTAAATTCATTCAAAATATAATAAAGAAATAAAAAAATGTTAAGACAAAAATAATGTTATAATACCAAGAAGGCTTTTTCAACAAATAGTATAACTACTCATCAACAGCTAGTGAGTAAATCAATTAGCAATAGACACTGACATTTTTATTTATCTTGGTTTTAATATATTCCAGTTAAAAAAAAAAATTTAATCCGTTCCATCCACATTGCATGTTACTAACGAAGAAAATTTCTCATTCTTTTTTTAGCGAGAAAAAAGTCAAAAATACAAAGAATGAAGAAATTGTGTTACTACTAACACAATGATGCATTGAAATAGAAGCTTAGAATAGCAACTCTCAGTCCATGTCTCTAACCGTTAAATTACCAATTACTACTCATCCAATTTCCCTTGATCATTAACTAAACAAAAATTCAATAGGAACTACTGAACAATAGTTGAATATAACTGCCAAAAATTTTGAAGGAAGATTGAACAATGAAATCCTCTGCTTCAATTCTAGATTTGTAGATGTCCATATCAACCATAACCTGATAAAAAAAAAAATCTCTCTCCATAAAAATTTGCTAGATAAAATAAAAACATTAAAATTATAAAGTTGATGCGCAGTTCTTATTTTAGATTCGTCTTTGTGTGATGTCCATTTCATCTCTATCTTTGTCTCTTTTGCCACACCCACACACACACATAACACACACACACACACACACACACACACACATATATATATAATTTTTTTTCTAAATAAAGGAGTAGGAAGTAGACGAAATGATAAGGATACTCAGTAACATCCACTTTGGAAAATACGATTAAAAATACCAAAGAACCCATAAAAATGACAAACGAAAAAAGGACGAAAATACCGTAAAATAGCAAAATAACATGTTTAAACAAACTTTTTATTCCATTCTTGCTCATATCCGTTCCGTTACATAATGAACCAATCGTACATGCTGACATACCTGAGTAACAACTCAATAGATAGCCTCAATTTCAAATGAAATCTATTAAGAAGCTTCGAATGTATCAATTCCTTCTGTATTATTTGTACCAAGTGTTCATACCAATGGGTCTTTGGTCCAATGGTACTCATTGACCCCTTCCCCCCTCCCCCCCCCCAAAAAAATGTTCATACCAAGGGCATTGCTTCCTCATAAAATGAAATAAACTCCTTGGAATTGTTTAATTCCTAATATGAGAACCATAATAAATATTAATTAAAGTTTTCAGAAAAGGAAAACATCAATCCAAACATAAATTATTTCAAACATCCAACCAAAAATTGAATTAATCTATCATGCTTTACATGACATTAATATAACTTGGTGCACATTCTACCACAAAGAAGTCTTCATAATAGTCTCGCAGCGAATGACATTTATAATTATTCCTTTAAAAGTTTCTCCTAAATTAGACAGCATTTAGTCTGAACCTTCTCCTAAATTTAGTCTAAATTTAAAGAAGAAAGAGAAACAAGAAATGAAGGAACGTGATGAGAAGTTGTAGTAAACAAGTCGATCTTGTCATCCAGTCTATTCTGTTTTCTTTTTTTTTTTTCAATTTTTCCAAAGAGGAGGTTGTTTCTGGGTACCATCTATTCATACTTATTATTAACCTGATCCAAAAGGACTGATTCCAAAGTCGTGAAAATGAATATGGTTTTAGGTAGACAAATCAATGAAATGCATTTGATTAAACCACACAGAGATAGATTCTTAAATTTATAAGGTGTAATTTGAGTCTAGTTAAGTCATTGTGAGGGCATACGGAAAATAGATGAGGGCATTTTTTTTCCTGGGAAGAAAACAACACCGATGCAGGAAAAAATAAAGATTTCAACACTTTAGTAAGGTGTTGAAGTAAGGGCTTGAGTAGTAACAAATAAGAAACAAAGAGCAGTTAATGTAGCAGGGATTTGAGACAAAAAATTAAGGTATAAGGTTGGTTTCAATGGTTTAAAATATGATTTTAAAGCAAGATAGCAAAGTAAACTTCCAATATGAGATATGGAAGAATAAGGATAATAACAGAAAAGGGTTAGCTAGAACTAAAAGAGTAAAGGACTCGATGAAGAATAAGTGAAAGGGGAGAGAAAGAAAAGCAGGAGGCAGATGACATAAAACTATTCATACTATTGAACAACACAATGTGAGAATTGAGAAAACATATGCTTAATTCACAAAAGAAGTAGATCTATTGAACTAACCAATTCACAAGTAAATTACAAATTAATGTTATTGGTAAACAAACATGGGGCAAGTTTTCTTTTATGCACAAAAAACCTATTTTACAATTTTAGATGGTTTAATATTTTTTATGGTTTTTTCACATGTCAATGTCATAAAACAAGCAAATTTGTAGCTCAAAAATTAAAATTTATGATAAATATTCAAGATTATTTTACTAATGTTAGGACTTCCCTTGTCTCTCACTCCGTCAGATACCCATTTGAACAAATTTCACCAAGAACTTAAAATCCCACCCAAAAATATTCTTTTTACAAATTATATTATCACAAATCTGAGTATTCAATTCAATCACATTTCTTTTAACTACTGAATGACAGATAACTTCAAAAGCTACAAACTAAGCATAATATTCACAGAGTGCATTCTGTAGTAATTGCAATCTTAGTCAATATATTTCATATTTACCAACAAATACCCATAAACACACAAAGAAACCACAAGTGGACAAAAAACAGAAATATTTTCACAGTAAAATATCATATTTGTGAGTAATAGAGGAACATATATGATGGACAAACACTCGTTCTAAACAAATTCAAAAGGAATCTCTCAAAGAAACAAGCATTGATCTAAAATTATGAACAAATAACCCTAAATGCAAACAAAAAAGCACTACCTTAAATCAATCACATGAACACTCCCTCAAATTAAAACTCAAAAATATAAATAAGTAATGGAAGAATTGAAAAACTAAAAAAGTCATAAATTCGTTGTCAATTCTTACTTGATAACATTCAAATACATAAAATCACATACACACATACATAGGAAAAATGAGGGACTTCCAACCCCAAGAAGAAGGGATCTAATTTGCTGTCAGGTTTTTCTTTTTTTTTTTTATGATTTTCCTAATCTCATTGTGGAGAGTTATTCACCCAAAAAAAAATAGTACCTGGTGAAGAACTATGCCGCTGGTTCTTCAACGGCAATACAGAATGGGTTTGTGCGTGGGGAAAAAGATGTAGTAGAAGTGACCTAACTGAATTGCACGACAACATATGAAAGGAAAAAAATGTGTAGAGATGAAATTATTTACATTCAGATTGGTAATGGGTGGAAACAAGAACCGCCTGTGAATTAATTGTAGAAACATGGATGATGAAATCCGACTGCATATTCAATTGTGTGTGCGTGAGAGAGAGAGAGAGAGTGATAATAGACAAAGAGATGAGAAAAACAAAAATTCAATTAACGTTACATTTGAAGGGGAGAGAGAGATGAAGAGAGTATATCGTAATAGTGGATAATGAAAAGACTAATTAACATTAAGCGAGCAGAGAGAAAAATAGACAAAAGGGTGGGCATTAAAAATTTTGGAGGATAAGTAGGATATATTTGTAGTGTTTGAGGGTAACTTTTTAAAGTAGTATAGATATAGATATAGATATTTAGTCCAAGCATCTACACGGTACAAAACTAAATTAGTTATATATTATTGATAAGGGAAATAATAAGTTTACTGCCATTACTCAAAGGTAGAAATGAGAAGAAAATGGAAGCAATTAGAAGTGATGATTATGTTTAGTGTGACATAGTTGTAGTTTTAGAGGGTAGAAATGATAACATAGTTGCAGTTTTAGAGGGTAGAAATGAAAAAAAAATATTTTTCATGTATGCTGGTATTTTAAAATACTATAGATAATAGTATAGTTTATGTGTGTTCATTTTTTATTGTATTAGTGTGCGTATGTGTGGGCGTGTATTCAGTATATATTAGTGTGTGTATTTGATTTTAGTACTTTTGTTTAAAAAAATAGATAAATACTCAACTCAATAGGTACTCATTTGTAATCAATTTCAACCCGATTAATTAAAATGAGTAGTATCACATAACTCATTAGAACCTACATTAATTAATTAATATACATATCTAATCTATTTATTTATGAGCGAATTAGAAGGGTTAACAGGTAATGAGTTAAGATTATCACATCTAGACATTATAATCAAAGAGAATATTGTGATATAAATCGTGTGTATATATCTTGGAGTCAATATTTAGAGCTAAACCAATATTACATTACCATTGGCACGTCTAGAACCGCCGGGTTTCATATGTATAGGAAATAGTTGATGAACAAATTAAATAATTATAGTTTGATCCCCTAATTATGACCTTAGACTTATTTTGCACCATTAACGTACTATTGAATTTCTCGCATAGCTCCTTTAACTACTTGAATTAATTTTATGATGCCCCAAAAAATAAATGTTCGTCATGATTTGAATGAAAAATGTTCACATTTTTCGTGAAATACACATTTTCAATGTCTAAAATTGAGGCAATACGAAACCAATAATAATAGCTAGAAGTCAATTATAAAAATATAATAGTCTAGAGAAAAATGTGATGTCAATAACCATTGTTGGAGGTATAATGTAAAAAACGTGACAATTGAGAGAGCAATTGAGGTAAGGGACATAGCTAAGGGGTTCACACTATAATCTTCTCAATAGATTGTATGCATGCATGGTAAATTCTTCGTACACATAGACGCCTCATTATTAGATGGTAATACTACATACGATATGATATCAACACTATCTTATTTTTTAATTCTAGACTTATCAAAGTTGTTGTCAAAATTTTTGTTTATCAAATCAATGTGAATAGTTGAATCAGTGGGCCTCATTCATTTGGTTAATAAAATTTGATAAAAACGTGCGCTATACACATTATTATCACTCTATTGTTTAATCCTTTATAGGAAAGATAGCCAACAGGTAATGCCCAGGACATGTTTTCTCACTTACTGGCAACTTAAAATGGTAGGTGTGAACGATTGAAATTGAAAGGATGTGAGTTCTTATATTCATTGTAGGAACTTGTAAGGTCATTGGACTCTTTGTAACTCTTGGACGTTTCATACACCACCTAGCCTATAAAATGCCAACAAAATCACCACATCAAAGTATCAAACCCCAAACACCCCCCCCCCCTCCCACCAAAAAAAATGCAAGAAAATTCTAAGATGTTTGTGTGTGGATTTTTAGAGGTTGTACCAGTTGGTGGTTTGGTGACTACAAGTAAGAGGAAGCATAGTGAATCAAACGAAGTAGAAAGGACTTCGAAGACTATCTACAAAGACAAAAAAGGGGCATGTTCAAGTCAGTTCACCAAGAAGCATAAGGCAGAGGAGTTCGTGGATAAAAACACTGGTTTCAAAGGGCACAAAGAAGAGGTGAAGCTCAAATCCAGTGTGAAGTTTGATGATAAGAAACAGGGTTGTAATACCGAGTACCAGACAGAAGTCAAATTCAAGAAGGTCATGACCTATGCTAATAAGGGTAGTCAAAAGGCTAGTTACAAGCGTATCAACTATCAGTAGCTTTTCTTCTTCTTTTTGTACCTTTTCCTTTTGTGTTTGCATGGTTTTATCTAGGGCCTCTCTCTCTCTATTATAGATTAAGGGTGGTGATGGGTTTCTTTCCTCATTGTCGTCTGTTTGTAGGCAGACTAATACCTTTGATCAACTAATAGTTATATATGATGGTATGTAATTATAGACCACGTGCATGTTGACTTTATTGCTTTTTTTTATTAGTAGAAATTGTTTTTATTAGTCAAAAAACTGAATAAACAAAATGGTTCATCGCATGCCAAAATACTCACCGAATGGCACCACTAGCAGCTGCTGTGGAAGACAATATGATTAACAAGTATTGTCTCATAAAATATGGCCTCAAATCAATGTGGTGTTGGCAGTGCTTTTATGTTGTGAGTTTGGTATTTTATTGCTTTGGTATGTGATTGGTATGTTGTATGTGAGGTTGGGTTCGGTGGAAGAACAATCTTATTTGGACCTAACTTGTTGATTTAATTCACTGTGATCTTTGAATTGATTGTGAGTTCCATCAAACATTGGAACTTGATGTTAATCCAATGGTTCTAATGAAACCATTTCATTAGGTCAGCAAATTATGTTAGATTTTTATGTCTAAATAGCATTTTCCTTGGCGGAATGGATGTTTATTTTTTTCCTTTTAATTTTTGTGTACAAAATTTCTCAAATAATATGAATTTATTTATAATAGTGCTCACAGACCAGTGCATAAAACTCCCACAACTGTAAAATCTAGACAGTTTTTTATCTCCGCATGCAAATAAACTATTTCTGTGACTCAAGCTCTTAATACCCAGCTCACCAACCTTATCTCATGCACAAATTTTTTTGGGTAAATTAAGAAAAATCTTAGTTATGGTGCATATGTTCCGTAACATTTTTTTATAATCAAAGCAATTCTGAATATACTATTTTGTCCACAGTTTATGGAAAAAAAATGGAAAAATCAAACAGCATATGAGACATTTTTGGGTCACAATCCAAACAACTTTTATGTCACAAAAACAGTTTTAATGGGAATTTTTTTGATCGCATCAGTTAGGTATCCTTCGTCTTTTCACCATTCATGTTAGGGTTAATCTCAAATTACATTTTAAAAGATCGTTTGAATTTTAATTTATTCCTTCAAAGTTTAAAAATATCAATTTGCACCCTTAAAGATAGAAATTTGTATCAATTTACTATCTAAAACTAAATAGATAAATTATACATAGACCTCCTCATATTTGTCACTTAATCACCTAGACCCTTTACATTTGAAATATTAAACTTACATCCCTTGTGAATCTAAATATGACTAACAATGTTTTCCCAATTGGACATTCAAATAATTCTGTTTAAGTGATGTATTGCATTGAATATAAAAAATATTATATAAATATCTGCATTTTATTGGACATTCAAATGATAAGTTTAATTTTGAACTTCAGAGTATAACGGACCCACAAAATAAATGATTGTATGAAATTATAATTTTTAATTAGGATAAAATCATATTTTTTTAACTTTTATATTAACATATATCAACGATAAAGAGTTATATGTTACACGTGCACAAAAGACAAGAGGTGTAGGAGTAATATTCTAAATATCAGGGTGTTCAAATGATTATTCATTTACTTTTAGACGGAAAATTGACGGCTGTTAGTTTGAGGTGCGCATTAATATAAATTTATATCATTGAGAGTTTAAATTTAGATATTTGATTTTTGAGGATATAAATTGAAATTCCAACGATCTTTTGGAGTGCAATTTGAGATTGACCATTCATATCAGGAGGAAATCCTATGTAATTCAATGATTTTCAACAACAATTACACTTTGGATCCTTTCAAATTCAAATTGTCATTTTTGTTCAGGTTAAATTATTCGTCAATAAATTCATTTAATCACCACGAGGAGGCCCTTATTATGACCTAATGAAACTTATGACAATTTAACTTAGAAAGGAGAGAGATTAGGCCTCGAGCGAATTCGTAAACGGCAAATGGTATAAGGAACTTATTTAGGGATGTAATCAAATAATTAATTCAATACAATCATTAATTAATAGCATTTTCTATTAGGTCTAAATAGCATTTTCAATTAGTAAAAAGGAAGAAAAAATAATAACAAATTCCATGACGAAAACTTTTTATCGACATTGAAAAAAAGGGAAATTTTACATTGAACTGAAAAAATGCGGCCATGCCTAAACATGCTCTAACCACAAATATGGGGCATTGCTAACACTTCACCTCCACCACACTAAAAGTATAAGGAAGCACATTGGAATACTGGAAGGAAATTACTTCACCAGGACTAATCTTCTTGCCATCCTTAAGAAGGCACTTTCCGAACCCAATACGCCGGAAAATCATCGGATTGATTAGCCTGGTGGATGCAAACTCGCCACAAGAAATTTGAACATCAAACACCCCATCAACCAACCATGCCTCGTTGACGATTACGACGGTGAATTCAGGTTCGTGAACGCCAGTGTACCCTGATGGCCATTGATATATCTGGATATCGCTTGGACAACAAGCTCTTCCACTACCTCCAGTGTCATCTGAACCTGCAATGCCGAGAAAAAGTGGATGAGAGAGAGAGTCATGACAGCTTTTCCAGTCTGTGCAACAAATCAAGAAAATATTTGAAGGTCCGAGTAGAATCTTTCTATTGAGATCCGGTCTTATGTAAATTTAACTCATTCAAAAAAATGAAAAGAAATTATTTAAAGGATAGAGACGCCGAGACGCTCAATACCTACATGTAGTTGTAAAGGGAGAGAGTAAGATAGGAATGAGAAGAGCTACAAAGTAGGGTTTTCCCATGTTGGGGAGAGAGCTAGGGGACAGTGTAGCGTGTGTGTGTGTGTGTGTGAGAGAGAGAGAGAGAGAGAGAGAGATTCTTCATATAAGTACACTCCTCTTTCTCAAATGAAAAGCGTGGCTATTGACACCTCGGCGATGATTGTTATTTGTTTCATTGTTGGACAGTAGTATTAGTAATAACAAATCAGACTGTCAGAAATTAATAGTACTTACCATGTTAGAGTATTCTATTTTGTATTTATTTTCAAAGAAGAAGAGATAAGAACTGCTAAAACATATTAGAGGATCCAACCTTTATTTTAGACTCTATCTACTCGTAGACATTTTCTATTGTAGTTTGTAAGGTACAAAATTGAGCTGTTGCTAGGAATGTCTGCCCATATATCATGTTCTGTGGTTTTATATGTTTTTCTTTTTGTGATTTTGTCAAAAAAAAAAAAAAAATTGGGGTAAATTTTATTGACACCCCTTGAATTTAGGTTATATTTCACTGACATCATCTCTAATTTCTGAAAATCACTGTATGATCCTATTAACTTTTGTCGATTAACGGCATTAATAAAAAATATATTTTCACATAATTCCTCTTTAGAGAACTCCCATGTATCATTTAATTCATCTCTTATTCATTTCTATTATGACCTAACCATGATCACAAAACCTTTTTTTTATGAGTTTATGTGTTTATTTCACATATAACTATTATTGTAATTGCATCAAATTAATACCAAAATAATATTTAATTTTATCCAATTAATATCAATATGATCTTAAATTTTATCATATAAATATTTAATTTTAGCAAATTAACATTAAATTTTATTCAATTAGCATACAATTTTATGAAATCAACGCCAAATTAATATTCAATTTTATTACACTAAAAAAAAATTGACAATTAATTACATCAAATTAACACATAATTTTTTCAAATTAATATCCAATTAAAACTCAATTTTATCAAAAATTGTCAAATTATAAAATTCACAACAAATTGACCTATAATGCTATCAGATAAATATTTAATTTTATCTAATCAACACTCCAACTCGCTAAATTAATATTTTATTTCATTAAATAAAAAAGAAAATCTCCCTTAAATTTTATCCAACTAATATTTTGTTTTCCTCAAATCCATATCCAATCTTGTCAAATCAACAAAGAATTTTATCTAATTAACATTCATTTTTTTCAAACTAAACCCAAATTAACCTTTAATTTTATCAAACTAACATTCAATTTCATCAACTTGACATTTAATGTCATCAAATTAACATGATTTTACTACTTTAACACAAAATTAATATTCAATGTCAGAAAATCAACACTAAATTGATCTTAAATTATCTCATATTAATATTCAATTTTATCAATTCAATACAAAATTGATCTCAAATTATCAAATTAATATTAAATTTCATCAAATCTACATTCAATTTTGTCTAATTAATATTCAATTTTTTCAAATTAACACTAAATTAATTTTTATTTTATCAATTTAAAATTTAATTTTTTAAATTAACCTTTAATTTTATCAAATTAACATTCAATTTCATTCAAGTAACATCAAATTTTCTCAATTTAATCATTCGACATCAAACTGATACCAAATTAATATTCAATTTTAAAAAATTAAGACCAAATATACCTTCAATTTTATCAAATTAAAATTGAATTTAACATTCAACTTCATCGAATTGACATTTAATTCATTCAATTAATTTTTAATTTTATCAAACTAACACCTAATTAATATTCATTATCATCAAATTGAACTACTTGTGTTGTCTCGGAGACCAACTCTATATAAGAATAGATGATGAAATTGTAGTGGTCCCATCTTGGTCTAGATACAGAGCTAATGCTAAGTTTGGTAATGCATAAAGGGGTATACAATCACATCAATTATATTTGTTTTATTGTCAATAAGGAGATTGACGGTAAGAGTAACTGGTGAAATGCAGATACAAACTATAGAGGGTATTAGAGGTGTTCAAATTTTTTATTACCCGTAAATTATGACCTTACACGATTTTATTGATCAACTATCCGAAAAAAATTGGGTAGGCTAATGGAAGAATTTTTGGTCTTCTGAAAAAATTGGATAAGAATGGTGAATACTCATCAAGTTTTTGTATTCCTATCCTATCCTTCTCGCATACATATATATATTTACATATATATATATATATATATATTGTATCATTCTGATTATATGAAAGCTTTTGTTTAGATTGTAGTTAATTGAAATTATGTTTTTATTGCTTTATGATGTTTCAAATCATCTGTGTTTACTACACCTCTGTTCTAATCGAAGTTTTATGTTCTACATATCTTGCTTAAATATTATTTTGTACAGAAATTGTCGAGTGAATGGTTGTTTGAGTTGTGACAACAAGTATTATCCGTACAACTATGTCCTTGATTGCTGAAATCGTCGTGTTTTGAAAGCTGATGTTGCAATCTAAGAACATTAGTGACGAGAATTATTAAAATGATCTAAAAATTAATAACTACAAAACGTGTGCACCCAATTTCTTACTCAACTTTCTGCCCCGATTATTTTGGACAAAATTTAGGTAGAAATACTACACTTTATCGGGTAGGACAGACCAAGAAAAAATTCTCACAGTTGCTAAGATATTCAGGAGCAAGAGACTCCTTTACGAGTGAATTAGTTGAGCTCTCGAACTAATGAATTATTATAAATACTGTGCATGGTTATCCACTAGACCAAAACCCTTATTTCTTAGAGCCTTGGAGCTCAGAGTGAACTTTTCAGTGCACATTGAATCTATCATTCTACTCTGTCATGTTATATCCATCATCAAGATGAGTGGGGGGTGTTAACATAGAATAGAATTAACTATCAATCAAATGACTAAAGTGCATTAGATTTTCAAATTAGATTCCTAAAATAAGTACAAGTTAGATCATTGAAAAAAAATTAAAATCTCTTTCAAAAAAATTTATATTTTTTGGGGTTAAATTTGATGTCATCTTTTATTTAGGTTAGAATTTGGCTAAATTGTTCCATAAAGCATACAAAATGACTAAAAACAAAGAGAATAAAAGTAGCTCACTAACCGAATCGAATTGTAAGCATGATTAACTAGCTAAATATTCTTATTCAAACATGGTTATGATTTTATTCAATTTTTAATTAGGCCTCATTTGTTTGGGACCATCCAACTTACACAAATTAATATTTTTATATTTGTTCCAAAAAAAATTTCAATTTCTTAGGGTGTGTTTGGTAACGTTTTCGTTTTTATGTTTTTTTTTTATAAAAAGCAAAATAATTTTTTGTTTTTTCTATGATAAAAATTAAAATTATATAACATGTTTGATAGCCATTTATATTTATAAATTTCTAAAAACAAAATAAAAACTTGTTTGGTATTATACAAAAAATTCACCACCCAACCCATTGACTAGCTAAACCCCAAATCCCACCACCCAACCCCACCACCTAAACCCACTCCCAACCCCACCACCAAAACCAACCCCCCAACCCCACCACCGAAGATCATTTGTTGTGATGAAGATTGCCGGAGAAGATCGTCTGCTGTGAGCCTCTCGTCTGCCTTGGAGGAGCTTCAAATTTTTTTTTTTTCCGTATGGGTTAAGGGTCTTTAGCTAAATGAGAAAAGAGAGAGTTCTTGGCAATTTATAGGGTAAGGAAAATAATCCATTATTTTGTTGTGGAACGGGTTCAAAGCCCAGACCTCATTAAAATGAGTTGGTTACTGTCGCGTGTTTTGGTTTTTTGATGTTTTCAAAAATATCTTTTCAGATGTTTACATATTTTAGCCTTACTTTTAAAACAAAACTGTTAACAAAAATGAAAACATTTACCAAACATCATTTTTTTTGTTGCCATAAAATGAAAAAAAAAAACAAAAACTCTAGGTTACCAAACAACACCTTAGTCAAACTAAATTTCAATTTTTTTATCTTTAACTTCAACAACAAACAATTCAAACTACACATTGTTCTCTCCTTAGGTCAACTATAGGAGCTCCTCCCCTTTTTTTTTTCTTCCCATCTTTCTTGCTCGTTCCTTCCAATCTTCAACTTTATTCAACTTCTTTCTCGTATGTTTTTCTAGCACACATATCAAGTCTATTCAGATCTGTGGTGTTTAATCATAGTTTTGGTTTTTTCGTTGTTGTTTAGACTATCGTTTTTCCATCTGTTGCACTGTGTTTAGGTCTGGTTTTTTGAAGGAAGCACTATGGAATAAGGTTTGATTAATAAGCTTCAGAGTTTTTCTCTTACAGAGGAGGAGAATGTGACTATTGATTTTAAAATCAAAGATATTGTAGAAGGTTTGGAGGAGTGTGCTTTGAGTATTTATGCCAAGATTTTGACAGAGAAATTTGTTAACTCAGTTGCGCTAAAGAACACAAAGTTGGGGGTTTGGGGGTGTAAAGAGCTAAGAGTTATAAGGATTTCTTCTAATATCTTCCAATTTTTCTTGAAGGAGGAGAGGAAGATTCACAAAGTCCTGTTTTAAGGTCCATGGTGTTTTGATTATTTTTTGATTATCACCAATAGATGGTCCCAAGGTATTGGTATTAACTCAGTTCCCTTTGATTTGGTTCAATTTTGGATTCATGTACATGGTCTCCCTCTCGAATGTATAACAAAGGATATGACAATCGAAGTTACTGGCAGTTTCAAGGAGTGGGAGGTCGTGGAAATCTGTGAAGAGCTTGGGAAGAGGAGTAGATTCATGAGGTTAAGGGTTGCTATGAACATTACAATATCTTTTCGTCGTGGAATTAAACTTCGGGATAGGATGGGAGAAACCCACTTCCCCTTTTTTCAATACGAAAGGCTACCATATATGTGTTATCATTGTGGTAAAGCTGGGCACACCATGAAGCAATGCACTGGGCTAAAAGAGACATTGGAAAAGGATGAAGGGATGAATAACCATTATGGAAATTGGCTGAACGCTACTGTTACTTAGTCTTAGTTGGTTCTGAGGCACCAAAATGAATCTGGTTCATCAGAGATTGTGCCAGTGGTTTCTTCTCCGATCCCAAATTTGGGGATTGATCACGGGCCGATTCAAGAGGATTCTAGGCGGGAAGTTAGGTAGGAAATCAGGGATAGTAATGAGATGGTTTCCACTATTAAGGAGGGAATCCCAGAGGAGGTAATCTCCTCCCAGATTTATAGGGAAGATTCGATGATTGGTTTAATAAGGAAAGGAGGGAATTGGTAATTTCAGATGGGGATGAGGTTTTGGGATTTACAAAAACTGTACAGGCCTCTATGGTGAGTGAATTATATAAAGTGGGCCTAACCTTAGATTATCCAACTACGGCCCATATGGAGCATTTGGAGTCCGTGGTAAACATGGGCTCATTCATTAAAAATCTAAAAGATCCAATCCAACCAGAGAACATTTCTTTTTCAGGAGAAAGGTCTTTGTTCCCTGAGCTAAACATTGGGGCAGTCAGGGCTTTGAAGCTGGCTGGCAAAGACAAATGAAATGGAAAGTGGTCTCGCAAGGCTAAACCTTCTACCCCAAATGAAAATTGGGAAATCCAAGAGGTTAAAGTGGGTGGCAAGAGGTGAGGAGAAGACTTAGGATTTTCAACAAATTATGGAAAACACAACGCTTCCTATAAGAAGGCTCAGGTATTGCAATCTACACTTCTCAACTCATCATCATTGACGAAGACTGTTGATCAATCCCGCCGGGAGTTATGATAGGCGTCTACTGAAATTGCAGAGGGCTTGGGAACCCTCGTGCAGTTGTGCGCTTCCCAGTTTGGTTTTCTTGATGGAAACCAAACTATTTTCTGATGAGATTGATAAAATAAAATTTCACGTTGGTTTGTCGTAAGAGTTGACAGTTGATTCGCGAAGTAGAGGTGGGGGACTTGATTTATTGTGGAAAAGGGGAGTTCAAATTAGTGTGAAAAATTTCTCAAATTTTCATATTGAGGCAGTTATTGATGAGGGGCTTCCTAAGCAGTGGCGTTTTGTGGGTTTCTATGGTCACCCTAATGCTAGTTCTGGAAATCATTCATGGAGACTATTGAAGTTATTGGGTCAGAGATCTAGCCTACCTTGGATTTGTGGGGGAAACTTCAATGAGATTGTTTCTGCGAAGGAGAAATGGGGTGGACAGGATCGTCCGAGTTGTCAAATGAAGGATTTTTGTGTAACAATTGATGTACGTCAATTACAGGACATGGGTTTCAAGGGTAGCCCTTTTACATGGTGGAATGCGAGTGTCCATCCTCACTCAATTAATGTGAGGTTGGAATTAATTTGGGCGTCTATTCTATGGTCCTCACTAATTTAAAACTAAATCTAAACTTAACAATCAAGAGTTGAATTTACCGGATAAAAGAAGTTAAGATTACAACTTCACCTAATGCTTCGTATAAATCTTTCTACTCTCTTTCTAGTTAATTGATCAAAATAAGTTGTTAACTGAGACTTTAAAATTATTTATCAAACCTCTTCCGATAACAAGATAAAATTATCTATCCCAAATAAATTACTAAATTTCTATGCAAAATAATTTGCAATATATTCATTAAGTTCAAATTCTCATAAAAGTTACACACGACATATATGTATATTCCTATCTTATATATAAACCCAGCTATTCAATCCTAAGAAGAATAAACTAGACGCATGTCATCATATTCCGATCTAAACCTAGAATTCATCTTCCAATTTCATCTATGTTATCAAATTAATTGATGGCCAAACAATTATATGTCAAGTACCAAATATGACAAACAACTCATGTATGATCAATAGAACTAGAAACGAGAGTAGCTCAATTTAACTAGACATTAAGTTCCGTTGCAATCTTCATAAAAACTTAGTTCAAAATGTAATTGAAAAACATCATTCTAAAATTAAACAACATCTCAGAAAATCAAGAAGTAAAAGTAAGAGAAAAGAATGAAAACTTAGGTGCAATTTTCAATTCTTCTCTAGCATTCAAGACCAATCTTCTTCGTGTTGATTCCTTTGATTCTTGTCTTCAATTTTCTTCTAATTCCTTGGTCTTTTCCAGATGTTTTCAGCCCCTAAAAGTAGTATTTTTTATCCCTACACAAACCCTAGCGTATATGTAGCTCTAGAGTCCAAATTCGGGTAAAAAACAAGGTAAAATTTTTGTCACAGACCAACACAAGTGCAGGTGCATTAAAAAGGCGCTGCAACAGCACTGCTTGGACAGTATGTTGGCGCAGGGGCGCTAGTTTTGAGCCGGAAAGGCCCTGGGGCGAGTACC
The DNA here is from genome assembly GCA_023539305.1 of Ilex asprella. Taxonomy (NCBI): domain Eukaryota; kingdom Viridiplantae; phylum Streptophyta; class Magnoliopsida; order Aquifoliales; family Aquifoliaceae; genus Ilex; species Ilex asprella. The sequence goes on along the minus strand of CM042188.1, from coordinate 23,338,923 downwards.
GGTGCTGTTTCTGCTCCGAACTAATTTTCGTAGAATTGTCATAACTTTTGATCCAACCATCCGATTGAGTTGAAATTTTGGCACAATACAAAAGACATCCAGATCGATAACTTTTAGGCTTTGTACTTTTTCAAATTCGAAGTGGATCATGGTAAAAAAAATGGAAAAAACAGCGGTACTGTGTCAAAACTTTGGGAAACCAGTGGATTAACCCTTTCAAATTGCATTTTTCTTGGTTTCTTTTCCTTTAAGCCTCCAAATCGACATTGTTTCCTTCCAAATGATCTTGTTTGATTCCAACTGATGATTCCTACCAACTAACATTAAAACACACATAACAAATAAAAATGAACATAATATAATCGAAAACTTAGAATTTCATCAAGCCGAAAGTACACAATTTGTAGGTGTAAAACCGACTCATCAAACAGATCGAACAAATAGCCGTTAATTATTTTACGGACATATTCATGTCGGCGCATCCTTCTTCTCATCAGATGGAGCAAATCAGAAACAGTGTTGATTCAAGTGTTTTACTTGACATGAATCACATTCTATTAGCATAATTTTTACTTTCCGAAGTTGCTGAAGCTCTGAGCCAATTTCATCCAAATAAGTCTTCAGGTCCAAACAGTATGAGTCCATTTTTTTTCCAAAAATTCTGGATTGTGGTGAGTGGTGATGTCACAAGAGTTGTTTTGGATTTCCTAAATTCTAATAACCCATGCGGTAGTCTTAACTATACACACATAGTACTTATACCCAAGATACCAAACCTAGAAACATGACACACTTTCACCCCTATTAGTTTGTGCAACATTGTATATAAACTAATAGCGAAAGTTCTTGCGAATATACTAAAGAGAATTCTACCCAAAATAATTTCAGAATTCCAAAGTGCTTTCATCCTAGGACGGCTAATTACGGATAATGTTATGATTGCTTATGAGCTCAACCACTATCTAAAGCAAAAGAAAAAGGGAGGTAAGGCATATATGTTACTCAAACTTGATATGAGTAAGGCCTATGATAGAATTGAGTGAAAATTCCTAGAAGCAATGATGCTTAGAATGGGGTTTGATGAACGTTGGGTGAACATCATTATGAGGTGTGTTTTGATAGTATCCTACTCGCTTATAATCAATGGGGAACAATTAAGTGTTTTTAGGCTACAACGTGGCTTACGGCAGGGAGATCATCTTTCACCTTATTTATTTTTGTTGTGTTCTGAAGGTTTCTCGGCACTCTTAAGAGTAGCTGAGATTAGGGGAAGTCTTAATGGAATGGCAACGGGTCGAGGAGGGCCAATTTTCTCTCACTTATTCTTTGCGGATGGCAACCTTCTATTTGCCCAGGTCACTAAGGGGAATTGTCAGGTTATTATGGATTGTCTTCACAAATATGAAATGGTTTTCGGACAAGTAGTTAACTTATCTAAATCAGCTGTTGTTTTTAGCAAGAATACCTCGCCTTATGTCCTGGGGGAAATCCAGAATATGCTACGTGTTCCTTTTGTTGAACACCATGATAAATACTTGGGGCTTCCTTCGGTGATTAGAAAAACGAAGCCTGCTATTTTTTACTCTATTCGTGAGAGGGTATGGGTGAATGTACAAGGTTGGCAAGAGAAACTTCTATCCAATGCAGGTAAAGAGGTCCTTATTAAGTCGGTAGTGCAAGCTATTCCGACATATGCTGTGTTGTGTTTTAAGTTACCTTCTACATTATGTGCAGAGTTAAACAACTTGATGGTGAAGTTCTAGTGAGGTAGTAATGGCTCTGAGAGGAAAATTCATTGGATAGCCTGGGAGAGGCTATGCAGATCGAAGTCTAGAGGTCGGATGGATTTTTGAAATATTGAAGCTTTTAACTACACCCTTCTTTCAAAAAAGATATGGCGGCTTCTTTAATTTCCATCGTCATTGATGGGTAGGGTGTTAAAGGCTAAATGTTTCCAAAATGCATCAATAATGGAGGCTCAATTGGGTTATAAACCTTCCTTTACTTGGCGTAGCTTACTGGATTTAAGAGAGTATGTGTTGGAGGGTCTACGATAGCGGATTGGCAATGGGAGGAATGTCAGAATAAAATATGACAGGTGGATTCCAAGACCAACTAGTTTTAAGGTTATTAGTCCTCTCTCGGGGTTAGCAGATGATGCTTTGGTGAGTTCACTAATAGATCATGATTTAAAAACTTGGAAGATAGATAAGCTATATGAGGTATTTTTGGATTTTGAGGTTGAGGAAATACTATCAATTCCCATTTGTCAAGTCTTCCCAATGATCAACAAGTATGGCACTATATTAAGTCAGGGAAGTTCTCGGTCAGGAGTGCATACCACTTGATCATGGATAGTAGAGTTCGTGGAGGTTCAAGTAGTAGCCAAGGACAATGGGGTGGTGCATTTGTGTGGAGCTTAAATATCCCGAACAAAGTTAAGTTGTTTGCATGGAGTACAATTCAAGATATATTACCAACACAGTGCAACCTAGTTAAAAGGAATAAATGTTAACAATAGCTGTTTTCTTTGTGGTGCTGCCTACGAATCTTCTAATCATGTCCTCCTAAAATGCCCCTTTGTGAAACAGGTGTGGCTTGAATCCCTGATTAGGTTTCCAGAAGGTCTAGCTACTTTGGTCCATGGCTGTTTGGTGGCTGCTACAGGAAGATTATCACAGTTGGAGGTAAGTCGTATGTTAGTTATTTGCTGGTCAATTTGGTATAATAGAAATAATGCCCATCTAGAAGGGGTTGTCCAATCCCCTACCCAAGTAATAGATTTCTCAAGTTTATACCTAATTCAGTACTTGGAGGCTCAAGATCGTAGAACCCGAAGCACCCGTTCACCTTCATCTGCTAGTTTGCCCTGTTGGTCTGCACACTCTAATGGTTCTGTGAAGATAAACTTTGATGGGGCTATGTTCAATTCCATTAAAGTAGTGGAGATTAGGGTCGTAGATAGAGATTGGAGGGGTAATTTCATAGGTGGCTTATGTAAGTTAGTGAGGAGTTCATTGAGTGTTGATTATGTAGAGGCGTTGGCTGCTTTTCCCGCTGTGGAGCTAGAAGTGGAGCTGAGTTTAACAAGCATTATATTAGAAGGGGATTCAAAATTAGTTGTGGAGGATATTAGGAGGGAGGAATCAAATATGTCCAGCTATGGAGTATTCATTGAACAGATTCAGAAGAATGCTACACACTTCCATGGATTTTCTATTTCCTTGGTGAGGCGTTCTGCTAATGCTGTGGCAGATAAATTATCGCATTATGCTATTCATTGTAATAATCCTATTTTGTGGAGAGGGGAACATCCAGAATGTTTGGATCCTCTTCCCCGGAATGACGTTCAATTTTAGTTTCTAATAAAGTCCATCGTTTCATATCAAAAAAAAAAAAAAAAACTTCAACAACAACAACCTGAATTGCATTTAGTCTTCGGATTTGATTGAGATTATTTTCATGTACAATTCTTAAATTAAAAAATTCAATTAATATTTTTTCATCTCAAAAAGTAAATAAAATAATTTTCAAATAAACATCTATATAATAAAGTACAACATCAAAACTTTTATTTTTCGCAATTGAAATCTTTTTAAATTTTACTTTAAAGTTAATCAGACGACTAATATTAACTCTTCAAACTTAATAAACAAAATAAGGTCCCTAAGAGTGTGTTTATAGTGACTTTTTAAAAGTACTTCTAAGACTTATGAATTTTCATAAGCACTTTAAAAAAAGTAGTGTTTTGAACTATTTATTTTAATTACTCCCAAATAAATCAAAAGTAGTTTTACCACTTAAATAAATAAATAAAAGTAAAAAAAAATTAACTTCTACTTCATTAAAATCACTTTACTATAAAACACTTCACCAACACAACAGTTGCCGCCACCCCTCCACCACCACCACCGCCTCACCTCTACAACCATTACCACTATCACTGTCATTTTCACCACCTTATCACCATCTCTGTCACATCCACCATAACCATTATCATTGTCACTACTATCGCTACCACCCACTACCAATTGTGGCCACCGCCACCGTCCCACCCCTACCACCACCACCATTATCATTGCCACTATCGTAGCCTCACTATCATCTCTGCCATAACCACCATCACCGTCACCATCACCAATGCCACCGTCATCGTCACCACCCACCAGCGATTGTACCCACTGCCAGCCCCCCCACCCATACCACCATAACCATTACCACTGCCACTGTCATCACCTCACCACCATTTTTGCCATAACCACCACCACCATCATCGCCACAACCATCTTTATCCCCTTATTGATTGCGCCCATAGCCAGCACCCACTACCCTCATCATCTCATTCTTATGTTTATTACCATTACCACCATCATCCCATCACCACTGTTGTCTACTGCACCGTCAGCACCCACCACTACCATTGTTGCCCACCATCACCCATTATCAATACCCAGCACCCTCCGTCGTCACCCACAATCACTCGCGCCCACCACACCTACCACTACCAACCATCACCACTCATCCATCATCGCCCACCATCATCACCACCCACTATCACCCACCCCAACCACATCTACCACCACCACCACTGTCATTTGCCACCACATCTACCCCCACCACCACCACCACCACCACTATCGTGAAGTTTGCCTTATCCTCGTAATGCGTGAGATGATAACATGGTGATTCCTTGAAGCTCACCTTTTCTCGTAATGGGCAAGATGATCTTGCAAGACTGGTGATGTGCCCACGATGACTGCATTCCTAGGAATTCCCTTTCCTCGGATAAAGATTCCAACGGACGCTGATGATGGGGTGGGTCTCTCTAGAAGGTGGGCTTGGACCAACTGAAATTGTGACTAAGTCTTTGTTAGCCTACATCTTTGATCTAGGTTTGGTTTAGATCGGGCTCGTCATTTTCCCCCATGCCCGGTGTCCAATGAAACTTGGGGGAGAGGGCATCAGTAAAAATTCATAGGTATGTTTTTTAGCAGGCTGAGTATGGGCGATAAAAGAATAGAAGGCGTTGGCATGCCGAGGCTCCAGCGGCAGGGAGTCGATGGTGTAGATATAAGAGGTGAGGTGAGCAGGCGGAGGAAGGTATGACATTGAGCCCAAGTGTTAGTGCGTGAGCGAGACATAGGCGCTGGCACGAGGGTGTGTGGGTGAGGGCGAGGGCGAGGTGCTAAAGGCATTAGCGCCTGACTGTTGGGGACTTGGCTGCTGGTTGTCGCTGGGCACTGGTGGAATATGAGAAAAGCATGAAGAAGTGAAAAAAATTTGAACGACCATAACTTTGCACTTGGTTGTCCAGTTAAGGCAATTTTTTTTTGAATCTGGATTTTTTTTTGAGATCTACAGTAGTTTGGGCACCGAATTTCCCTAAAAAATGCTTGTTTTTCATTGAATTTGAATTTAAACCACAAATTAGTAGAAGTATAATTTTCATGTCCCATGTTCCATTATTGGGAAAGTAAAACCTTCATTATGAATGGATGAAATCATATTTCTCGTAGTACTCTAATGAAGGAGAAGGAGACATATTTGTGACGGCCAACCAACATAAGTAGATATTGAGAACTCTAATGAGAGAGAGGCAAAAAAAAAGGGTATACAGGAGGTGTTGAGGGTGGTTCTTGAGAGAGCTGTACCTCTTAAGGTCGAGCTTTTGGCGACTCGCAAGAGAGATGCTAAGGTAGATGCTGAGACTGAGGTTGCTTGTACCAGAGTAGAGGAAGAGTAGGCTAAGCTTTTGACGACTTGCGAGAGAGCTGCTAAGTTAGAGAATGAGGCTACTTGCATTCAAGCACCTAGGATGAGGCGTGATTTCTCCGTGGACACCGACAGGAGCTGTGTGAGCACTAGAAGTAGAGGGAATCAACAAGAGGTGCACGAGCACTGGGAGTAGAGTACGCAAGTTCAATGTTGAGGGCACGTGGGAGTGGACTTGGTTTAGGTTGAGAATTCAGCAAAAATGGTGGACCTATTATTTATAAGACTTTGTGGCAATAAAATGCAATCATCTTATTGGAATATTTTTTGACAAGGTGTGGGCAATAATGATCAACTACTTGGAAGATTTGTTGAATAATAGGAGGGATTTTAAAGGATTATATTAAAAAGTCAACTAAGTGGGAAACATGATAGCTAAGGTGCCTGCATGAAAGCCAAGGCGTGGAAGGAGATGGCAGAAACCATGTTGACCATCAATACTAATGCTGAAATTTCTAAGATTGTCACTCCTTTTTGTATTCCCTTTCATGTGAGGACTTGGTGCTTGGTTGTTTTCCTTGTTGTTCATATCCTCTTAACACATTCCCTCAATGTATGTATGATGTGTGTGCAAACGGAGAGGGGAGTGTCATGCTCCCTTGGAATGGTGTCAAAAGAAGGGCAAGGATTTGGGCAAATGGAATGTATGAAATGAAGATGTGGGTGTACAAAAATGCTCTCCAAGCATAAGGAGAATTTTGCTGGTCGTGTTTTACTTGGAGGTATTCCAAGGTCATTTCCTCGGGGAAGGATGTGAATAGTTTGAAAATGATTTTGGTGGAAAGAAAGTGTAAAAACCTTTGTTGATTTGAAGATTGGTTTATGAGTGTAGTTTGATGAAATAGAATGAGAACAAGTGTTGGCAAATCACAAAGGTTCACTCCAATGGAAATGCCAAATCAACTCAAACCTTTCCTCCAATGGTGCTAAAATGTACAATTGATTCGTGGGAAGCTCGGGACTAAAATGGAGGTGAGGATCAAGCATATGCCGTGACAATGCCTATGGTGTATCAAGAACTCACAACCATGTCCTCACCTCAACCCAATCAAACCGAGCCATTGTGCACTGAGAGGAGGAATGAACGAGAGTTGGAATGAAATACCCAAGTGGAGGTCTCCCTTGGATTGGCCAACTAAGATGTTTTGCTACTCATGCTTAATATGAAATTAACAATGTAGTGGGAATGCATCATAAGAGAATGAACTTCTTGAATAAATAAGTGCAAGGGAACTTAACTACAAGAAAATGCATTGAATACCCATTTTACAACTAAGAACATGAAGAACATGAAAACATTAATGGTGAAAGCTTGTAATGAAGATTAAACTTAACATGAACTTGAAGTGAATAACATTAAAGATATTAAATGAAGCTTAGAAGATTCTTATAGGAGATTACAAGACAATGTATGAAATAAAATGGAAAAATCTCAATTTATCTCTATAGAACACTATTCATCATCTTTTATCCAGACACCCTCTCTCTATATTCTAATGTGTATATTGCATAATGCCTGAACAATGGAGTCTTTCCTTGCCAAAAATGTGCCTGAAGTGATGGCCTAGCCTGCAAATTTGATCTCCATCCATAGGGCTGTAGGAGGAATGGGGTGGACATGGGGGTGCAGTTCTTGTCTGCACACCCAACTCTTCTTATCTTCTCTCTCCTCATTGATTACCATGGTTCCAAAAGTCCAAAGAGAGATGTGAAAGGGATGAACAGTGTTGTGGGCATGCCAGAGGAGTGTGGTAGACATGTTGGTGGGACCCTCAACCCAGTAGAGTCTGGACAGTTTCAGTATAGCGTACTGGTACCCCGAACTCCAGTAGCCTCAGCATACCGATACGATTTGGTTGATTTTCTAATTTTTTTGATATTTTCTTCTTCTGACCTATCCTCAAGCCATCCTTTCATCTTCATCATTCTCAACCCATCTAGGAAGGCTTTAAGAAGCATCATTTGATGCCTTTCCTCTGTAAACACCACAATTCTTCATTAATAGCTCAAATAGCACAAGTCCATACATTAAATCCCCTAAAACAAGTGAAAAAGGAATGTATTAGCGCATAAAATATGCAATGTTTTGTGCTAATCACACCCCTCAACTTGAGTTTTGCTAGTCCCTTAGCAAAATTTATTTTCAAAACAGAATACCAAGAATATCATACAACAATCCATTTAAGTAAACAATTCACCCAACAATCAAAATACAAAAATCATAATGCAATTATCAGCATAAACTTGGACATGATTGAACATAAATTGTGGTTTTAGATTAATGTGATTCAAGTTGGAGTACATGGAGTCAAATATCAAAAAGAAACAAAATGTCCCACAATCTACGGACTCTTCTACTAGGCCAATGACTCCATCCTAACTATGTACACTCCAACTCAAAAGAAACAGACAAACTTCACAAATTAATCTACTCCTCATCCCCATCCCTAGATCCATCACTGTCATCCTCATCATAATCACTCTCTTCCTCCACACCCTTATCAAAATCTTCGTCATCATCGACCTCGACGCTGTAGAGGCAGAGGGAATAGGTGTAGAGGGAGCAACAGCCGGTGGTATGGGTCCTCTAGGGATTGGTCTCCCTAGGAAAGTATGCATGTACAACTCTTTCATCATTGCTATCATCCCATGCATTGATGCCTCTAAAGCATCTAGGCACTGAGGCATTGAGCGTTGTGGTGCAGCTGAGGGTGGTCCAACGGATGAAGATGGTCTAGGTGCCTCTGAATCAGAGAACATGGTCCTAGCTCGCTCCCCCTGACTCATCACCTTTATTTTCATTTTACTAGCCCTACCAATAGCCCTAGTCTCAGGGGAAGTGAGCTTATCAAAGGCATATGCCTTAACTTTAAAATGTTGGCACATCCAGGTTACCAAACTCCCGAATGAAAATTTGATCATGGGTTTCTGTGTCTCATCAAAGTATTTCATTTCCTTCCAAATGAGAAGGGTGAAGTCAACTACCTTCCTTGACATGATTGCATCTAACATGGCCAGCTTCTCCATATTTGGTTTCTTTTCCGCGCCCCTCGATAGAAGATTATAATGGAGAAGCTTATTCCATAGCCCATACGAGTGCTTCAACCCCCCACTTTGAAATTTTCCCTTGAATGTACTAGGGTCCTCATACTTTAACTCTACTAATTCTTAAATTTTCTTGGCTCGTGTGATGTTATGAGGATAAACTGGTGGGGTAGAAGGTGGTCTTTCATAATCCCCAAGGAGAGTGGTGATGACATCAGGGGTCACCACGAACATTTGTTTCAAGACTTCCTCATCATTTACCTATGCTACTCTGAGGTTTTGGTAGAACTCTTTGCACATTGACACATTGCACCCCTTGACGGGCTTAAACCAAAACCTCATACCATGTGCCTCAATAATCTTAACAACCTCGTTCCTTGGGATAAGGGAAATGTTGTCAAGATACCGTTCACAAATCACACCCTTCTTTTGGATCCTTTGCATCCATGCCTCATTTCTAGCCTTCTTCCTCCGCTCATTGTGGTCCCCACTTAACCCTTTGTCGCTTCTCTTGCAGCTACTAGGTTTCTCGGGTTGAGAGGGATTGGGTTCGGGTCTCTTGGTTCGGGCCATGCAAAGCAACAATGCCCCCATAGTCAGAAAAGCAAAGAGAGTCAAGAAGAGACCCTCAATCGGGTCCATAGCCTCTTGGAGGACCAGTACAGGACGAGCCATTTGAGAGATTGTAGGAGAATTTGAGAATTGAAGGAAGAAGACGCTTTGGGGAAAATTTTGGCACTTAGGGTTTCAAAGATGGAACTCCATCAAATTAGAGCATAAGGGAAGGGGATTTGAGGGTTTGAAGGAAGATGGGTTTGATTTCGAAGCTTAAGGGAGATTTCAGGTGAGAGAGAAATTAAAAGGGGGTTTGTATTTTAGAAGAGAAAAAAATGATTAAAACCCTAGCTTTTGGCATTCCAGGCGAAGCGCACCGATACGCGCACCAATACCGCGAACTCTAGTAGTCTCAACGTACCGGTATAGTTTACTCCAGTTGCCTCAGCGTATCAGTATGCATACCGATACGGTTTGGCTAAATTTCAAAATAATCCTGCTGTTCAACCCCTCAACATTCCTTTTCATTTTAGGACCCCCTATGCCTTCTAACACTCTCTTAATGACCTCCACTTTACCCTAAGCACATACACCACTTGAAAACCACAATTTGGACCATCATGCCCATTTTATTTCTGAAATTGCAATGTGATTTAAAATTTTGATGCATTCAACTTACAAGGAATGAATTTCTATCTTTAACTATCAAAATGAACACTCAAAGTGCACATCACATCATTAACAAAATGGGCATTCCTCATTCATTTGAAATATTAAAAACTTGAGCAATATTCCCCTATTCTTCAAGCATGGAACTGTATAACATGTTTCTCAAATGATTTTACTAAACACCCATGAGTATGACCATAGTCTCAAATACTAGTTTAAAGTATGCACCAATACATTCATTTCCAAACTCGTGTGTGTGAGTTGAACAAGTAAATTGAGCATTTACGCAACATAATTCACATTCAGATGGCTAGCCAAACTCAGCTTCAATGCAAAACTCACCAAAGGTCACTCTTACCAATGAAATACACTCTAGTTATCCTGATATGCACTCCATGTATACATGTGAGATATATTTTTGTGCACAACAAAAGTATGCTCACATGTAATCCAAGAATGAAGTTTATGTATGGGAATGAAGCGACTTTGGCATAGTCTCATGAAAAGAATGTTAGAGCATTAGGTAGCAAAATTAACTCATCACTCTATTGAAGATTATGCATCTCCCATGTTTCTCTAGATCACTTAGGACTTCAACGGTTATAATGGGGCCTTGCGGTGATAATGAGGAAAAAGAAACAACGGATATAGGATAACAAATAGGGTTGTTCCGAGTGAAAGACTTTTATTTCAAAAAGATCTCCCTTTTGATGGGATTTTCAATCTCTACACCATTTCCACATTCTTTGATTCTTTTCTTTCTCTTCGATGACATTTTCTTTTTCTTTTGATCATTCTTTATTTTTCTCACCCCATTTTCTCATTTTATTGGATTCACATTCCTTTTTCATTGATCTCTTTGAGTGTCAACATTATTCATCCCTTTGTTTGAGTTTCCACAACACTCTTCCTTTACTTTTGCAATCACTCATATTTAGCTTTAAGGAACAACCAAGGTAAGGTAGATATTTCTCATTTTTATGAGCTTGGTCAATTGTGTGGCAGATAAATGAATTTACATCAGGCTTAATCATGGTACTAGGGATAATATTTTCACAAGAATAAGGCAAAAGCTCAAAGCATTTCAAAAATGGCCTAAAATCACTTCCAGATATGCATAGGAGAGTAGTGTACATTAAAGATAAGTTAATCAACTACACCAATGCACCTAACCAAAGCAAGCACAATGAGACTATTGAACATATTTGAAATTTAAGAATTGTTCCTTGCGTAAATGTAAGTCCCCTCCAAAAATAATTGATACTAAAGCTCTTATGGGTCCTTACTCATTTCCACTACTTATGTGAAGCCTAAAATATGAATCAAATCCGTAAATTGCTGAAATTACACATTCAAGAGGGCACATAAAGTTGAGTTCAAAAACAGATATATTTGTGATACTTACGCATATGATTCACTTCTATGGTATGCTCATGTGCTCAAGGTTCAAAACAACGATCAACTTATCATCTAATCCAAACACTCTTAATAAGGGAATACAAATCAACATTCAGATATTTTTTCACAAAAAATTTCAAATTTTCACATATTTTCACCAATGTAAACAAAAAATTTATATGATATATGTGAAAGGTGGATTTTTCACCCCAAAAATTGGTGTAACATGTAAATGGTGCACCTCACCCCCCAACTTGATTCATGCATTATCCTCAATGAAACAAAAGGATATGACATGCATTGAAGGACATTAAAAAGATAGGTAGGGTTAGAGAACACATCACAATTGAGCTTCGACAAAAGCACCAATATCTGAAACTAAGAAGATCAATACTATACTACCAAAGAAAGTAAGTGACATGGAATAAAAATAACATACGTAAATAAAAGCAACTGTACACTAAAAAGTATAAACATTAGCTACTCCTCCACCAAATCTGGATACACGGAATCCGTCAACTCCTCCTCAACTTCTTGCCCTTCAGAACCCTCGAAGAATGGCTTAAGTCTTTGGCCTTTGACTTTGAATATCTGGCCATTCTCAGGATTTGTCACCTCAATAGCTTTGTTGGGGTAGGTCACCTTGACAAGATAGAGGCCATCCCAACAGGATCAGAGTTTTTCCTGAAAAATTGCATAAAAGCACCTTTTTGCTGGGCTCGAATGATTTTTGTATGATGGAATTATCATGAAAGATTTTAGCAAGTTCCTTTGAGATTTTGGAGCTCTCATACGCATCTCATTAAATCTATTCCAACTCTTTTAGCTCTAACTTCCTATGATCACTGACCATTCTCAAATTAAAATTTAAAGTCTTAATGGCCCAATAGGCCTTGTGTTCCATTTCGAATGGCAGGTGGCAAGTCTTTCCATTGACAAGCCGATAGGGAGACATGCACAAAACAGTTTTAAAGGCAGTGCGGTATGCCCATAAGACATCAGTCAATCTATCGGACCAATCCTTCATATTTGGGTTAACCGTTTTTCTAGAATGTTCTTGATCTCCCTATTTGTTAGCTCAGTTTGGCCATTTGTTTGTGGATGATAGGCAGTAGATACTTTGTGAGTGACGCCATATTTGAACATTAGAGATACAAATGACCTATTACAAATATGTGATCCACCATCACTTATTATTGCACGAGGCATCCCAAACTTTAAAAAGATGTTCTCCTTGAGAAACTTGACTACGACCCGATGGTCATTAGTCTTGGTCGGGATAGCCTCCACCCACTTGGACATATAGTCCACTGCCATGAGGATGTAAAAATAACCAAAAGACATAGGCAAATGACACACATAATGAATTGAAAACAAATGTTCATCAGGAAAAAAGTCAGGGATAGGAATGTGCTCATCGACCTCTTGCACCACAAGCCGGAATAAATGATCCACCACTACGTTCTCTACTCCTTTCTAGTCCTTGATTGTCAAGTCAAATTCTTGTAGGAGGAGTATCCACCTAATGAGTCTCAATTTTGCATCCTGCTTAGGTAATAAATACTTCAAAGCAGAGTGATCGGTAAAGACAACAATAGGAGAACCAATGATGTACGAACGGAATTTATATAAGACAAACACTACCACTATCAACTCTTTCTCGGTGGTAGTGTAATTCATCTAAGTCTCATTCAGTGTTTTTCTAGCATAGTGTATCACATACGGTCTATTTTCCTCTCTTTGACCGAGCACGGCACCGACCACATAATTACTCGCGTCGTACGTGAGCTCTAAAGGTACGATTAATTCGTGGGAAGCTCGGGACCAAAATGGAGGTGAGGATCAAGCATATCCCGTGACAATGCCTACAGTGTATCAAGAACTCACAACCATATCCTCACCCCAACCCAGTCAAACAGAGCCATTGTGTACCGAGAGGAGGAATGAAAGAGAGTTAGAATGGCATACCCAAGTGGAGGTCTCCCTTGGATTGGCCAACTAAGATGTTTAGCTACTCATGCTTAATATGAAATTAACAATGTAGAGGGAATGCATTATAAGAGAATGAAGTTCTTGAATAAATAAGTGTAAGGAAACTTAACTACAAGAAAATTCATTGAATACCCATTTTACAGCTAAGAACATGAAGAACATAGAAGCATTAATGGTGAAAGCTTGTAATGAAGATTAAACTTAACATGACCTTGCAGTGAATAGCATTAAAGACATTAAATGAAGCTTAGAAGATTCTTACAGGAGATTACAAGACAATATATGGAAGAAAATGTAAAAATCTCAATTTATCTCTCTAGAATACTGTTCATCATATTCTATCCAGACTCCCTCTCTCTCTCTCTTTCTCTTTGTCTTTATATTCTAATGTGTATATTGCATAATGCCTGAACAATGGAGTATTCCCTTGCCCAAAACGTGTCTTAAGGGATGGCCTAGCCTGCAGATTTGATCTTCATCCATAGGGCTGCAGGAGGAATGGGCTGGACAGGGGGTGCAGTCCTTGTCTGCACACCCAGCTCCTCTTATCTTCTCTCTTCTCATTGATTACCATGGCTCCAAAAGTCCAAAGAGAGGTGTAAAAGTGATGAAAAGTGTTGTGGGTGTGCCAGAGGAGATTGGTAGACATGTTGGTTGGACCCTTAAGCTAGCAGAGAAAGCCCTGTAGAGTGTAGACAGTTTCAGTATAGCGTACTGGTACACATACCGGTACCCCAAACTCCAGTAGCTTCGGCGTACCGATACGATTTGGTTGATTTTCTAATTTTTTTGATTTCTTCCTCTCATGAGCTATCCTCAAGCCATCCTTTCATCTTCATCATTCTCAACCTATCTAGGAAGGCTTTAAGAAACATCATTTGATGTCTTTCCTCTGTAAACACCATAATTCTTCATTAATAGCTCAAATAGCACAAGTCCATACATTAAATCCCCAAAAGCAAGTGAAAAAGGAATGTATTAGCACATAAAATATGCAATGTTTTGTGCTAATCACCTGGCTTGCTTGGATTTCGCGACATCCTTAGCATTAATGTATTTCTAGGCTTTTGGTAGTAATTATAGGATGTTCTTTGCCGGCGCTTCAAAATTGAGCGTAGAACTTCTGTGAAGGCTCACATGGCAACTTTGTGATCTGGTTCTTCAATCTGAAGGGCTTCCTTGTTATACGAGTGAGGTAAATCCTTAAGCTTTTATCCTTGTCTTGCTTGTTACTCAGTAGGTGGGTGGGAGGTTTCTGGTGTCATTATCCCCCAATGAAGTGTTAGACAAGGACTTGCTTAGTTTAGCGAAAGAGTTAATGGAAGCCGGGAAAAGCTTGGAGAACTACTGATGAATAGATTCCTTGAGGTTGGTAGGGAAAACCCTGCATAAGATCTCGTCCAGTATATTGTGCAATTGCATCAGGGATTTGTAGGTGTCAAAGTGGTCCAGTAGATCTTTGGAGCCATAAAAAAATTTTACGGTTGACATCTTAAACCTTGTGGGGATAGGGTAGTTGGTCATATCAACTACAAAGGGCGTGTCTATATGCCTTACAAGGTACTCAACCGTTTTAGTCCCTTATGCCTTTATGGCATTGAAGACGTCGTTGAGTTATTTCTGTACTTCTTTGATTTTTTCTTCCTATTAGTTGGGGACACCTTTTGAATGGTCGTTGTAGTGGCTCTCGTGGTTCACATACTTGTTTTTCCCTTGTCTTCTTAGAAAAAAGGGTCACCAGCATGGGAGGACAAAGCCAACATGCGAAGAGGTGGAGCAGGTGCACCCTGGTGCGGAGGAGGAGCGCTTTGGCGTTAGGTGGTGCCCTGGCACCCTAGGTGATGTGAACCCCAATCGACTTGCTTTGAGACCCAACAACAATATTGGAGAAACAACCCAAGAAAGCTAAACTCAGGTCTATGGATGGAGAATCTAAACCCGTTGAGAACTCGTGTCAAGAACCTAGATTATATTAAAATATAGACCCGTTGAAGAGCCCGTCTCAAGAACCCAAATTACAAGGAGGAACGCCACAAAGGTTGTGATCTACTTTTGCTAAGTTCAAAAGTTCAATAAAAAACAAGAGGAGTAAACTCAACTCAACTCACAATCAAAATTCATTATGTATTGTCTCTCATATTATCTCCCATATTTCATTGATTAAACGCCTATTTATAAGGCTGGTCATTGTAAGAAAACAAATCCTAATTTAATAAAGAAATAAATCCTAATCTAATAAGGAAACAAATCCTAATCTACTAAGGAAACAAATCCTAATCCAAATAGGAATAACTAAAGACTAAAATTTGTGATATTTTCTCTCAAAAATGCCCTTGAGTGAATAGTGTCACAGGTACTGTACATGAACAGTACCTGTGCTACAGTACTTATTGTAAACCCTAGTTCAAATAAAATAATAAGACATATGTGGGTCAAACATTCTCAAACCCACTTGCTAGCTTCATTCCAAGTGGATTGGATCAATCCTTGCATTACTTCTTTGATCTTCTTGGCTCTTGGTCTTGTAATTGGTCCATTTAGACATGCAAAGGATTTTTAAAAGTAGGCCCAACTTAGTTCTCATCACTAGGCAAAATGCCTGGAGTGATTCCCCTCCTGGGTGCTGGGACACGACTCCTTGATGGTGCTCGATGAGCATCAACTAGAGGATTTGCTAGTTTTTTTTCTCCAACAACTGCATAGTCTCGAGAAACTTTTGCTTTGGTTTAGAGACCGGATTTGGTGGTGGGGGCAGGACCTCCTCTTGGCATTTTTAATCATCCTCTATTTGTTAATTCATGAATCTAGTCGTAATAGTCATAAACACATAAATACAGTTGGGTAAAAATGAAGTCGTTTCCATAGACGATACCAAGTTGACAATGCACAAAATGTTTTTATGCACCACCTGTCAAATATTTAATGTAGTAATTAAGAAGAAGACTTAACACAAGAAAACACAAATTAAGTGGTTCAATTAGGATGACCTACTCCACTATGAAGGGCTATGGTAGTTTGAGTGTTTTATTGCTCAAGGAGTATAGTGTGCTAAGATGTGAGTGATGTCCACATGTGTAAGTAGTGCTTACAATTTATAAGCAAATGAAATTGGCTTCGAGGGGCTTTGATTGAGGTGCCATCCTCATAATTGATTCCGTGAAGTTCGCCTTATCCTGGTAATGAGCGAGGTGATATCAGGGTGATTCCTTGAAGCTTGTCTTTTCTCGTAAAGAGTGAGGTAATATCGTGAGACTGGCGATGTGCCCCCAATGATTGCGTCCCCACGGATTCATTCTTCTTGGATGGAGATTCTCATGTGCACTGATGATGGGTTGGGTCTCTCAGGAAAGTAGGCTTGGCCCAACTGGAATTGTGACTGAGCCTTTGTTGGTCTGCATTTGTGATTTGAGCCTGTTCTGGCTTAGCTCATCATTTCCTATTCAATTTCATTCCATTATCTATTGAATTTATCTAGTGTTGTCTTAATAATTATACTTTCGTGGTCCAACCCTAATCTCAAAGGGGTGGTCAATTAGAGGTTCATCAAAACCAAAAACAATTGTTTGACTTATATAGATAAATTTAGGGGTAATTGGAGGCCGGTCTACAGTTGTTGATTTTTGGGTCAATAAGTTTAGGCATGCTCTTTTTAGGACTTAAAAGACAATTAAAAACTAATTTTCCCTTAATGACATAAATAACTATATTATAAAATAGACATCAACAATAACATAGAACAATGATATTGAGACAATAATAGATAAAACAATAGGGAATTTTATTGTCACTGTTGGACACTATTCTTTTGGGTTATCAATGTGAGACATGTACATGCATTGCATGACATTTTATTAATGTTAGGGTTTAATACATAATTTGTGATATTATTATGGGGTTAAATTATAGTACTTGAAATTATTGGAGTTGGGTAATATTTTAAATAATAATCATAGGGGTTGATTTATTAGATGGTAAAATGTTTTGGGTGAAAATTAATGTGTGTGTGTGAGTAATACATGAAGTGTTTACGAGATGAAGAAGGAAAGACTTCTTTTGGTTTTTCTTTACTGTAGGTTTTAGACAAAAACTTTTCCAAAACTGAAGTAAGGGTTTTTTTTTTCCTTCTAAAATATTGTTTTTGATCTTGGGTGTTATGCCATTGAAAAGGGTTTAGTAGAGTGTTGGTGAATCTCGGATATGTGGGAGGGTGACTTCGATTTCGGTTTGTGGGTTTTGATTATTGGGTTTATTATTAGTTATGTAATATCATGTGTTTTAGTGATTATAATTGATGAGTGATTTTGTGTGGTCAAATGTTAGAGAGGTGTTATGTATGAAAAGAATTGGGAGAAATTTGTGTCTGAAGGGTTCATGGGGAAGAAAACTTAGGAATGAACTGGTACAAGTGATGTTGTACCAGTACAAGTGGATTCTGTATAGGGATGAACCGGTACAACGAGTTCTAGTTTGCGACTAACTAGTACAAGAAAAGTTGTATTGGTACAAAAACATTTTATCACTAATGAACCGGTCCAACTTGTACCAATACAAGCAATTTCAGCTTGAGTGTCCGTGGGGGAATTGCAATTACTCTCTCTAAAAAATTTCAATTCATGCACCTTTTTTTTTGTTGGAACCTAAACTTGTAGATCTTTCTAATCATATACACAACACAACACCTAATTCTATTTGTGTGAAAACTAGTGATAGTTTAAAGTGGGCTGAAATTCTTCAACTATTGAACAGACGGCTAGCTTAGTGTTTTTTAGAAAAAATGAGATAACTTTTCACATAGAAATCCAATTTTAGCTAATGATCTATTCTTGAAAATCTTGGAATGTCTACTCTAAGATGACATTGGTTTCACCACGTAATTCAAAGTTCATGAGGAGTTTTAATTAGGAGATTACGGGTTGGTCAATCTAACAATTAAATGTGAACGTGAATATTAATGGGTTAGTTTGTATAATCTAAATTAAGGTTTTGATTTACAAAATATCACTTGGGATGGGGATCTAATTAATGTTAAGTGAAACATGGTTACACATTTATGCAGGTGTACACATAGAATAAACATATATGAATAATACTCACATCTTGTGACGATGTGTGTTAGGAGCAGAGACAAATAACGTCTATGTTGGGTCCACCTAAGTTTACATAGGGAGATTGAGTTTGGATTTGGAGTTGAACTGAAGTGAGTGTATTGATTCATATTGATTGAAAATATGTTTAATTGACTACTAGCTATAATTACTAGCTATATTTGCGGGAAAATGGCTAGATTGTAACTTGTAACTTGTGACTGTGATTGGTGGATTTTTGTTGGTTATCGTTTAAAGTACTTGAAAATTTTTGTGTTGTGTTTTTTTTTTTATGTGAGAATGGTTGTTGAGACTCTCGAGCGTAAATAGGTAGTGATGTGAGTGATGAGACTCTCGGGAGAAAATGGGTAGTCGTCAATTATTGCTAAGACTTTCAGGTGTTATAGGATAGTCGAATACTAGATATTGAAAAGTTGAATTCCATTTGTATTGATTATGTGGGATATGTTGGTATTTGTGTTGTGACTATATGTTTTCTTTCTATATGTTTTAAATATACTCACTGAGCGTGTTGTTTGCTCAACCCAACAGTTTTTTTAATTTCATGTACTCGATTTTAGGTGATTGTCCATTGACCAGTTTAGTGTGGCTGATTGATTGATAACGGTTGTTGTTCCTTACCTCTCAACACCACCCTCAAATGTGTATGGCTTATATGTGAAGGGAGTGTCACTCTCCCTCAGGATGATACAAGAGATAGGAAACAATGGAATGTGAATGGTGAAAAATGGATGAACAAAATATGTGTGAAATGAAAAGTAGAATGTGCACAAAAGTGCTCCCCAATCGCAAAGAGTCTTTCGTTGTCGGTGTTTTACTTAGAAAGTATTCCAAGGTCGTCTCCTCAGGGAAGGAAAGGGAGTTTTGTGAAAGTGATTTTGCAAAGAGATAAAGAAAATGTAAAATCTTTTGTTAATGTTTTGGGGTTGTGTTTGTAAATGAAAATGCAAGAAAACAAGTGTTGGCTAATCCAAAGGATTCATTCCAATGGGAATACCAAATCAACTCAAAGCCTTCCTCCGATTGAGCATGAATGAACAATTGATTCGGGGGAAGCTAGAGACGAGATTAGTGAGTATCTAAGCATAACCCGTGACTAGGTCTACGGGATATCAAAGGCTCACCAACTCATCCACTCTCAACCCCGTCAAGCCGAACTATTTGACTCAAAAGGGAGGAATGAAGAAGAGTTGAAATGGAATCCCCAAGAGGAGGTATTCCCTTGGATTAACCAACTTAAATCTTAACTACTCATATTAAAAGCAAGACATTCATAATGTAAAGAGACAAGGATGAAATGGAGATTAAAACTTAACTAAATGCAATAAATCTTAAACGAAGAGGAGAAATTAACGATACCTATTTTAAACTAACAATTGAAGAAAACTTGAAAACATAAATGGTGAAAGCTAGAACATGGAACTAAACTTGCAATAACTTGAAAGGAATGAGATTAAAGACAATAAATTAAACTTAGAAGATCCTTACAAGAGATTAACAAGCTTTCTACAACTTGAATGGAGAAGAAAATGCAAAAACGTCACTATTCATCTTCTTCCTCCTTGGAGCTAAACTAAAACTACTCCTAAGCTTAGGTAGCCAACTCTCTCCCTCTAAAATGATGAATCAATGTTGTGTATATTGTTGGAGAGCCTTGAATTTCGTCCATGAGGGTCCCCCAATGTGTGTGAGCTGATTTAAAGTGATTGGAAGGCTAGGACAAGCCTAGCCTGCATCTCCCAGCCAGCTCCTCTTCCCTCACATCCTCATTAACGCTCAAGCCGCCCAAGTCATCCAAATGTGTAAGGGATGCCTTCTCTTGTGTAAGGAAATGTTGGGGGGGGGCAAGTGGGAGAAGTGTAGGTGGGACTCCCAAGCCTCAAAGTTGAGTTACAGGCTGTTTTTCGGCCAGAAGATTCGTGGTACCGGTACTGTTTTTCTGCACTGGACCACCTTCGGTATAAATGGCATAACTCTTGATATAACTGTTGGATTGAGCTGTAATTTTGAAACCATACAGAAGGAATCTAGATCTACAACTTTCATGTTTTGAACGTTTCCAGATTCTGAGTAGATCATGATAAAAATGGAGGACAACCGAGGCAGTGCTTCCCAGTGATGTGGCAGCTGGTGCCTTTGTTCCAAAACACTAATACCTCATTGATTTCTTCACTTTTAAGCCTCAAATTTTTCATGTATTGTGGCC
Organism: Ilex asprella; assembly: GCA_023539305.1. Lineage (NCBI taxonomy): Eukaryota > Viridiplantae > Streptophyta > Magnoliopsida > Aquifoliales > Aquifoliaceae > Ilex > Ilex asprella. The sequence continues at coordinate 23,318,181 of CM042188.1, read as the reverse complement.
ATGCCATTACCACACATCCAACATAGTTGCAAGGTCCTAAAATCCAACATTTAAGCTATCAAAACATGCAACATCGAGAATTCAACATTATTCATAAAATAGGCTAACACTAAGTAATTAAATGCCAAAGTTGAGTTATAATGAATGTAATGAGGCCATGAAATGTGCAATATTATGTGCTCATCAGTGGCGTGAATGTATTGATATCAATTTATGTACTGTGTTATGTTTCATCTTGTACACATGTTGTAAATATGTTTTAAGGGTTTGGTGCCCTAACTATGATGTAACATTGCGCTTTGTAAATGCCAGTTTTTAATGTTAAGGGGAATGAGTTGGTTTTTATTACTGCACATGTTAATTATATTAGTTGAGTTATGGTGTTTGAGTTAATGAACAGGGTTATCCACACCCTATCTCTTTTTTGGGATGGGATGTGATAATCAAGGAAATTGTAGTTATAATTATTATTTTACCCTTAATGAATTGATTAGCGATATTACAAAATGGACAATGACAGTGACAGTGAAATATAGTAACAATAACATAGTGATAGAGAAACTAAACAGAAAGATGGGAAACATATATGCATAAACATGTACTCTCAAAATCACAAGTTAATTCTGATTAAAAAAAACATAACAAGTTAACAACAAGCATTTGCTACCTCTTCAAATTACATCCTAGTTAGTTAATCACTAACATAGTGACAATAACATAATGACAATAACAATGATACAATGACAGTGTCGCTGTCTAAATTCTATGGAACTAAGCAGTGATAGTGATCGTAAGAATTAATTTTCATTGTTACTATCTATTGTTATAATCCAAATTATGCGTGACGATGAATGAATTTTCATTCATGCATTTCATCAAATACTATTTAGGCATAACATATAAACTAAAGAATGTAACCAAAACAAAAAATAAATTGGAACAGAGATTTTTTTTAAAAAAAAAAAAAATTGACAGTAACAAATAAAATCACTATCAACTAAACATGTAGATGAGAAATACAACATAATTAATAAAATCCTTCCTTCCAATGATGAACATTGCACATCTCTTGCCTCCATCGCTGCCGCTTTCTCTTTCCATATAAAAACAACAGTTCATCAGGTGAATCCCTCAAGAACATAAAGAAAAAGAAAAAAAAGAGAAAAGAAAATAAAAAGGACAATTACAACAAAACCCTAGTTCTCTTAGTGTAAGCATCAAATCTTCATCCAAGAACCATTCGTTGATTATCAAGTTGACACCACAGATATTATGTAAACCATGACAGTTAAGGTGGTGTAACTAGTTATCATCAAGAGTGGAGCACCAGTGGTTTCACGCTAATGGAGAAGAGAGAGGAAAGAGAGAGAGAGGTGAGAGACACCATTGGAATAGCATAATAGGAATTTAAAAAAATATAAAATAGGCCATTGGACCTACTTACCAATTTTTACACACCGTATGTCTTTAATGACCCAATAAGTTTGCGTCTGTCTTTATTGGTAAAATAGATTGTCATATTATCCTTAGTTCTAATTTTCACATAAATTTATGGTTAAGAAAAGTGAAAGATCTAAGATTTTATTTATAATTTTATTAATAAAATTTTTGTAAATAAGGAGACTTCTAAAAATATAATGCTTTGCATTTCATGGGCCTTTAGCGGTCTATATTCAGCTAGGACATTGGGTTGGGATTCATTCATGTCGTTGTCGTGAGACTAATTTGGTTGCCCATGATCCATCCAATGGTAAGATTGGGCCAGTCCATGACCCAATGGGCCATCTTTTCATCGGGTTTAAAGGTTGTGACTTGTGAGCCTTATGTAGAGCCTTATTCATACGTAAACAAAGCACTAATACACAAGGGGGCTTGTCTATTTTCAGTTACAGGCTGGATGGGAGTAGAGATTGCTTTTCACTACATGCCTGCACCATCGGTAAGGATGACTTACACATGAAAGTTGAAACCATAATTTAAATTAAAAATCCATATGAAGAGTAATTTACCTTAAAGCTTATTGGATTGGAAACATTGTAATATATCAACATATCAATAACAATGCATAAATATATTATCACATAATCTCAAGCAATTAACACACTTTATTTCACATAAGCATTTTATCAAACACCTTCAAGGCACCAAATCATGCAATCACATAAAATGCCCAAATTCATCACATAACTTAAAAAAACCAGATTAAGAGATTTTCACTTACCAAACTATCAAAACTTTCAAGAAATCACAAACTAACAATTTCTAATTACTAATACATACTAGAATTGAATCCACCCATTTTCATTAAATCAACTACCATTGGCAAGTGTTAAAATACAAATAATAGTCCACCCATTCCATATATTCATCCTAGGTTAGAAATAAACCTATTTAGGATGAAAATCCCACCTCTCGAAGCGTAAAATAACCATAAAAGGCTCTAAGAACACAACTCAAGCTCTAATTCAAACTTTCTCCAAAATCTCATTTTTGAAATTTCAATAGCCCTAGTCCCATAGATCAACTTTAATACTTGACCCGAAGAATTCTGACTGGCGGAACTCTGTATATCTAAGAAAGAAGTCTTGAAATTTCTCTTCCAATGTTAAACCTACTGGAATTCAGCAGAGATTTGTGTTGAGAAATCATATTTTTGTTCCTATTTATACACATTAGCGCTTGATCTACGTCGTACCACACGTTCCCTATTTCCGGGTCCGTTTTCGCTCTAAAACTATTAAATTTCGTCCCGTTTTAAGTTCAAGATATTTTATATGAACTTTCTTTAAATTATAATAAAATTTTAGAATTTTTATTTTTTGGGGTGTTTTTTTAGGTCACCCGACACCCGTCGCTTCGAAAAATTCGAGAAACTCGACTATCTCGGAATTCGATAAAAATTGTCTAGCTAATTAGATTTCGCGAGACAGATCCAATAGTGAGGACCGTTTCGTCAACCAAGGTCTAGAAAAATATAGGTTTTCAACCCACACTATAGTGACAAATACCGTTTTGTTCTTTTTCATAAAAAGTTCAATTTTTTTTGGATTTTACATTCTTCCCCCCTTAAATTAATTTCGTCTCCGAAATTCACACACTCATGCACACTTAATCGCATGCATATACAACAAGTAGTACAATACTTAGGGTTATAAAAATGTACCTCCATAAACAACTGTACCACCCCTCTCGAGTACCTCGAAGGGTCCGATATACCTCGACGACAGCTTTCCCCGCTTGTCGAATCCGTCCACTCCTCTTTCAGGCATCACCGTTAAGAAGACATGATCTCCCACCTCAAACTCTAGAGGTTGTCGCTATCTATCGTCATAGCTCTTCTGCTGGCTCTGAGCTGTGAGAAGACGCTTCCATATTAAGTTTACCTTCTCCGAGGTGTCTCTAACAAAATCCGAACCCATAGAGGGTCTCTCTTTTACCTCCGTCCAACAAATCGGAGAACGACATGACCTCCCATAAAGTTTCTTATAGGATGCTATCTGTATGCTCGCCTGATAACTGTTGTTGTAGGCGAACTCTACTAAGGGTAAATGTTCTTTCCAGCTACCCTTGAGATCTAGGACACATGCCCGGAGCATATCCTCTAATGTCTAGATAGTCCTCTTCGGCTGACCTTCCGTTGGGGGATAAAAAGACGTGCTCATCATTAACTGTGTTCCCATGGCCCGTTGGAAACCCTCCCAAAATTGAGTCGTGAACTTGGGATCCTTATTTGATACTATATTTATGGGCACCCCATATAACCGGACTACTTCCTGTATATACAGCCTGCAGAATTCCTTAAACGTGAAGGTCATTTGCACAGCCAAAAAGTGTGCCGACTTTGTAAACCAATCCACTACGACCCACATTGCGTCATGCCCTCGCGATGTCCGTGGCAAGTGGGTCACAAAATCCATCGTGACGTATTCTCACTTCCACTCAGCCACCTTCAAAGGCTGGAGCAACCCGACTAGTCTCTAGTGCTCAACCTTGACTTGTTGATACGTGAGACATCGACTAACGAAATCTCTGACGTACCTCTTTATCCCGCTCCAATAATACTGGTGATGAAGATCATGATATATCTTTATGCAGCCTGGATGCACAACAAAATGAGAGCAATGAAACTCCCTGAGGATCTCCTCTCTCAAATTTGTCAACTAGGGAACTACTATCCTTCCCCTAAATTGAAGACCACCATTCGTGTGAATGACCCATACCTCATCACCTGTACCCGACCATACCTGGTCTCTGATGGACAATATCTCTGTGTCCTGTCCCTGGGAATCAATCACTCTGCTCAGTAGGAAAGGCGTAGCCACCAAACTCCTCAAAGTGCCTTGAGCCTGACTCCTGTAGTATAGCCCGAACTACCCCACAGTCTCGAGCATCTGCCATTCCCGGGAAGCCACACTGGTCAAGACTCTCCGTGACTTTCGGCTAAGTGCATCAGCCACCACATTTGCCTTACCGGGATAGTAATACAAAGTGAAGTCATAATCCTTTAAATACTCCATCCATCCGCGTTGCCTCATGTTGAGGTCTCGGTGTGTAAAGATGTGCTTCTGACTTTTATGGTTTGAAAACACCTCGAATTACTTACCGTATAAATAATGGTGTCAATCCTTCAAGGCAAAGACAATGGTCGTCAACTCCATATCACGCATAGGGTAATTCTACTCCTGGTTCTTTAATTGCCAAGAACCATAAGCTATCACTCTCCCGAACTACATCAAGACACAACCAAGTCCGTCCTTGGACCCATCATAATACACTATGTACTTCTGTCCCCTCTCTGAAACTATCAGAATTGGAGCTGAAGTAAGCCTCCCCTTCAACTCTTGGAATGCCTTCTCACACAAGTCATCCCACTGAAACTTGACTTTCTTCTGGGTTAATCTTGTCATAGGTGCAGCTAATCGGGAGAAGTCCTCAATGAACTTTCAGTAATATCCCACCAATCCTAAGAAACTGTGTATCTCAAAGACAGACTTCGGTCTCTCCCAACTCATAACCGTCTCAACCTTCTCCGGGTCAATTAACACACCTGAATTTGACACCACTTGTCCCAAAATTTTTACCTCCGTAAGCGAAAATTCACACTTGCTGAACTTGGCGTACAACTGATGGTCTCTTAAGGTCTGGAGAATAATCCGCAAGTGATCCACATGCTCCTCCTCAGACTTGGAGTAGATCAAAATGTTGTCAACAAATATCATGAAAAAATGATCTAAGTAGGGTTGGAACACCCTATGCATGAGATCCATGAATACCGCCAGGGCATTCATCAATTCAAAAAGGCATGGCGGTAAACTTAAAATGCCCATACCGAGACCTAAACGTCGTCTTAGGAATGTCTGTCTCCCTAACCCTCAACTGATGGTAACCCGTGTGTAGATCTATCTTGGAGTAGACCCGCGCCCCTCTCAGTTGATCAAATAAATTATCAATCCTCGGCAAAGGATATCTATTATTGATAGTAAGCCTATTCAATTATTGGTAATCTATACAAAGTCGAAGAGTCTTATCTCTCTTCTTGGCAAATAATACCGGAGCGCGCCAAGGTGAAGTGCTCGGTCTAATAATGCCCTTGTTCAACAATTCTTGTAATTGGACCTTGAGTTCTTACAACTCAGCTGGTGCCATTCTATGCGAAGTCATAGAAATGGGCGATGTACTGGGGTACAACTCAATAGTGAAGTCTACATCCCTATGTGGAGGTAATCCTAATAGTTCGTCTAAAAAAATGTCCTCATACTCACACACCACTTGAGGTAGACCAAACTTCTATCTCGCTTCGTTCTCCAGGATAAGGCTCACAAACCAATCCATTAACTGCTCGTGTCAACAAGAATCGTACATGGATTTGGGTAAGACATCATGCTTTTTCCCTGGAACTTGAAACAAACACCCTCTAATGTGTAGGAAGTTACCCTTTTATAATCACAATCAATGATGACTCGATGTGACATCAACTAGTCCATCCCAATGATGACATCACACTTTGACATGCCCAAGACCCTAAGGTCCATGGTGAGTAGAATTCCTGAGATCTCTAGCTCACAACCCTGACATATCTAATTAATACTCACCCTAGTCCCTAGGGGAGAACTCACATGCAATGACTATTCTAAGGTCTCTACCTCAAAGTCCAAATCTCTCACACATGATATAGATATAAATGAATGAGATGCATTAGAGTCAAATAATACCCTTGCCCATATGCGAGAGAATAAAAATGTATCCTAAATAACTGATGGATCCATTGACTTAGTCTGAGGAATGATGGTGTAGATACGCCCTTGGGTCCCCGAAGTCTCGGCCTGTAATCCCTGTCCTCGACCTCGATCCTGACCCATGCCCTGGCCCATCTGACCTGATTGTGGGATCCCCACACGTGAAGTAGAAGGGGATTGTGCAGAACCTTGGAACTGATACTAACTTCCTTGGCCCATGGTGGGGTAGGGACGTATGTATTGAGTTTGTGGCTATCCCACTGATGACTAAGACTGTGGTGTCCCATAACTCTAAGATCCCTTCCTCTGAGGACAATCCCGCCTCACGTATCCCGACTGATGGCATAAATACCAAGTCTTTTGACCTGCCTGATAGGTTGTCCTAAAGTTTTCCCTGCCTTGGGAGGATTGACCTAGACCTTGATAGCCACGGCCCTATATCTGGTGTCCCTAGGTAGAAGTCTGTTGTCTTTTTTCTGAACTAGAAGAAGATGATTGACTCTCCTTCTTCTTCTCCTTAGCACCCGCTTCCCGGATGCTCCGTATGTTATCAACCTCTCTTTTAATGGTTATAGTTTTCTCGATCATCGAGTCCAAATCTTGTAGCCAATGGCCCACAATTTTACCCTGGATGGACAATTTCAAGCCATCCTCAAACTCCTCACTTTGGCCATGTCTGTGGCCACGTAGTCATCGGCGAAACGGGCTGACTCAGTAAACTTAACCACGTACTCCCTCACCGTCATAACCCCTTATTTCAAATCCAAGAATTCTTAGGCTTTAGCATGTAGAACAACCGATGGGAAGTACTTGCCCAATAAGAGCTCCTGAAACTCTCCTCATGTCATTGCCTCTAGGTTCTTCGATGCCCTTGCCCAATTCCACCACAGATGTGTTTCTCCTTCTAGTTGGAATGCAACTAGCCTTATCTTAGTGGTATCGGAGGTGATCTACATGACCTCTAAAATCTTGTCGACTTGCTGGAATCAATGGCTGACCACCATCGGATCCGCCCCTACCATGAATACTAGTAAAATTCAAGACAAAACCGTGATTATATAAATATATCACAAATTACATATATGTTATTTGCCTATTATAACATTCAAATACGATAGTATTTTTTATTTCAATATGAAATATGTCTTATATTATTGTCATTCAACTCGTCATTTATCAAACGTCGACCTGTTTATGATTCTTGTATTATTTCTTTGTCATTAACTGATATTTGGAAGTTACAGTAACTTCTTGCTGAATCAAACTTACACAATTACAACTACTAAACGTATGACAAAATTAAAGGTTGATGCTTGTTTTGTTTTTGAGAAAAAAAACAATGCTATAAAAATTCTCCGTGGATTTGAATAATTCAAGAAATTGTGCATAACCTACAAACGGAGGCATTCTTCACACAAAAAAATTATGCCTAAATTTTTTTGACAAATGAGTCAAACGGTTGTAATGGTAGTGGGTTAAAAGATTTTCTGTGCGAACTTGAATAGACCCTAAATGACTCATTTATTTGGCAGGTGACAAGAGTCATGTCCAGTAACTCGTTTAATAAATGAGTCATGCCTGATTTTGAAATTTACATCTATTTAATAAAATAATTGTAGACATGACATAAACCTGCTTAACTTGACACGATTATCAAGTCTATTAGAAAGTAAAAGGATTAAATAATGAAAAAAGGACCACAAGTTCATAGCTAACATCTTTTGAGTCACAAGATATAAGGTAGGAATTTGTTGGTCCAAAAGGACAATTGTAAGAAGTTTGCCTTTATGAAAGAAGTTGGTCTTCATAATTATTCTAACATTAGTATCAGAGGAATTTAGGGTGTTCTTGTGTTTTTGGATTAATTATCAATAATTTAAAAATACTATTTTTGTGAAAAAACTTTGAACAGACTTTAATGACATCTTGTTCAAACAATATCCAAATTCTCTGAAATTTAAATATGTTATAGTCTATATAAACAGAAACTAATCTAAAATTTTTTGTAACAAACGACCTCGTGGGACTAGTAGAGGAGATACAGATTTCTAAAATCTACAAACCACACTGCTAAGCCTAGTCCAGGAATAAAATGTTAACTAGTATTAAACTTACTTTTTAATATTTTGTTTAATTATTTTTTGTTATTACTTATATATTAAATTTTCAGTTGCTGAATACCAAAAATCTCCAACAGCTAGTATTCCAACAGCCACAAAATTTAATTTATTATCTAATTAAATATAGAAGTAATTATAGCCTATTAAACACATATATTATTTGTATATATATACACATATTTTTAGTATAGAAGATAAACAATCGGATATCAACAATTTTTTTAATATATAAGTTTTGGGCAATATTCAAAGGTGTGTGTGAAGTTTCTACTTCATTCGATTGTGCAGATCTGAGTGAAGCAACAGTCAATAGATTGAGTTGTTGTATCCTAGGGATGACACGTTACTGCCTTCTGCGCTGCTATTTTTTCATAAAATGGCGTGAATCATCTTAAGAGATCAACCTAGTCCGCGCCTCACTCTGCCGTTCACTTTATTTGCATCCAATTTTTTCAACAATTTAAGATGATTCATACTTGGTGGAGAATTCTATGATAGCCACTATTTCATCTATTGGGTCAAACAATCTTAACAACCGTTTCGATTGAGTGAACAATTCTTCAAAAAATGGGCGAAGAAAGTTCTATTTTTGTTATATCTCAAATTGATGAAGGTCGCATGGATTCTCATTACAAAAAATCCAAATAAGGTGAACAAGGAATGTATGACTACAGAAGAGTTAGCAGAGTATGAAAATAATTTAGCACTATGAGAAACTGACGAAGATAATTGTTGTAATTATTTGCTCAATTGTTTTTCCGATGAGTTATATGATTACTATTCCAATTCCTATTCATATTCTTCTGCCAAGAAGATTTGGAAAGCTTTGGGGGCAAAGTATGACATAGAAGAAGCAGCAACGAAAAAATATGCTTGTAGCCACTATTTTAAATTTTAAATGGTGGAAAATAAACTGTAATTGCTCAATCACATAAGTTATATATGATTGTTCACGAAATTGTGTCCGAAGGAATCAAGGTAGATGAACAGATGCAAGTAGCAATAGTTATCGACAAACTGCCGGTTTCATAGAAGGAGTATCAAAAGGGACTTTGTCACAAGTAATCAGAATTAAGCATGGTGAATCTAATGGCTTGACTTCGAATTGAGGGAGAGGCCAGAAAACAAGACAAGACCAACGACACTAACGGGAATCTCAATGGTAATGGAAACAACAATAAGGTACATTTTATCACATCTAATGATAACGTCTCTAAGGGTTAAAATAATAGAAACAGTGTCTATTTGAAGCCTAGAGGTAATAACATGAAAAAGTTTAATAGAGCTTATAAAAATCATTTTCAAAAGAAATGGAACCAATCACCAAACCAAGGACACCCTTCCAAACAAGTACCATATAATAAAAATAATCAATCAAATAATGGTGTTTGTTTTGTGTGTAAAAAGTCTGGCCATTTTGCAAAAGATTGTCATTTTAAAAAATAGGGTTATGCTCCTCAAGCTAATATGACTGAGGAACCTCTTATTGCCATAATTTATGAGGTTAATTTTATTGAGAATAGTGAAGGGTGGTGGGCAGATTCTAGAGCTTCCAAGCATGTTTGTCATGATAAATCTTGGTTCAAGTCTTTCTCTCCCGTTGAAAATGATAAAAAAAGTGTTGCTTGGTAATTCACATACTGTGAGTGTTTTGGGCATGGGAGATGTCCAACTCAAATTTGTCTCTGGCCGAGTTTTGACCCTAAGAGATGTTCTTCACACTCCTGAAATCATAAAGAATTTAGTTTCTTGTTATCTTTTAAATAAGACTAGTTTCAAACAAACCATAGAATCTGATCAGTTTGTTTTGACCAAGAATGAGTCATTTGTTGGAAAATGTTATGCTTGAGATGGTATGTTTAAACTGAATGTTGAAATGAATAAAACTACTTTTTCGTTTACATTATTTCTTGTTTGAATATGTGACATGCTCGTCTTTGTCGTGTTAATAGCAAATATTTGAAAAATATGAGCCATGTAGGTTTATTGCCTAAGTTACACAATAATTTTGAAAAATATGAATATTGTAGCATGACAAAAATAACAAAACAGCCTCATATCAAAGTGAAAAGAAATCCTGAATTATTAGAATTGATACATACGAACATATGAGAATTTGAAGGGGTTTTGACTAATGGTGGAAAAAGTTTATTTATAACTTTCATCGATGACTTTTCAAAATACACTTATGTTTATTTTATGAAAAAATTAAAGTGATGCTTTTGAAAAACTCACCATTTTTATTAAAAAAGTAGAAAATTATTTTGATAGAAAAATTAAACAATTTAGAAGTGATAGAGGTAGAGAGTATGAATCACTTGAATTAATTAAACATATACAGTCTTTAAGAATTGTAACACCCCACCCACCACGTGTCAACATATTGTCCGCTTTGGGCCCACTGGCCCTCACGGTTTTGTTCCTCTCGGGGGTTCCCCAGGAAAAGGCCTGTTGACAAGTGAGGCGAAGGGCTCACATATAAGCCCAGCAACTCCCCCTCTTTCAGCCGATGTGGGATACAAGGATATCACAATCCACTCCCCTCAGGGCTGCACGTCCCCGTGTAGCTGCCAGCCCCGAGTCACGGACTACCGTTCTCCTCCCCGTGCCTGTCCACCACGTGACCCGTGCAGGGCCCCACCCTCGGACCGGGCAAGGGTCGGCTCTGATACCATTCTGTAACACCCCACCCACCACGTGTCAACATATTGTCCGCTTTGGGCC
>CM042188.1:23267937-23307001 GCA_023539305.1 Ilex asprella | reverse complement strand
GCTCGCCAGCCCCGAGTCACGGACTACCGTTCTCCTCCTCGTGCCCGTCCACCACGAGACCAGTGTAGGGCCCCACCCTCGGACCGTGCAAGGGTCGGCTCTGATACCATTCTGTAACACCCCACCCACCACGTGTCAACATATTGTCCGCTTTGGGCCCACTGGCCCTCACGGTTTTGTTCCTCCCAGGGGTTCCCCAGGAAAAGGCCTGTTGACAAGTGAGGCGAAGGGCTCACATATAAGCCCAGCAACTCCCCCTCTTTCAGCCGATGTGGGATACCAGGATATCACAAGAATAGTTCATGAAACTACACCACCATACTCCCCTCAATCTAATGGTGTAGCTGAACACAAAAATAGAACTTTGATCAACTTAACCAATGTTATGTTAGCTAGTTCTAGTGCACCTAAAAATTTGTGAGGAGAAGCAGTTTTAACTGGAAATTATGTTAAGAATAGAGTTCCTCGTAAACAAAATCTAGTTACTCCTTATGAACTGTGGAGAAAAAGAAAACCTAACTTGAGTTACATTAGAGTATGGGGTTGTTTAGCTTATGTTAGGATGACTGATCCTAAAATTCCTAAATTAGGAATAAGAGCATTTAGATGTGTATTCATTGGATATGCACTAGCTAGTAAAACGTATAGATTTTTAGACCTAGAGAATAATGTGGTAATTGAATCACTAGATGCTATATTTCATGAAGATAAATTCTCTTTCAAATATAAAAATAGTGGGGGTGATGATAATATGTAACGCCCCAAATATCGGGGGTCCTTAATTTAACGGAATTCGGGTAGAGTCTCCTATGTACGGAGAGCTCTACCCAAAACACAACCTATGCACTTATACTACAGTGACCACACCATGTCCATTTATAAGTAGACATTACTATCTAAAACCATTTACATTACGAGAGCACTAAGATAACCCATAAATAAATGAGACATCATCCCTCATCCATAAATATTTACAACATTATCCCAAAAGAATATGCCATCTTTAGACTTTACATTCCCAAACATTAACTATTATAGCGCAGCGAAAATTATAAAAGATACATTCCCAAACATTAACTATTATAGCGCAGCGAAAATTATAAAAGATATCTAGACTACACAGTGTTTCAAAAGAATATCATAGTCTAGAACAAAAGAAAACAAAATCTCTAGATGTCCCCCTCGGGATCCTAGTATCCCTGTAATGAAGCCTCTCCATGGCCCAGCTCATAAGCACTGACTCCTCCTCTGGCCCATAATCTGTAAAATGTCTAACTGTAGGGGGTGAGCACGAAGCTCTATAGAGTTTCATACTTCCCGAAATTCTTGTAGAAACTATTTCTGGTACAATAAACCATAACCAAAATGTATCTCAAGTCTGATGTAAGACATTGCATGAATAAGCATATCAAGAATATCCTGACCCACACACACACAAATCCTCGCAAGGATATCAAACTTTGGGAATGGCGTCAACCAACTACATTGTCCCATACCAATACGCTAGCAATAAAAAATCCAACCCAGGCATAGTATACTAATCCTCATACACGGCACCCGTGAGCGATAGTAGTTTGGTCCTCGCAAGGCCCAACCCCACTACGAGAGGTAGGATAGTTCAAACCCATACAGAGTGAGAAACGCAGCTACCCAATCTATGATACCCGGTCAACGGGCATCCATGGTCATTCAAACACCTCCAAGAGATACCATACTCCACAATTTCTCAAAATAACAAGCATATACCAAAATCTCCAATTTCACATTTACATTACTATAGAATAATTGAAAAGAAAATAAGCAAGAGATTATTATAAACATCATTTGTTGCACAATATCAAACACTAAGTTTTGAAAGTGAAAACCAAGGAAATACCAAGAGAAAAGTCCATTTTCCTTAAAAATCAATGTTTAAAGATGAAAAAGAAAGATATAATGATTACCAAACCATCACATGGTTCAAAACATGACATTGATTGCAAGAATATAAAGAATCAAAGATTTGCTAACACATATCCAAGATTTAGAGAAAGACACACATATATATACCTAGCCTCAATGTGAGAGATTGAGAGAAAACTACTACCATCTTCCTTAGTTTTGTGTGAAGACCATGAGGATTTGATCTACTTTGAGGTGAGAATCCCCTTACTTCTTCCTCCCCAAAGCTCTCTAGGGTTAGAAATGGGTGAAATGGGGTGAATGAGGCGGCTTTGGTGTATTTAGAAGGCAAGAATTGGGAAAAAATCGCGACTGATCTGGATAAATATATATGGTACCGTCCGGACGGGCCTTGGGCGTCCAGACGGTGGCAACTTTCTGTCCTAACTTTCTATCCCAAATTCCAGAGCAGTTTTTACCTATTTAGGAGTCGATTTAGGAAATTTTTGTGAAATACACTTTGTAGCTCCGGGTGTCTACTATCTATTGTCAAATTTTCAGATCAAATGGACATTAGTATAAAAAGTTATGGCCAAAATACTAGGCAGTGTCCAAAATCCTAAATTCCCAAATTTTCTATAAAGTGTGATTTCACTCCGGAATACTTCGAAACTTCTATAACATACCTTATTACCTCAACTAATATTTTTATTTCTACTCTTACAATCTACATATTTCATACATACACCATTACACATATAAGCATCTTCAAAAACACTTACCTGCTAAGTAGTTATAAAATAAAAGTGCGGGGGTTTACAATCCACTCCCTTAAAGAAAGTTTCATTCTCAAAACTTACATCAAGTAGTGAATAAATACGGATACTTATCCCACATCTCTAACTCCGGTTCCCAAGTAGCTTCTTCCGCTCCATGATGTTGCCACAAGACTTTGACCAATTTGATGACTTTGTTGCGAAGCACCTTCTCCTTGGCGTCGAGAATCTTCACCGGTTGTTCTTCATAGGTTGCTCTGTCTTGAATTTTAATATCTTCCAAATCTACGTCCAGAGTTGCATCCAATTGACACTTCCTCAACATCGACACGTGGAACACGTCATGTGCCCCGGACAACTTAGCTGGTAACCGCAACTAATACGCTGCTTTGCCCACAACTTTGATCACTTCAAATGGCCCAGTATATCTTGGCCCTAACTTTCATTTCTTGTCGAATCTAAACACTCCCTTTTTGGGTGACACTTTGAGGAATACATAATTCCCCTTTTGAAATTCCAAGGGTCTTCGTCGTCGATCCGCATAGCTTTTCTTTCTACTTTACGCCATACGTAGCCTTTCCCGGATGAGTTGAATCTTCTCGGTAGTTTCTCGAACAGTGTCCGGCCCAAACAAGCTACTTTCTCCGGCTTCCAACCAACAAGTAGGAGATCTACACTGTCGTCCATGCAATGCTTCATAAGGCGCCATTCTGATGCTTGCCTGATAGTTGTTGTTGTATGCAAATTCCACCAACAACAAATAATAGCTCCAACTCCCCTAGAAGTCCAACGAGCAAGCACGTAACATATCCTCCATAATCTGTATCACCCTCTCGGATTGGGCATCCGTTTGGGGATGAAAAGCTGTTCCAAAATGTAACTCTGTCCCCATGGCTTGTTGTAGACTTTTTCAAAACCGCGCCACAAATTGAGAATCACGATCCGACAGGATAGAAAGCAGAACTTCATGCAATCGCACAATCTCACGGATATACAGCTGGCTCAAGGTCTCGAATGTGTCCATGGTCTTCATACCCAAGAAATGAGTGGACTTGGTGAGTCTATCCACAATAACCCATACTGCATTATGCCTGCTAGATGTCTGTTTTAAACCTGACACGAAATTCATGGTGATGTGATCCCACTTCCCCTCTGGGATAGGCAAAGACTGTAGTAATTGTAACGCCCCAAAAACTCCCTTGGACGACATTACATTTTAAACACCATTTGTTGCATGAGAGCACTAAATAACTCCATAAATAAAAAAGTTTTATTCATCAACCATTAATATTTTAACCAATTCGGGCAGAATCTCTTTTGTACAGGGAGCCCTACCCAAAATACAACCTATACAATTATACTACAATCGACTACACCGGGTCCACATATGCATAGCTATTGACCACACCGGCTCCATTTATCCATCATAAAATAAACTTTCATTTACCATATATCATATCCACACTATCATCTCAAAAGAATAGGCCAAGCAATGACATTTACATTCCAACAGAATTACACTTAAACATAGCAGAGGAATAAAAAAAACACTATGTTATACATAATCGTAAGTACATTCCCTAGTCTAGCACAAAATAAACTACATCTCGAGATGTTCCACTCGAGATCAAAGTATCCCTCTAAGGAAACCACTCTATGGCCCGACTCGTGAACACCGAGCTCTTTCTCTGTCACATAATCTAAAAAATGTGTAACAGTAAGGGGTGAGCACAAAGCTCAACAGAAAAATCCTTCCAAACCCAAACAAGGTTTAAGAAAATATATAAAAACAGTCGATCTCATTTTACAAATAGCATACATAATCTTTGAAGAAAAACAGGAACATTTCAAAACAGATCCCAAGTTATGGTAACAATAATAATTTAATGAATAAATGGAACCATTACAAAATCACTAATAAATTCCACCATAACCGTCAAGTTCTTGCAGAATCCCATACTTCTCAAAACTCTTGTAGAAACCGTATCTGGTAGAATGAACAAATACCAACAACTACCTTCATATTACCATTACAACATGTATCTCCGCTATGATGTAAGGCAATCCACATGAATCGACACATTGACTAATATCTATGCCCACACATAAACTAATCCTCGCAAGGATATCAAATTTAGGGAAGGGCGTCTACCGACTACATTGTCCCTTACCAATGCACCGAAAAAAATGAATCAAACCCAGGCATAGTATACTAATCCCCATACACGGCACCCGTGAGAGAATAGTAGTTTGGTCCTCACAAGGCACCAATCCCACTACGAGTGGTAGGAAAAAGGCCAACCCACGCGGAGCAAGCATAACATCTACCCACCCTACGATATCTCGTCAAAGGTCATCCATGGTCATCCCACATTCATAAGAGATATAATACCAAACCCATTTCCTCCATTTACAAGCCTATCCCAAAAATCTCCAATTTAACATAAGACAATTCTAATAATAATTTAAGAAAAATACAAGAGATCACAACCACCTCATTTTTGCTACTCCACACAAAGCACTTCATGAGAAATCAATATTAAATGAGAAATTTAAGAAGAACATTCATCATTCTCCAAAAAATAGGGATTTCAAGCAAGTAAATAGATTTCATAGGTCTTCAACTTTAACTTTGTATAAAACATGATAATATTTGTAAGAGAACCAAGAAATAAAGAATCCATAGCAAATACATATGATTAGAAGTCCAAAACATACATATATAATAACTCTAGCCTCAATGTGAGTGAATGGAAGGAAACCCCTACCTTTTTGTTCTAGAATTCTAGGGCTTGAATCTTAAATCACCCTTAGATCTTGTGTTTTTCCCCTTTGATCTTGAGTTTCTCTCTTCTTTTTTTTCTCTCTAAGTGTTTCCAGGGTTAGGAGTGGAGTAATGAGGCTAAAAAAGGCGTGCTTAAGTATTTATACTAGGAGAAATAGCCCCCTGTGTGCGATTCTGGAAAGTAGAATCCGTAAGTAACGTTCGAACGTAATTAACGTTCGAACATCCTTGACCTTCGAACGTTGGTTGCTCCTAGTACTTTTATATCTTCAGTAGAGCTCTGGAAAAACCAAAGTACTGGGACTCACTTACATTCGAACGTCCCCAACGTTTGAACGTCCATCCCAGTTTCTGCTGAAACGTCAAGTGAAGTTTTTGCCTGTCTAGAAGTCAATTTGAAAAGTTTTCATGAAACACTATTTTGTATCTCTAGAAGTCTACTATCTACTGTAAAAATTTCAGATCAAAATGATTTCAAAATAAAAAGTTAAGATCAAAACATTAAGGCAGTATTCCAAAAATTTTTTTTACCCAAATTCTCTTTAAAGTGTGTTTTAACTCCGGAATACCCCCAAAATTTTACAACATACCCTATTACCTCAAATAACTTTTTTATTTCTACTCTTAATATCTACTTAGTTCATGCATACTTCATTACATATATTAGCATATCTAAACATAACCATGTTAATATATAGCGATACGAATATGGAGGTTTACAATCCACCCGTTTAAATAAAGTTTTTTCCTCGAAATTTACTTTAAGTAGAGAACAAGTGAGGGTACTTCTTTCGCATTTCCAGCTCCGGTTCCCAAGTAGCTTCCTCCACTCCGTGATGTTGCCACAAAACCTTTACCAATTTAATGACTTTGTTGTGAAACACCTTCTCCTTGGCATCGAGAATCTTCATCGATTGTTCTTCATAGGTTGCTCCATCATCTCAATATCCTCCAAGTCTACGACATGTGTTGCATCCGATTGACACTTTCTCAACATCGAAATATGGAATACGTCATGTACGCTTGATAATTGAGCCGGTAACCGCAATTGATACGCCGCTTTGCCCACAACTTTGATCACTTCAAATGGCCCATTATATCTTAGCGCTAACTTTCCCTTCTTGCCAAATCTAAATACTCCTTTTTTGGGCGACACCTTGAGGTAAACATAGTCCCCTTCTTGAAACTCCAATGGTCTTCGTCTTCTATTCGCATAGCTTTTCTGTCAGCTTTGTGTCGTACGTAGTCTCTCCCGGATGAGTTAAATCTTATCTGTAGTCTCTCAAATAATTTCTGGCCCAAATAAACTACTCTCGTCCGCTTCTAACCAACAAGTAGGCGGCCTACATGGTCTTCCATACAATACTTCATACGGTGTCATCCCAAAACTTGCCTAATAGCTGTTGTTATACGCAAACTCCACCAACGCTAGATGATCACTCCAACTTCCCTTGAAGTCCAACCCTCAAGGCTGTAACATATCTTCTAGAATTTGTATCACTCTCTCCGATTGACTATCCGTTTGAAGATGAAACGCAGTGCTAAAGTGTAACTTCGTCCCCATAGCTCGTTGTAGACTTTGCCAAAATTGTGCCACAAATCGCGAGTCACGATCTGACACAATAGAGAGCAGAACTCCATGCATCCTGACAACTTCACGGATGTAGAGCTTGCTCAAGGTCTCTAAGTTATCTGTGGTCTTCATACTCAAGAAATGGGCAGACTTGGTGAGTCTATCCACAATAACCCTTACTGCATTATGACCGTGCATCGTTCGTGGTAAACCCGACATGAAGTCCATGGTGATGTGATCCCACTTCCACTCTGGGATAGACAAAGACTGTAGTAATCCTCCTGACTTTTGATGTTCGATCTTCACTTGCTAACACACCGCACATTTTGAAACGTATCTAGCCATATCCTTCTTCATTCCCATCCACCAATACTGCCTTTTCATGTCCTTGTACATTTTGGTACCACCCGGATGTATGGAGAACTTGAAACGATGGCACTCGTCCAACACTTCTTTCCTTACTTGGTCATCATCGGGCACACATAGCCTCCCTCGAAACCATAACTCATCCCCATTTATCGCTCAATTCTCAACAATCTCATTCCCCTCCAACTTTCCCCAGATAGCTTCTAACTCGGTGTCTAATCGTTGCAACTCTACGATCCTTTGTCGAAGCATCGGTTGGGCAACAAGATTGAATAGACATGCTCGATCCTCTTGTCTATCCACCCATAGGTCAAATTCCTCCAAGGCATTCACCATCTTCCACTTATTCACAGCAAGGAAATTGATTTTACCTCGAGACTTCCTACTCAGTGCATCTGTTACTACGTTCTCCTTCCCCGGATGATAGTTGAGTGTGAAATCGTAGTCTTCTAGGTACTCAATTCACCTTTTTTGCCAAAGATTTAAGTCTTTCTGGGTGAATATGTACTTAAGGCTCTTATGATTCGAATACACTTGGAACTTCTCTCCATACAAGTAATAACTCCACAACTTAAGAGCAAAGACCACAGCGGCAAGCTCCAAGTCGTGAGTGGGATAATTATGCTCATGAGTCTTGAGTTGCCTCGAGCCATAAGAAATCACCTTTCCTCCTTGCATTAGCACACATCCCAAGTCTCGTAGCAAAGCATCGGTGTAAACATCGTATCCTTCCCCACTGCTCGGAATAATGAGGACATGAGTCATTGTCAACTTCTCCTTCAAGGTGCGAAAGGCTAGTTCACACGCTTGAGTCCATAAGAATTTCTCCCCCTTCTTTGTAAGGCGAGTCATCGGCATCTCAAATTTTGAAAATCCTTCTACAAACCTCCGGTAGTAGCCCGCTAAAGCCAGAAAACTACGTATTTCCGTCACATTCTTCGGTGGTTCCCATTTCATCACGGCTTCAATCTTAACGAAATCAACAGCTACGCCCTATTCAGACACAACATGGCCTAGGAACTTCACTTCCTTCATCTAAAACTCACATTTGCTCATCTTAGCATATAACTTATGCTCCCTCAAAGTTTGGAGCACAATCGTGAGATAGCGTTCATGTTCCTCGTGTGTCCGTGAATAGATCAATGTGTCATCAATGAACACAATGACAAACTGATCTAAGTATGACCGAAATACCCTGTGCATCAAATCCATGAAGGCTATGGGTACATTAGTCAATCCAAACGGCATCACCGTATACTCGGAATGACCATACTGGGTATGAAAAGCAGTCTTAAGAATATCCTCCCCTTTGATCCGCAATTGGTGGTACCCTATGCGAAGGTCAATCTTGATGTAATACTTAGAACCCCTCAATTAATCGAATAGGTCATTTATTCGTGGCAACAAATATCTATTCTTCACTGTCACCTGATTCAACTTTCGGTAATCCGTGCACAACCTCAGTTTTTCATCCATTTTCTTCACAAAGAGGACTGGGGCTCCCCAAGGTGAAATACTCAAACGGATAAACTCAATATTCAATAATTGGTCCAACTACTTCCTTAGATCCTTCAACTCCAAAGGTTCCATACAGTAGGGAGCAATGGATATGGCTTTGGTTCCCGACTAGCGGTCAATCTTGAACTCAATCTCCCTATAGGGAGGGAACCCGAGTAATTCATCTAGGAAGACATCCAAAAAATCCGATACTATTATCACCACGTCCCCATGAAATTTATCCTGATCGTCTCCCATCAAACTAGCTAAGAAACTCAAATGGCTTCCCGCCTTCGCTTTCAAGAATTGACTACCCATAGTCGGAAATGGATGGGAAGAACTTCGGTCATTGATGAAACTGAAGGTTACTCCTCTCGGTAAATGAAACGTAATCCGTTTGCAGAAACAATCCATTACCGCCCGGAATGTGGACAACAAGTTCATCCCGAAGATAACGTCATACCCTTTCATATCTAAAGCAACCAAATCCACAATCAATTCGTGCTCTCCAATACGAAGCACACAACCCTTGTAGACCCGGCTAGTACCGAACCGTTCTCCCATAGGCAAGTCAATATTCAATTCATGTTCTAGTTTCTCGAAACACAATCCCAAACTACTAGCATATGCAGTGCGTATGAATGAATGTGTAGCACCGGGGTTAAATAAGATTCGGGCTCAAGAATTATACCTTCAACAACTGCATTGGAGGCCTCTTCCTTCGGTTGGGTCAGGGCAAATACACTCCCTTGAGTGGTGTCACCTGGGGCTAGAGCTCCCAACGGCCTCTGCTGTTGAAGTGGCTTGTTTGCGTTCCTCGCCCTGTGGTTTGGGTGGTCTTGGTGACAAGCAATGAGAAGTTATCTTTGTAGTGCCCAACACCCCCACACACAAAGCATCGGTGCCAACTCTCTCCGGTACACCTTCCACTCCTCGAGCTATCTGAGGTCTCTATCCCACTGCATGATCTGGACGACGATAAGGGGCCGCCCTATGCACTCCACTACTACTGGCACCCATCTGTATTGGGCCTCCCTTCACGAAACTCTGTCGCCGCTAGTTGTATTCTATGTCCCTCTCAACCAGTGAGGCTCTATCAACCAGAGTCCCGGATCTTGAGAGCTACCAACTTCTCCCGTATGACCTGCCTCAGTCCTGCTCAAAGCGCTTGACCCTGTTGGCCTCACTAGAAATAAACTCCGTGGCATAACGGGATAGCTCTTCAAACCTCCTCTCGTACTCAGCCACAATCTGATTGCCCTGTCGTAAAACAAACAAATCGATCTTCATAGGGTCTCGGACGGATTTAGGAAAGTACTTGTCTTGGAAAGTTTGGTCGAACTCCTCCCAAGTGAGTGCATCGGTGTTCCTCTTTCTCTTCATCGATTCCCACCAATGATCGGCCTCTCCATCAAACAAATATATAACTAAGACGACCCTAAGGTCCTCGGCAACTCCCATGCCGTCAAACACCTTTTTCACCCGATAGATCCACCTATCCGCATCCAAGGGATTGGAACTTCCTTGGAAAGTGGGTGGGTGCTGTCTTAGGAACTCTCGAAGAACGGCCATTCTCTGATTCTCATCTCCGTTGCCCGGTACTTGGGCTAGTGGATGGGCTCCACCATTATGGTTATGGTTGTTGTTGTTTATATTATGGCTTTGCACTAGAATGGTGAGCTCCCTCAAGCATTGATATATGTCGTTCATGGCATCGGGAGGTGGTGGTGGTGGTGGTGGTGGTGGTGGATTTGCTTGACCGCCACGACCACGTCCACGTCCTCTTCATCCGTCTAATTTACACATCAATTCACAATTTAGTTCCTTGATATACAAGATATCCTAATAGTCAATTTAATCCCAAGTATAAGACTCGTGTAAAATTTAGGTCAACAATCTTAATCAACCTAATCCTCTCTCTAGTGGTAATCCATAACCTACAGCTCTCAAGTAAGACTTAAAGTCTAAGCTCTGATACCAAAACTTGTAACGCCCCAAAAACTCCCTTGGATGACATTACATTCTAAACACTATACACTGCATGAGAGCACTAAATAACTCCATAAATAAGAAATTTTCATTCAACAACCATTGATATTTTAACCAAATTCGGGCAGAGTCTCCTTTGTACGGGGAGCCCTACCCAAAACACAACATGTACAATTATACTACAATTGACCGCACCGGGTCCACATATGCATAGCTATTGACCACACCCGCTCCATTTATCCATCATAAAATAAACTTTCATTCACCATATATCATATCCATACTATCATCTCAAA
Organism: Ilex asprella; assembly: GCA_023539305.1. NCBI lineage: Eukaryota > Viridiplantae > Streptophyta > Magnoliopsida > Aquifoliales > Aquifoliaceae > Ilex > Ilex asprella. The sequence continues at coordinate 23,295,838 of CM042188.1, read as the reverse complement.
AGAATAGGCCAAGCAATGACATTTACATTCCAAAAGAATTACACTTAAACATAGCAGCGGAATAAATAAAACACTAGGCTATACATAATCGTAAATACATTTTTTAGTCTAACACAAAATAAACTACATCTCTAGATGTCCCACTCGGGATCTAAGTATCCCTCCAAGAAAATCTCTCCATGGCCCGACTCGTGAACACCGATCTCCTCCTCTGGCACATAATCTGAAAAATATTTAACAGTAGTGGGTGAGCACGAAGTTCTATAAAAAAATCTTTTCAAACCCAAACAAGGTTTAAGAAAACATATAAAAATGGTCGCTCTCATTTTACAAGTATCATACATAATCTTTGAAGGAAAACAGGGACATTTCAAAACAGATCCCAAGTTTAGGTAACAACAATAATTTAATGAATAAATGGAACCATTACAAAATTACTAATACATTCCACTATAACCGTTTCTCACAAGTTCTTGCGGAATCTCATACTTCTCAAAACTTTTGTAGAAACCGTATCTGGTAGAATGAACAAATACCAACAACTAACTTCGTATTAACATTACAACATGTATCTCCGCTATGATGTAAGAAAATCCACATAAATCGATACATTGACTAATATCTAGGTCCACACACACACAAATCCTTGCAAGGATATCAAACTTCTGGAAGAGTGTCTACCGACTACATTGTCCCATACCAATGCACCGACAAAAACAAATTCAACCCAGGCATAGTATACTAATCCCCATACACGGCACCCGTGAGCGAATAGTAGTTTTGTCCTCGCAAGGCACCAATCCCATTACGAGTGATAGGAAAAAGACCAACCCACACGGAGCAAGGACAACATCTATCCACCCTACGATATCTTGTCAAAGGCCACCCATGGTCATCCCACATTCATAAGAGATACAATACCAAACCCATTTCCTCCATTTACAATCCTATCCCAAAAATCCCCAATTTAACATATGACAATTCCAATAACAATTTAAGAAAAATACAAGAGATCACAACCACCTCATTTTTGCTACTCCACACAAAGCACTTCATGAGAAATCAATATTAAATGAGAAATTTAAGAAGAACATTCATCACTCTCTAAAAAATAGGGTTTTCAAGCAAGTAAATAGATTTTATGGGTATTCAACCTTAACTTTGTGTAAAACATGATAATATTTGCAAGAGAACCAAGAAATAAAAAACCCAAAGCAAATACATATGATTAGGAGTCCAAAACATACATATATAATAACCCTAGCCTCAATGTAAGTGAATGGAAGGAAATTCCTACCTTTTTGTTCTTGAATTCTAGGACTTGAATCTTGAATCATCCTTAGATCTTGTATTTTTTCCTTTTTATCTTTTCTTTCTCTCTTCTTTTCTTTCTCTCTAAGTGTTTCTAGGGTTAGGAGTGGAGTAATGAGGCTAAAAGGGGCGTTCTTACGTATTTATAGTGGGAGAAATAGCCCCCTGTACGCGATTCTGGAAAGCAGAATCTGTAAGTAACATTCGAACGTAACTAACGTTCGAACGTCCATAGTGCAAATCACTGCCTTATGTTCGAACGTCCTTGACCTTCAAACGTTGGTTGCTCCCAGTACTTTTACATCTTCAGCAGAGCTCTACAGAAACCAAAGTACTAGGACTAACTTACGTTCGAACGTCCCCAACGTTCGAACGTCCATCTCAATTTCTGCTGAAACTTCCAGTGAAGTTTTGGCCGGTCTAGAAGTCGATTTGGAAAATTTTCTTGAAATACTATTTTGTAGCCCTTGAAGTCTACTATCTATTGTAAATATTTCAGATCAAAATGATGTCAAAATAAAAATTTATGATCAAAACACTAGAGTGGTATTCTAAAATTTATTTTTACCCAAATTCTCTTTAAAATGCATTTTAACTCCGAAATACTCCCAAACTTTTACAACATACCTTGTTACCTCAAATAACATTTTTATTTCTACTCTTACTATCTACTTAGTTCATGCATACATCATTACATATATTATCGTATCAAAACATAATCATGTTAATATATAGCGATACGAATGTGGGGGTTTACAGTAATCCTCCGGGCTTTTGATGTTCGATCTTCTCCTGTTGGCACACGGCCCACTTTGAAATGTACTTAGCCACATCTCACTTCATTCCTCTCCACCAATACTGACGTTTCATATCTCTAAACATTTTTGTGCTTCCGGGGTGAATAGCAAACTTAGAGCGATGACACTTTTCAAGTATCTCCTCCTTTAGGGACGAATCATCAGGAACGCATAGTTTCTCCCCATATCTCAATTCTCCATTTCTCAAAGACTAACCCTCCATTGTTTCTCCATTCTCCAGTTTAGCTTGAATCAACACTAATTCAAGATCTAAGCCTTGCAATTCTACAACCCTTCGTTGGAGGGTAGGTTGGGCCACCAGGTTGAATAGGCATGGTCGAGATCTATCTTCTCCAACCCATAGATCATAGCCCCTTAACTGATTAAATAAGTCATTGATTCGTGGTAAAGGGTATTTATTCTTCACTGTAACTCGACTCAATCTCCGGTAATCCGTGCACAACCTTAGTGTCTCATCTGTTTTTTTCACAAAAAGGACCAGGGCTCCCGAAGGAGAAATACTTAAACAGATAAACCCAATGGTCAATAGATGATTCAATTGCTTCCTTAGCTCTTTAAACTCCAAAGGTGCCATCCGATAAGGAGCAATGGATATGGGTTCGGTTCCCGGATAGAGATCAATCTTAAACTCAATCTCTCTCTGTGGAGGTAACTAGGATAATTCATCTAGAAAAATATCCGAAAACTCCGATACTATCAACGCCACGTCCTCATGGAATTTCTCCCGATCATCTCCCATTAAACTAGCTAAGAAACTCAAACGGCTTTCCGCCTTCGCTTTCAAGAATTTACTACCCATAGTAGGAAATGGATGGGAAGAACTTCGGTCATTTATAAAACTGAAAACTACTCCTCCTGTTAACTGAGATGTAATCCGCTTTCGAAAATAATTCATTACAGTCCGAAAAGCAGACAACAAGTTCATCTCGAATATAACGTCATACCCCTTCATATCTAGAGCAACCAAATTCACAATCAATTCATACTCCTTAATATGAAGCACGCAACCCTTGCAGACCCAGCTGGTACCCAACTGTTCATCCGTAGGCAAGTCAATATTCAATGCATGTTCTAGCTTCTCGAAACCCACTCCCAATTTAATAGCATACACAGTACGCATAAAAGAATTAGTAGCACCAAGATCAAATAAAATTCGGGCCCAAGAAATGTAGAGAAAAACGATACCTTCCACAACGACATTGAAGGCATCTTCCTTCGGTTGGGTCAAGGTAAATACTCTCCCCAGAGTGGCACCACCTGGGGCTAGATCTCCCAAGGGCCTCTACTGCTGAAGTGGCTTGTTTGCATTCCCTCGTCTGGTTGCTTGGTTGGTCTTGGTTGAAAGCAATGGGCAGTTAACTTTGTAGTGCCCAAAACCTCCACATGCAAAGCATCGGCATGTGTCAGTGCCAACTCGCTCTGGAACACCTCCCACTCCTCGAGCTATTTGAGGTCGCTGTCCCACTGCCTGATCTGGGCGACGATAAGGGGCCGCCCTCTACACTCTGCTACTACTAGCACCCGTCCGTATCGGGCCTCCCCTGGCAAAACTCTGTCACCGCTGGCTGTCCTCTATGTCTCTCTCCACAAGTGCGGCTCTATCTACCAGTTTCCCATACTCTCAGATCTTGGGAGCCACCAACTTCTCCTGAATGACTGGCCTCAGTCCCTGCTCAAAATGCTTGGCCCTGTCGGCATCCGTAGATATAAATCCCGTAGCATAACTGGAGAACTTGTCAAACCTCTTCTCATACTCGGCCACCATTGTGCTGCCCTGTGGTAGAGCAAGAAAATCGGCCTTCATTCTATCTTTGACTGATTCTGGAAAGTACTTATCTTGAAAGATGTGGTCGAACTCCTCCCATGTAAGTGCATTAGTGTCCCTTCTTCTCTTCACGGATTCCCATCAATGGTCAGCATCCCCTTCCAACAAGTATATAGCCAAACCAACCCTCAAGTCATCGGCAACCCCCATGCTGTCACATATTTTTTTCCAGGCGGATCCATCTGTCCGCATTCAAAGGATTAGAGCTCCCTAAGAAGGTAGGTGGGTGTTGCCTAAAAAATTCCCGAAGGACGACCATCCTCCGATTTTCGTCACCATTGCCCGGTACTTGGGCTAGTGGGTGCGCTCCACCATTGTGGTTGTGGTTGTTGTTACTATTGTTTTCATTCTGGCTTTGCCCTAGAGTGGTGAGCTCCCTCAAGCACTAGTATATGCCATTCAAAGCATCGGGAGGTGGTGGATTTGCTTGACCTCCACGCCCACGCCCACGTCCACATCCTCGTCCTCGTACACCGTTCATCCTGCACATCAAATCACAATTTAGTTTCATTGATGTACAAGATAAAAATTAAAGTGAAATCTAGGATATCTTGTCCTAAGCCTAAGGCATGTGCAAAATTTAACTTGATAATTTCCATCACCTTAATCCTACATTTCTAATGGTAATTCATAACTTACAGCTCCCATGTAAGACCTAAAGTCTAAGCTCTAATACCACTATTTATAACGCCCCAAATACTGGGGATCCTTAATTTAAAGGAATTCAAGCAGAGTCTCCTTTGTACAGGGAGCTCTACCCAAAACACAACATGTGTACTTATACTACATTGACCACACCGGGTCCATTTATAAGTAGACATTACTATATAAAATCATTTACATTATGAGAGCACTAAAATAACCCATATTATAAATGAGACATCATCCCTCATCCATAAATATTTACAACATTATCCCAAAAGAATATGTCATCTTTGATTTTTACATTCCTAAACATTAATTATTATAGCGCAACAGAAATTACAAAAGAAATCTAGACTATAAAGTGTTTCAAAAGAATATCCTAGTCTAGAATAAAAGAATATAACATCTCTAGATGTCCCACTCGGGATCCAAGTATCCCTTTAATGAAGCCTCTCCATGGCCCGGCTCAGAAGCACCGAGTTCCTCCTCTAACTCATAATCTGTAAAATATTTAACTGTAGGGGGTGAGCACAAAGCTCTGTAGAAAATTCTCCCAAACTCCAACAAGGTTTAGAAAAATATATAAAAACGGTCGGTCACATTTCGTAAATAGTATATATGGCTTTTGAAGGAAAATTGTGACATTTCAATAGATCCCAAGTTTAAACAGTAGCAATAATTAAGTAAAAGAGCAAAACCAGTTCTCTAATATACAACCATTCCAAAGAGAAAGCATTTCCAAGTTAACCATATCCAGAATGAATGAAACCAATATACAAGTAATAAAACATTCCACCATAAATCGTTTTTTACAAGTTCTCGTGGAATCCCATACTTCCCAAAATTCTTATAGAAACCATTTCTGGTACAATAAACCACAACTAAAATGTATCTCAAGTCTGATTTAAGACATCCACATCAAGAATATCCTTGCCCACACACACACAAATCCTCGCAAGGATATCAAACTTTGGGAAGGGCATCTACCGACTACATTGTCCCGTACCAATGTACCTACAATAACGAATCCAACCCATGTATAATATACTAATCCTCATACACGGCACCCGTGAGCGATAGTAGTTTGGTCCTTGCAAGGCCTAACCCCACTACGAGTGGTTGGATAGTTCAAACCCATACGGAGTGAGAAACGCGGCTACCCACTCTACGATACCCGGTCAACGGCCACCCATGGTCATTCAAACACCTCCAAGAGATACCATACTCCACAATTTCTCAAAACAACAAGCATATACCAAAATCTCCAATTTTACATGTACATTACTATAGAATAATTGAAGAGAAAATAAATAAGAGATCATTATAAACATCATTTATTGCACAATATCAAACACTAAGTTTTGAAAGTGAAAATCTGGGAAATACCAAGAGAAAAGTCCACTTTCCTTAAAAATCAATGTTTAAAGATGAAAAAGAAAGATATAATGGTTACCAAACCATCACATGGTTCAAAATATGACATTGATTGCAAGAATATAAAGAATCAAAGATTTTCTAACACATATCCAAGATTTATAGAAAGACACACATATATATATACCTAGCCTCAATGTGAGAGATTGAGAGAAAACCCCTACCTTCTTCCTTAGTTTGGTGTGAAGACCTTGAAGATTTGATCTACTTTGAGGTGAGAATCCCCTTCCTTCTTCCTCCCCAAAGCTCTCTAGGGTTAAAAATGGGTGAAATAGGATGAAGGAGGGGGCTTTGGTGTATTTAGAAGGCAAGAATTGGGGTAAAATCGCGACTGATCTGGGTAAATATACATGATACAGTCCGGACGGGCCTTGGCGGTCCAGATGGTGGCAACTTTCTGTCCCAACTTTCTATCCCAACTCCCAGAGCAGTTTTCACCTATTTAGGAGTCGATTTAGGAAATTTTTGTGAAATACACTTTGTAGCTCTGGGTGTCTACTATCCACTGTCAAAATTTCAGATCAAATGGACATTAGTATAAAAAGTTATGGCCAAAATACTAGGCAGTGTTCAAAATCCTAAATTCTCAAATTTTCTCTAAAGTGTGATTTCACTATGGAATACTTTCAAACTTCTACAACATACCTTATTACCTCAACTAAAATTTTTATTGCTACTCTTACAATCTACATATTTCATACATACATCATTACACATATAAGCATCTTCAAAAATAATTACTTGCTATGTAGTTATAAAATAAAAGTGTGGGGGTTTACATAATATGTCAAAGTCTAGTGATATTCTTAATTCATCATTGACCGAAAATATAGAACAAAAAGAATATGGACCTAGGAGGAGTAAGAGGAGTAGAGTAAAAAAAGATTTTGGTTCAGATTGCATTGTTTATAATGTTGCAGGGGATTCAACTAATTTACAAGAAGCCTTAACATCTCCCGATTCAGACTTATGAAGAGAAGCTGTAAATGATGAATATGATTTACTCATAACATACAAAACATGGAGATTGGTAGATTTACTTCCTGGTTGTAAGACTATAGGTTGCAAATGGGTGTTAAAGAGAAAGCTCAAATTTGATGGAACGATAGATAAGTCTAAGACGAGGTTGGTAGCTAAAGATTTAAAAAAAAAAAGAAAATTTAGATTTCTTTGATACGTTTTCTCCTGTCTCTAGAATTACATCCATAAGATTTCTAATATCTATAGCTGCTATACATAATTTAGAAATACATCAAATGGGTGTAAAAACAGCTTTTTTGAATGGTGATCTAGAGGAAGAAATTTATATGGACCAACCAGAAGGTTTTATTCAACAAGGTCATCAAAATAAAGTTTTTAAATTAACTAAATCTTTATATGGTCTTAAAAAAGCGCCCAAGCAATAGCACGAAAAATTTGATCAATGTGTTTTAGCTAATGGGTTTAAGGCTAATGAGAGTGACCAATGTATTTACTTAAAATCTGAAAATGGTGAACATATTATTATTTGTTTATATGTTGATGATCTTTTGATATTTGACACTAGCTTATATGTGATTGAGACTACCAAGGCTTTACTAAACAAAAATTTTGACATGAAAGACTTGGGTCAAGCATATGTGATTCTTTGCATGAAAATCACAAAGAGCATTGATGGAATTATGCTTGATCAATTTTGAAAAAATAGAAATTTTTTTGAAAAAATAGAAATTTTTTGATTGTAAACCTGCTTGCACACCTTTTGATTCAAGCATTCATTTATTTCCAACAGAAAAAGAAAGTGATGTAATTAATCAAATAGAGTATGCAAGCAGAATTGGTAGTCTTAGATATGTCACTGATTATACTAGACCTGATATTTCCTATGCGGTGGGTGTACTTGGTAGATTTACTAGTAGACCTAATATGGATCATTGGAGTGCAATATGTCGTCTTATGAGATATCTAAAAAGAACTATACATGTTGGATTTTTATAAGAATTATCCTGTTATACTGGAAGGTTACTATGATGCAGATTGGAACACCCTATCAGGTGATTCTATGTCCACCACAGGTTAGGTTTTTAATTTAGGTGGTGGAGCCATAAGCTGAAAAACAAAGAAGCAACAAATTATTGCAAAATCAACAATTGATTGCGCTAGCTTCAGCTAGTGAGGAAGCTGGATGGCTTCGCGATTTGTTGTATGATATACCTTTGTCGGCTAAACCACTGTCACATGTGTTAATTTATTGTGACAACAATGTCGTAATAGATAGAGTACGTAATAAGTACTATAATGGAAAATCCATATAAGTGAGAAGAAAGCACAGTACTGTGAGATCATACCTGAATAATGGTGCGATCAATGTTGATTGTGTGAGATTGACTGACAATCTTGCTGATCCGTTAACAAAAGCTCTAGCTAGAGAAAAGATCTGGGCTACATTGAAGGGGATTGGACTCAAGCCTAAATCCAATTAAGTTACATATTAGGATACCCAACCTAAGGACTGGAGATCCCAAGAACTAGGTTAATGGGACAAACGAATCATACAGTGACTTGGTTTGTGAAACATGTACCAATGAAATTTATATCATTGTTGAAATCTTATATTCATTGTCCATCCTTATGGTGTAAAGTACATGTAATCTCATAAAAAAAAATTGGAGGATGAGATCAATATCTTTTAATTAGTTTTATAGCCCTTTTTGGGTGGGATGTCTTAGTTATGAGACATCCTTGATAGACTCACCTATATGAGCGTGGAAGACAGACCGCTTCCTACGAGAATTTGGGATAATTTTCTAGAGCACTCAAGAAACTAGGATAAAGCACAAGGCCGAAAAATGTGCTAGTTTTGGAAGCTTGGTTTTGGACATTTTGAATATCATGTATGTGATATGGTTCTACACACCCTCAAGTAGTCATCATTTAAAGGCTAAGTCCACTTTGACTCTAGTAAAGGTTTAAATGCATTGCCACTTTTGCAATGAAAGATATTCTATTTATTGCTTAGTTACTTATATAGTGTATCTTTTATTAAAATAAGTTGGGGATTGTTAGAATATTTTAACTAAAATAGTATTTTTTATGTATGGGAACTCCATCCCACATCGACTAAATATCAAGAAGTACTTGAGTATATATATATACTAGTGTTATCTAGCCTTTGAATTAAAGAGAGATATTTGGACTCTCATGTGCGCAGGGGTGGGACTAGCGGAGGAGATACGGATTTCTATCTATGAACCACACTGCTAGGCCTAGTCCAGGACCCGAGTAGTGGGTCCCCCTGCCTCGCCTAAATGGAATAAAATATTAACTATTATTAAACCCACTTTTTAATATTGTTTTAAATTATTTTATGTTATTACTTCTATATTAAATTTTCAATTGTTGAATACCACAATCTCCAATGGCTAGTATTCAGACAGCCATATTTTTTAAGTTAATATCTAATTAAATATAGAAGCAATTACAGTCTATTAAACACATATATTATTTGTATAGATATATATGTATACACATATTTTCAGTATAGAAAGATATACAATTTGATATCAATTATTTTTTTAATATATAAGTTTCTAGGCAATATTCAAAGGTGTGTGTGAAGTTTCTGCTTCATTCAATTGTGCAGATCTGAGTGAAGCAACAGTTAATAGGATGGGTTGTTATATCCTGGGGACGACGCGTCAATATCTTCTGCACTGTGATTCTTTCGTAAAGGGGTGTGAATCGTCTTAAGAGACTGACCTAGTCTGTGCCTCATCTTAACGTTCACTTTATTTGCATTCAATTTTTCCAAAACTTTCCATGTCTTCCAAGGAATTTGGATACTTGCAATTGTTAAATACACCATTCAGAAGGCATAAACATATGGAATATAAGTTGGAAACATGTGGTGTTAGTAGACCCACGTTTTTCTTTTCACAATTACAATTGCACTTTGAGTTTCCTTGCATAAAATAAAATGATGATGTTTGTTAGGCAGAAACTCCAAGTTGGATGTTTGTCATTCATACGCATGGGTTTGTATTATTTTTCAAAGCAAAATGCATAAAGTAATCCTCCTTTATATAATGATTGGGTTGCTTGAGAAAGAATTGATTATGGACCATTACACTTAATTATTTATTTCGTTATTTATACATATTCTATATAAATAATGTTGACATGATGGATATGCTAATTGCATTTATTTAGTTATTTAGTATGATCTAAACTAGAATTTCACATCTGGTAGTATTTAAATTGCATTTTTTTTTTATTTAAAGTGGAAACATGCACGAGATGAAATTAGCCATGATCAGTACGTCTAGAGATACTAGATCTAGTGGGATTTTTATTTTGTTTGATGTTAGGAACCAAATTTTTTGCGCATTAATTAAATTAAGTATTAATAATAATCACTTGTGGCGCCGAAGATGATTGAGAACTTAGTGAACTTTCGATTTTGTGACTTGTGAAAGTTATTAATGCTTGAATTTAGATTTTTGTGGCAAAATTCTAAAATTTGTGGTGCTAATATCCCATACACATTTTCTCTGCATGTAGATTAGATTATAATGACAACTAAAAGCATAGTGGTTGAATTAACTAAGGGCGACAAATGGAACAGTGATAACTATGACATATGGCGTTGTAAGATTCGATTTATCCTGTATGAGCAACAAGTCTTGGATACTCTTGACTCTGTTCGGCCAGAGCCTAAGCGACCTCAGACCGGCCAAGATCAAGAAAATTACCAGTTTTTTCGGAATAAGGATCAACTTGTGCGCTATACCATGTAAGCGAGCATACAAGATGACCTTATTCCTAAATTTGAGAATTACTCTACTTCTTACACCATGTGGAAGGCCCTCAAAGAGAACTTTGGTATTACTTGTCTTTTTAGGCTTCATGGTTTGACTCGTTTCAAAAGAAGCCAAAGCATTCAATGAAATAACACTTGAGGGCTATGCCTCTATGATATGGATTTAGGCATTGTTGGACATGTGTTGAACGAAGAAAAAAAAGTTCAAGCTTTACTTCTCTCCCTTCCACCATCATGGGAGTATATGAAACAAAACATGACGCATAATGAGAGTGTGAAAATATTTGAGAATGTATTGTGTCACCTTGAGCTTGAGCTTAAGCTTGAGCATTTGGAGGCTACCAAAGGTGAGAATAGCTCTTATGTTTGTCTAAAGCTGGCTTGTGCAAGACCTCCGGGTCCAAGCGCAAGCACGGTGGGAATAAGTTTAATGCTCAAACTTGGGTTAATCACTTTATTTATAACAAGCACAAGCAGGGAAAAAAAGTTGACAAGATGAATAAAGCTAAGGTATTTGCTATAACTGCAACAAAAATGGTCATTTCACTCGTGAATGCACTGAACCGAAGAAGGTACTCTCTAGTTCTATCCATCTTATTGATTGTTTAGTTATTAGTCAATTTTTTGTTGCTCACTCTCCTAACTCGTGGATTGTAGACTCAAGAGCAACATACCACATAATGAGACACATATTTGGATTTGTATAGTACCGTCATGTTCTAGCTGGAAACAAATGAATTTACATGGAAAATGAGACCAGTGCAGATGTGCTTGGGATTGGCACATACAAAATATAATTGCGACATGGGAACACTCTATACCTTCATGATGTATTATATGCTCCAAGAATCCGACAAAATTTGTTGCTAGTTACTAGCTTAATGAGACTAGATTTTATTTTTCATTTTGACGGCCATCATGTTGGCATTTATAAGGGAACTATATTTTGTGTATATGGTTATGCCATAGATGGTTTTATTGTATTAGATATTGATCATTCTAGTAATGAAACTTATTCTTATGTTACATCTATGGATCCATCCCTACACTCTGCTCCAGCTTGCTTTCATGTACATTTTTTACCCCTTCCCTACAAACCATGACATGTCTTACTTTATATGCCATGTTTCCTCAAGTACTGGAACTAGGGCCTTATGGTCTTAGGCTGACCAGCTTCTGTATTTGTCCTTCCTTTCCTTCTCCCCCCTTGTCACTTAAAGGAAAAAAGACAATGTTGATTCTATTAGATGACATGCAAGATTAGGTCATATTTGGGAAAGATATACTGAACAGATTAACAAGAGAGGGACTTTTGGGCACACTTGCTAAAATCAACTTGCTCACATGTGAAATTTGTCTCGCAGGTAAGAAAACTAGAAAATCATTTGGTAAGACCAAAAGATCTACTATTCCCTTTCAATTAATACACTCAGATACATGTGGCACAATGAATGTGAAGGCAAGACATGGTGCATCCTATTTCACCACTTTTATAGTTGACTTTACGTGCTTCGGTCATGTCTATCTGATTTCTCATAAGTCTGAAGCATTGGATTTGCTGCAAATGTTACATTAAAGAGGTTGAGAATTAGTGAGAAAATAAAATTAAGGTTCTTATAACTGATTGAGGTCACGAGTATCTATCTGAACAGTTTAAAGAACTGTGTGAGGAAAAAAGAATAATCATGCAATTAACAATAACTGGCACTCCGCAACAAAATGTTGTAGCGGAGAGGCAAAATTGCACTTTACTTCACATGGTTAGGTTAATAATGGCGTAGGCTCATCTTTCGATTTCAAACTAGGGAGATGCTTTATTGACTGCTGCCTATATCCTTAACCGAGTGCCATCTAAATCAGTTCCTTCTACCCTATATGAATTGTGAAAAAATAGAAAACCTGACTTAAGTAATTTACAACCATGGGGTTCAGCGGCTTATATACACAATAATTGTCATAAGTATGGGAAGTTAGGTCCTAGAGGGAAGAAGTGTTTCTTCATCTGCTATTTTGAGCACTATAAGGGCTATGTGTTCATTGGTGAATAGCTTGAAGGAAGCATAACTGAAATTGAGTCATGATATGCAATTTTCCTTGAAGATGATTTCTCTAACAGAAGTAATTTGTCTAAAGGAATAGAACTCTATGAGTTAGATGATCCCCAAAGAGATATACCCACTAGCTAGGTAAAGACTAAGAAAATAGTTTCGTCACCTCCTAGGGACAGTGGGAGTGATATATTCAATGGGGAATTAGTTTCATTGGATATAGATCCATACAACACAGAGTTGCATAGAAGCAAGTGTGAAACCATCCATCAACGTTATTTTTAGATTGAAGGAAAAGTTTTCATGGTTGCGTTGCATGATGATGCAGAATCTAAAAATATTAAAGAGGTTCTATCATCATCTACTAGTAATGAGAGGATAACAATAATGAATGACAAGATGAAGTCAATAATGGTTAATCAATTATGGGACTTGGTTAACCTACCGTTTAGGCGAAAGGTCATTGTGAACAAATAGGTTCTCAAAATTAAGCGCAAGGCAGATGGATTCATAGAAAGGAATAAGGTTCGTCTAGTGGCAAAAGGTTACACCTAGAGAGAAGGTGTAGACTACGAGGAAATTTTTTCTCCAATTGTAAGGTTTACCTCAATTTTCATGATTCTAGCCATTGTTGCGCATTTAGATTTAGAACTATATCAAATGGTCAAATGGACATTAAAACTAAATTTCTTAATAGAGAACTAGATGAAGATATCTACATAGATCAACCTGAGGGCTTTGTGGTAGTAGGTCAGGAGAACAAATTTTGTAAACTCCAACGATCCATCTATAACTTGAAGCAATCATCCAGACAAAGGTTTATGAGATTTTATCGAGCTATTACTTCTAATGAGTTTCCAAAGATCGATGAAGACCATTATGTATGTTAAATGGTCTACAGATAGCTTCTTGTTATTGTCATTGTCTATTGACAACATTCTATTGGCTAGAAAGAATACAGAGATGATTGCCACCACTTAAAGGTGGTTGTCCTCAACATTTGAGATGAAGGACTTGGGAGAAGCAAGTTATATGCTTGGAGTTAAGATCCTAAGGGATCATTTTAAGAAACTTCTTGGTTTTTCTCAAGAGACTTACATTAAGAAGGTTCTTGAATGATTTCAGATGCAAAATTGCAAACCCATAGATATTCCCATAGCGAAAGATAAGAGCCTAAGCCTAAAGACATTACCTAAGACTTCTAAGGAAAGGAAAAATATGGCTCGTGTTCCTTATTCTAATATTATAGGTAACTTAATGTACACAATGATGTGTACTTGTCCAAGTTTTAGCTATGCAATTGGCTTGATTAGTTATTTTTAGTCAAATCCTAGGTTAGCTCATTGGAAGAAAATGAAAATGATACAACAATATTCAAGGGGACTTTTGATTATATGTTAAGCTACCAGTCTTTAGATTTACAGAAGGTTGGTTATAGTGCTGCTGATTGGGGTGGTGATATAGATGAACACAAGTCCACATTAGGATATGTTTTCTTACTTAATGGTGGGGTCATTAAGTGGAGTAGAAAAAAGCAATCAAGAATATCCTTATCCACCATGAAAGCATAATATGTGGCTTGTTTTGCTGTTGTACAATAAGTTGTTTGGTTAAAAAGGTTCTTTCAACATCTTGGAGTTGTCACACATGCCTTGGGCCTAATGACAATTCATTGTGAGAGCATGACTGCATTAGTTTATGCTAAGGATCCTAAGTATCATGGAAGCACCAAACACTTAGATTTAAGATATTATTACATCAAAGACATAATTGCACAAAAGGAAGTGATCCTAAAGCACATACCTACAACTTAGAGGGTTACAGACCCCCTAACAGAGCCTATATATAGAGATACGTATATGGCTCATGTTAGAACTCTAGGAGTTTGTAGGTATTGATTTTGTGCTAGAGATTGTATAGATCACATTGTCATTTGTATTGACACTATTTGGTATATTAATACATGGTTTATTTGAAATTATATGTTATATTGCTTGATTACCTTAGTATTTGAGAAAGGACACACATTAAGTATGTGAACAGGCGTGATTGGCTCATTCACACGAGCAATCACCTTTGGCAATTAAGATGGCGGGCAAATATGAAATACTCTAGAATATAGTATCACTCTGTTTTGTATACAAAATAAGATTTGACATTTGAGGATCGATAATGGACAAAACTCCATGCCCATTGTGCATGTGTTTTGTTGATTATCTAGATGCAAGATATCGAGAACTCGGGTTAGACACTTACAGAGTGACTAAACTAAGATTTGTACGGTGTTTGAGTATGACATATGCTCTCATTAGGTTCGAGACACTCCACCATAGCATGTATTTCATACTACATGTGCTTGGCAACCAATGAATCCCTGCTTCCTCATTGTGTGAGTCCACTTAGTCATTTTTACATGACTAGGTTATTTTGTATAACTAAACATTCTATGTACTCTCTAACTTTTGACTATGTCATAAAGTGAAAGATTTAATGCTCAGCTACTTTGACATGTTACTTACGGCCATGAGTGATTCAGCCTTCCAGGACATGGTTGGGAAAGCACTTAATTCTGAACTAAGTGATAAAAGGGCGAAAGGAAGGCCATTTGGAACATCCCGCGATATATTCACTATTGACAACTTTGGACACTAGTTCAGATAGTGACAAAGTGTGAATGTATAAGTGAAAGCTTCGAGGGGTTAAGCATACTCTTATATTGTGAGGGGTTAGAGATGCTTGAACTAGTGTATCCGAATGGGTTTAAAGTACTTGAAACATTATTTTTATTTTTTATTTTTAGGGTTAATATCTATATTCTAGCTCTATAGAGTTTCTAATATAGAGCTCCCAAATTGCAGGTGTGCTTAGTAGTTGCATGACCCATTAACTTATATGAATTGACGTTGATGTATATAATGGATTGAGATAGATGACAGTTTCGTATCCACCATAAACGAGTGGGAGATGTTAGATGTTAGACGTTAGGTATAGGCCATGGACCTAAATTAGGGTGCCCATGATGGTCGACCCAATTGGAAAATACCTAAGAGGCATGACCTTTGGAGGTGTCCTTTATCACCCAAAATACATGTCAGTTAATCATTAACAGATATGTCTCTGCAAGATATATCTTTTCATGACACTCATTGGTTGCCTATATAAATCTAAGACAATCCAATAGAAGCCACACCTCAGATAATTAATCTAACATGCAAACTCTCCTATTCTCTTTTTCTCTCTCCCTATATAACATTGAAAGGCTTTTGTGTTGTGGAAATACGGTATGTAACAACATTATACTACTTGAGCAATCAAAGAAAAGATAGTTTTTCAAATTCTAAATTACGTTGAACATCATTCAAAGATTTTGGGATTAAAGCTAATAAGATATGTCTTTGATCTTGTGCTTCCGCAATAATATACGATTGCCAATAGGACCTAATAAGTTAACAGTGTACTGTTATATTTTAATTTTTTCTTTCCCATCTAAAATGTATTCGCTCTCTCCTCACTCTTCTGCCCCATCCTCTCTCTCTCTCTCTCTCCTCTTTCTTCCTAAATTTATATCTCTTCAATATTTTTCATCCCAGCTCCAAATCAAACCCTAAAACTCTCTCGGAGTCCTTTCACACTAGCAGGGGTAGAGGTTTGATTTCTCTATTTTGTAGAGTCATTTTCTTCCTTAGGTCATCCTAATGAAAGCTTGTTTAGCTTTATTCTTTTCTTTCTTACCGTCTATAGGTGTTGGTTATTAAAGTAGCAATCTCTTCTCCCTTGTTACGTCATCAATCTAGGAAGTTTTCTGTAGTGTTCATCCATTTGGTCTTGAAATTATTTGTATTATTTCTTTCTTGCTTGCAGGTCTTGAAGTGTTTCGTTTGATTCTTTGCAGCTAGTTTGTTGGAGCTGTTCTTCCTCAGTGGGTGTGTGGTCTACTAGATGCTAACATGCATGGATGAGGAGATGCAACAACTGTGGAGAAACTTTACACTTCAGAGGAGGAGAACTCGGGCTTTAGTATACTTGACCATAGAGATGGTGCCCTATTGGAGAAAGACAGACTGGGCTCGTTTGGTAGACGTATTATAAGAGGATTAAATATTGGATTGTAGTATTTTTTATTTAATCGGGCCTAATACTTTGTTTGGTAAGCAAATTTGATACCGTATTAATTTTAAAAACGTATACTTATCGTATATTTTTTATACGCTATACCTGTATTATGAAAGTATTTTAATACCACAAAAAGAGGTGGTATTATAATCCAACTCAAACGTATTATTTTACACATTTACTATTATAACCCCCCAACTGATAAAATCAAAATATCATCAATGTAACAAACACTGATTAAGGTTATTTTTGTTAATTTAACATTAGTACGATCAAATAATTCTCTAACCAAACAACGTATTGGACTAAATAATTATTATCCAACGCTTATATTATGTATACCAAATACTAGATAAAATTACGTATTATTCTAATACTCCATTTAATCTTGTATTTTATCCATCTGTGTTGTATTAGCCTGTATTATTTTCTTTAATCCGTCCATCTCTAATACGGCAACCAAACGAGCCCACTGTGTATTTGGTAAAATCTTGTATGTGAAGCTTTACAATAAGGCAACTTTCAAAAATACAATGAGAATAGTTTGGAATAATTTCAAAGTGGAGTTTATAGAGGCTGGTGACAATTTGTTCCTCATCCAGTTTAATAATATGTTGGACAAAAACAAAATCCTTGAAGGTAAGACATGGTCTTTTGATAATTAATTAGTATTGTTAAAGGAGTATGATGGAACGATTCAGGTGTACAATGTATCATTTAGTTGGTGTCCTTTTTGGGTCCAAATCTACAATTTGACTTCGAATAGAATGAATCAAGTAACTGGAGAAATTATATGTAATAAGATAGGATGCTATATGGAATTGGATTTGAAGAAAAAAGCAGTGGGATGGGGGAGATGCTTGAGAGTTCAAGTGAACATTATATTGATAAACCTCTCCTTAGAGGAATAAATCTTATGACAGTAGAGGGTTCAAGCCTTACGGTGTTTTTCAAGTATGAAAGATTGTCGCATAGATGTTATTATCGTAGTCGCTTTGGTTATGGGGAAAGATAATGTTCTCCAAGCTTTGACTCAAGAAATTTAGCTACAAAAGGGCCGATGCAGTTTGGGGCTTGGCTAAGGGCCCCATTGGGCGGAGGTTCGACGAATATGACTAGTCTTAAGGCCAAAGAAGGCAATTTGGCAGTAGAGAATAACAGTGAAATTGCTTTGACTAGCACACTAGAAACGTTGGAATTCAGCTTTCAAACAATAAGGCCAATCCTTTATCCAAGAAAAGTGAGATATTTATAGAAGGAAATAATAAGAATGTTGAAAATCCAATCCCGTGAATGGAGGGAATTCAGCTATAACGAAGGTGATCGATGGCCTTAAGTCTAGAAGAGAAATTTTTGGGGAATTGATTTAATCAATATCTGCTAATGATAGTTATAGGGCAAAATTCAAAAAGAAGAGGGAAAGAGGTTTCTAGGGATACCGATGGTAACCGAAGGCTCTTATTTAGTGGGCCTACAGGATGGGGCTTTAGAAAATTGTGGATGCCAACCTAACAGAACAAATGTCATGGAGGCCCAGTGGGCTGCTGAGGATCTAATGTATATTCATATTACATCCTTAGCCTAGCCCATGGTAAAGATCCGTTTACTGTGAAGAGATGGAAAAGAAGGGAGAAAGGTTCTTCTGCACCAATACTGCCAAAGTCCCAAGAGGCTGTCAAAGGCAAATGAAAATAAGGTGTTGGAAAAGAATTGGTGGGTCTAGATTTGAAACTGAGTTCAAAGAAAAGAATTAAGGTCAACCCTTGCTTAAGTTCTTCAAATTCTGTCGATATGGAAGATGTAGCAGTGGGAACTGTTCTCGAGTCCCGCTAATCGCCATGAAAATTCTCAGTTGGAAATGTCGAGGGCTTGGGCATCCTCGGATAGTTCAGGTTCTACGCGATTTCGTAAAGAAAGAGCGGCCCAACTTTGTATTCCTTTCAAAAACAAAGTGTAATTCAAGAAAAATAATTTTTTGAAGATGATGTTTGGAATGTGTGGGGTGGCTATAGATTCCCAAAGGAATTCAGGTGGTATAGTGATGTTATGGTAGAAAGGATTTGATGTGGTGTTGTAGAGCTATTTCCATGGGCACATTGGTGTGGTGATTAACGAGAAGGAAGAGAATTGGTCATAAAGGTTATCAGGAATTTATGGGGAACTGGAGACATCAAAGTGCAGTGATACTTGGGAATTGCTGGCTCGATTAGGGAGAATGAATAACCTGTCGTGGGTGTGTAATTGGGACTTCAACAAAATAGCGAAACAAAGTAAAAAGAAACAAAGAGGAAGACAGGCGGAATGGCAAATGCAAGATTTCTGTCATGCTTTGGAAAATTGTGCACTGATGGACTTGGGATATATTGGATTTCCTTTTCCATGGTGTAACAATTGGAAGGACCCATAAACCATGTGGGAAAGACTTTATAGAGTGTGTGCGAATCTGGCATGGACAATGAGATTTCCAAACTCAACAGTATGTCACATATTTTCCAAGGTATTAGACTATTACAAAATCTTGTTGGATAGCAACAAGGGGTTCTCGGCTAATACGAGGTGTCCTAACTGAAGGTTGTTTCGGGTTTGAAGTAGTTTGGTTAAGGAGAACGGATTGTCAAGAGATCATTAATAAAACATGGACATCTAATGAGAATCTATCAGGTTTTAAAGGGTTCACAAATAAGTTACAAAATTGTAGAGTGTGGCTACTTAAGTGGAAACAAGAGCATATTGGTCATGTCCCAGCAAAGGTAGAAGCTTTGAAAGCTCAATTGGCAAGCCTTAAGGAGAGTGGCATAACAGAAAATTCGAAGCAACAAGCACAAGGAGTGGCAGCAAAGTTGAATACATGCTTGATATGGAGGAGACTCAATGTCATCAACATTCGAAAGTACATTGGTCAAAGGAAGGGGATAGAAATTTAACATTCTTCCATGCATGAGCATTCCAATGGAGAATGAGGAACACAATAATCAAGCTTAAGAATGATGAAGAGGACTGGTGTGATAATATATCTGATATGGAGCAAGTAGCTGTTGGGTATTCTAATACCCTGTTCACATCTAGTAGACCACAAAAGCAAGATCTAGAGGTAGTTTTAAGCTAGGTGGAAAGTAAGGTATCAGACGAAATGAATTCAAGGCATTGGCAGACTTTCCGAATTGATGAAGTAACCATGACAATTTCTCAAATGTATCCTACAACATCCCCTAGACTCAACGGTATGCCTCCTTTTTTTTTCCCAAAAGTATTGGTATATTGTTAGGTCAATTGTTCAGAATGTGACTTGACTTTTCTCAACGGTGGTCAGTTTCCATTTAAGATCAATTATACTCATATTGCTCTTATTCCTAAATGTAAAAATCCGGAGTCTTTACCCCAGTTTCGCCTGATTAGTCTTTGTAATGTTATTTATAAATTATTTCCAAAATTCTAGCTAATTGTTTATATCCTATCCTCCCCTCGGTGATTTCTGAATTTTAAAGTGTTTTCCTTTCGGGGAGATTGATCATTGACAATGTTATGATAGCCATTGAGATTAATCATTTCGTAAAATGTAAGAATTGGGGTAAAATGGGTCATGCCTCTTTGAAGCTTGATATGAGCAAAGCTTATGATAGGTTGGAATGGGTGTTCTTGGAAAAGATGATGTCCACTTTGGGATTTGATCATAAATGGGTCTCTCTAATAATGCATTGCATCATAAATATTTCATATTCCATTATGTTGAATAACGAGCAAATGGATTTTTTCCATCCTAAAAGGTGTCTTCGACGAGGAGATCCCTTGTCACCTTATTTGTTTCTTATTTGTGCAGAAGGTTTAATTTTTCTTCTACACAATGCAAAGATGAATGACATGACTACTGTAGTGTCAATGGGCAAGGGTTGTCCACGGATTTCCCATCTCTTGTTTGCTAATGAGAGTCTTTTATTTTTGAAAGCATCACAAGCTGAAATTGGGTCTTTTAAGTCAATTCTTCAAACATAAGAAGCTGCTTCAGGGCAATAGATCAATATGGAGAAGTCAATAGTTGTCTTTAGTAGTAGCACATTGAAGTCGCAGGCAAGTCAAGCCCGCAAATACTGGGAATAGATCGCGCTCACCAACGTGATAAATATTAAGGCCTTCCAGTAGTGGTGGGCAGATCTAAAAAAGATGTTTTCAACTATTTAAAGGAAAGGGTGTGGAATAAAATGCAAGGTTGGAGCGAACAACTCTTATCAAGAGTGGAAAATGAGGTTTTGATAAAGGTGGTGGTTTAATCTATTTCCACATA
Source organism: Ilex asprella (assembly GCA_023539305.1). Taxonomy (NCBI): domain Eukaryota; kingdom Viridiplantae; phylum Streptophyta; class Magnoliopsida; order Aquifoliales; family Aquifoliaceae; genus Ilex; species Ilex asprella. Next base: position 23,274,567 of record CM042188.1, on the reverse strand, counting down.
TGCTATAGGTGTTTCAAATTTCAAGATAATTTTTGCGAGGAATTGGAAAGCCTATCATCCATATTTTGGTGGAGACAATGATAGGGCAAAAACAAATTGTTGGGCTAGCTGGAATAGGATGTGTCCAAGGAAGGAGAGGGGTGGTATGGGATTCAGAGATCTAAAAGCTTTTAATTTTGCGTTTCTTGCAAAACAGGCTTGGAGAATTAACTCAGAGGATAATTCTCTTCTTCATCAAGTGCTTAAGGAAAGGTATTTTCCTTCGACGACTTTTATAGAGGAAAATCTTGGTTATAGACCCTCTTACGCATGGAGGAGTATTCTAGGAGCAAGGAAAGTTGGGGAAATTGGGTCGAGATGGATCCAAAGTCAATATTTGGTCAGATAGGTGGATACCCACCCTTGTCATGTTTAAGCCATTCTCTCCTAGAAGGATTTTAGAGGCTTCAACCACTATTACGGATCTTATTGATGGGCAAACTTGGAGCTAGAAGGAGCAACTGGTGGATGAAATGTTCCTACCTTATGAGGCTCTCGTGATTAAGAGTATTCCACTTAGTGGGAATTCTATGGTGGATCGATTGATTTGGCATTACAACTCTAATGGGAGGTTTTCAGTACATAGCTCATATCATATCATCATGGATTCAGTGTTATCAGAACCGGACCGGACCGGCAGGTTAAACCGATGGAACCTTGAACCGGGGTTTAGACCGGCCCGGTTCTTGAGTTGGACCGCTTTGGCCATTAAACTGCCAGTTAACCATTAAATCATCCGATTTTACCTTAAAACTGTGAACTGGGCGAGTTCTTCAAACGGGGCGGTTCGAATTTTAAGGAATAAAAAAAAATTAAAATCAATTTTTAGTGCATTTTTGCCCCAAATCGACTTCGATCGAACCCTCAGCGTGCAGTTTGTCATCTTCTCCATCTGCAGTGCAAAGGCAGCAGACGCAGAGGCCCTCTTCGAGTCTTCCTCTTCGAATTCGAGTCTTCACTAGACGCTCACAAAGGTAGAAGTAATCTCCTTCGAAGCTCAGCAACAGTCTGTCTCCCTCCGCCTTCTATGACTGTAACTTTTCTTCTTATTCTTCTCTCTCTGTTCTCCTCTATCTCAATCTCAGTCATTGCCTCTCTCTCTCTCTCTTTCTCACACACACAATAAATTCTTGAGTCAAGTTTCTTGACTGAACCGGTTCAAAAAAAAAAAAGAGTCTTGACTGAACACACACTTAACAATACTATAATATTAAAAAATATAGTACAATTGCCTTGAAAAGGCACACATTAAAAAAACACTTGCCTCGAAAAGGCCATTGACTTGAGAGTTGAGAGGGCAAAAAAGGCATAAACATGTTTTTTTTCATAGAATTATGTATTTATGGTTTTAATTTTATGGTAAATTGTATACATTGTGGACATATTTTATATTTTTTTAATTAAATTATTATATTTTATATTTTTTTAATTTTATATTATATAACCGGTTAGACCAACTGACCCAACGGTTGAACCAGTGAACCATTGACCCGATTCCCCTGCTAGTTTGATGGCCGGTCCGATTTTGATAACATTGCATGGATAAACTGTTATTGCACGCAGGTCAGAGCACCTCACCTCCATCTTCTAGTGTTGGATTTTCGAACTAGAATTTTATTTGGAATCAAAAAATTCTAAACAAAATTAAGATTTTTGCATTGCATGTTTGTTCCAATGATCTACAAACAGCAGATAATCTATGACGACATAAAATTACAGTGCTTAGACGTTGTGGTGTCCACAACAGATGTGTGAAACCCAAAAATTTTTATAAATCGATTAAATGGGTAATACGATAATTAAGTAGTTTAAGCAACGTTAAAAATATGAAATTTTATATAACTTAGATGATGAAAAGGACCTCACTATTGGACTTGCCTCGTGAAAGCGAGTTGGAAGTACATATTTCATTAAATTCCAAGACAGTCAAAATTTTCATGTATTATGAAGGAAAAATACAAACGGGAAATATGTGATTAAAATTCTAGAAATTGGGCTTTTATCCACGGCACCCACAATATAATTAAAGTAACTACTCGACTAACATTATCCAAACATGACACGTGTTGGAATGCAATTGGATCTTTAGGATTTTCAACCAATTAAAAGATGACATGTGACAAACTCTACACCTAGTATATAAAGGGCCAAAAAGTGGAAGACTTGTCTTCCATTCCCCCATTTCTCTTGTAAATTTTGGTGGGGTGAGAGGGGGGGAGAGAGAGAGAGAGACTCTTCACCCTCTTCTTACTTCTTCTCCAAATATGTCAAAATCCAACTGTTGGATCTTCATCAACCAATACTTAAAGTTGCTCTACATGATGAGGGCAACATATCAACACCAACATTTTGACTAGTTTTCACAAACTTTCAAGTCAAGGGTTTTGGCTAGAGCTTGAAGAAAGCTTTATTGGGTTTTCAAATGATTTTCTTCACCACCACTTGCTTCTAAGAGGTGGGGTTTTCTTCTATTTAGGACTAATTCCAATTTAGTGAATGTATATGTTATGGGTATAATTATATGCATGTTAATTATATAATTAGCATATGACTAGTGTAGCTACTGGCTTCTCTTATGGATTGATGAGCATATTATCCTAATATTTGTAGTATTAGGTAAATAAGCATGTTATCCTAATATTTGTAGTATTGGGTACATGAGAATGTTGTGGGTTAATTGATGTATATCACATGTTTGAGGAAATGCTAGAATGAGAAATATATGCTTTCTTGCTATATTTGAGATTGTATGTCCGTTTAAATTGCATTTGGCCATGCATGGCATGTGCAAGGGTTTAACACAACATCCATGATGCATTGGCATGGTAGTGTCTGTTTGTGCATGGGTTAATCACTTACCACATAGGCGAGTGGGTGGGGCTTAGGAAAATTGTAATGTCCGATTGAGTCTCACAGAATTTTGCATAATAATGTGTCGGGGTATAGCAAGAAGGGCTAGATTCTCTCTCGGGTACAAAACCCAATTTTTCGGTTACACACTATCTGGTGGTGTAACGAGTCCATTAAAGTTTGACGACGAATACAAAGCTGGAGGTGGGATGTCAACGAGATCTGTTGACGGTTTGGTAGCCTGTTGGTGAAAGTCCATAAAATACCTACCCCATAAAGACAAGATAATAAATGAAAGTTCATTAGGTGAGCATAACTCAATGGTGTGGTCGTGGAGTGCCCGGTTCATGAGCATGGCATCACATGTGTCATAGGAACCCAAGGGTAAGTTCGGGGTTGGTTATGCATGCATGAAGCACCACCTCATTTCATGACAAAGTGATAGCATTTACTCATGCTCATGTACATATATGAATGCTTGAGATGTTTAAATGAGTACCACATCATATGCATCATTGGATTAGGCGTTCTTCATAAAAGATACCCTATTGGACGTTTGGCTCACTCCGTTGTGGGAAAACATTTTCAGGCACATTGCACACTTCTGCGGATGGCCTTCACCGGGGCCTAGCTTGACAAAGGAGCTAGAGTCCAACCTCTTATTTTGATTTATAGATACTTAGTCTCAATTGCAATTAACTAGTAGCGTTGTACTTTTTGTTTATACAACATATGAATATTCTTTTGTAAATGCAAGTAAACTTGGGAAACATTGTATCTATTTTTTTGAAAAATGGACATTTATACCTTTGGAGTTGCTTAAGTGTTTACATTAGACCTTGGAAGGTCATCGTAAATGAACTTGAGACAGGTTGTATTTTGGGTGGAGCTCTCCGCACAAATGAGACTCTGTCAGAATTTTATTGGAATTGACTCACCGTGACCAAGGACTTAACTAAATTAATAAGGTTTAACAAGTAATACAGACCCCTGGGAATTGGGGCACCACAAGAGGTATCTCTGATCCATTGTCTTAAGGAGTGTCCTTGGGCAACATTAGTGTGGCATCATAACTCATTAGTGATAGAGGCTCAACTTTATTTTCTGTTCTTGGGCAATGGTTGCCTGCATTCATCAACTCCTCAAACCAAAGGACTTTTCTTTGTTCCTTATTCAATACTAATTTGTGTGGAGAAATAAGAATCTCAAAAATTTTGAGAATTTTGTTCAATCTGATGTGCACAGAAATGGCATTAACTATTGTAGGCAGTATCAAGAGGCAACATCTCACTCTAGCTTAACACCAACGCTAGAATCCATCGATATTTGGTGCCCTTAGAGGTTAGGTACCTTCAAAGTTAACTTTGATGCCGCCGTTTTTGAAGCCTAAAATATCCTTGGTGTGGGAGTTGTCATAAGAGATGATTAGGGATACTTTGTAAGGGCATTGTCCACAAGAATGGCCATCAGGCACGATGTTCGTATGACAGAAACTACAGAAGCAAGAGTCTCGATTCAATTCGCTAGGCAGCAAGAGCAATTAGAAATTACTTTGAAAGGTGATTCAGTTGGAGTTATGAAGTCTATTATGAGTTGTGAGGAGAATTTCGATCCTCTTGGCGCCATTCTACATGATATCCACAATATAACGAAGAAATTTCATTTTTTTTTTAAGTATCTATAGTTCACCACAATGAGAATAAAGCAGCTCATGAGTTAGCTCGTTATGTTTTTTCAATAAATAATAGCGTTGTATGGTTAGAGTAGGCACCAGATTTTATTCTGCCTCTCTTTTTTTCTAGTATTCCTTCTTAATAAAATTTATCGTTTCCCTAAAAAAAAATTTGTTTTTTATATCTCTCTCCTCTTTTTATTCTTTAAATTCCTTTCTTTTTCTCAAATTTCTCTTTCTCTCTCCTATCTTTTTTGTCCCACTGTATATCACTGTCCGAACTGTGATAGTGAAATAGAAATTTAATTGAAATTAAACAAGCAAATTGACATGTGAGTATGAAAATTCGTTGTCTAATTTACTATCCAAACAATGACAATGAAATTGGCTTGTGAGTGTAAAGATTCACTATCTGATTCTAGTAATTGCGATGGTAAAACTAGGAGTGTTTCACTATCTCAACTCTTAAATAGGACAATGAAATATATCCATTTTCATTGTCGGGCATGGTGAAATGACTTATTTTACTGTTGCACTACACTATCTATATAGAGAATTAGAGCTAATTCATGTAGAGTAGTTTCGTAGCACTTAAAAAAAAAAAAAAGAGAAGAAGCCAATTGACAGTTAAATTCATCCTAAGACAATAAAATTTTTGTGTAGTGAAATACACATAATTTTGTTATCTTTTTATAATGAATCAACTCATTTCACTGCCACACCAACACATCATAAAAATCAAACCAGTAAAACTTGTTTCAAACACAAAATCAAAGTGGTTTCAAAGTAACACTGGACTATCCCTTACTTTCTTATTATTTGAACACAACAAAATCCATAACATAAGATTATATTGGACATAGAGATATAAACAAAAGTTTGTGGGAGTGGAATCGATATCTATCACAATGACAACTGGTGTTCGGTGATTGAGAATAGGGATAGAAACGAGTGCGTAAACTGTAAGGGGTTTAGAGTTCGGAGATCCAGATCTAGAATCGATAGCTCTGGAGTGTGTGCGTAGGTATTCTGGTGATGGTTAGGTAGTAGGAACGTGACTGGTGAAGAGGAAACGAATTGGGAAGCACAATTGGACAAATTAGGGTTAGAGTCTCGACCGGAACAACGACCAACAAAAACCATAGTTACATAGATAATTGTTTCTCCCCTTCTCCGTCTTTAAGGCGAACCGTATGGTGGCGAGAGAAAAAGACGACCTCACCTTCTCATAGATGGTGTCAGTGAGAGCAATTTGAGTATCCCCCGTTGATCGGCAAAAGCTGTAGGTTCGAGCCCCTTCAATCCCAACGGATTCCATAAATACATCAATTCATCACTCCATTTTCTGTGAAAAGGGGCACATATAGCATAATTTCATTCCCAACAGGGGATCCTTTTTGACTTGGCCGATTTGAGCCCCAAAACTTTAATTTAAAATTTCTTAGTGATTTATTTAATATGTTTGTAATTTTTTTTAAAAATACTTTAATTAATTTTTTAAATTTAGCATTATTGGGAATTTACAAAACCTCCCTTGAAGCTTCAAGCACCTCTCATGGTGGCTAGGTGTCAGATGTAGCCCCTCCAAGCTTGCACGCTCTCCACCAAGATGGTTGGAGGGTGTGACTCAGTTGGTTGATGGATAAAAATAGAGAGAAAACGATTTGAGAGAGAGGATAAGCTAGAGAGAGACTTTTACTTTGATTTTTTTGGGCTTTTATAGAGGCTACTTCGAACCTCAAGAGGTATACTCCTAAACTAATATAGATGCCAGGAATCTCGTGGTATCACTAGAATTTTGATTTATGTACTATGAATGCTCTAATTTGTGTTTGAAAGATTTTGGGTTTAAGGGTTTCATGAAATGGGTATGTGTATTTAAAGGATTTTGGTTTTATTAGGTTATGGGGTTGTGTCCTAGGGGTGCTATGATAAAGTTTGGTGGTGGCTATGAAGCTTGTCATGTCCATAAATGGTGTGGAGGTGTTGGTGAAGTTCCAACCATGATAGAAATTGATCTTCATGGTTGATGTGTTTGTGCTTCTATAAAGGTTGGTGGTGGCTATGAA
>CM042188.1:23236329-23267927 GCA_023539305.1 Ilex asprella | reverse complement strand
CTTGTCATGTCCATAGATGGTGTGGAGGTGTTGGTGAAGTTTCGGCCATGATGGAAATTGATCTTCATGGTTGATGTGTTTGAGCTTCTATAAAGGTTGGTGGTGGCTATGAAGCTTGTCATGTCCATAGATGGTGTTGAGGTGTTGGTGAAGTTTCGGCCATGATGGAAATTGATCTTCATGGTTGATGTGTTTGAGCTTCTATAGAGGGTCCTATCTAGCTAAGTTGGACCCTAGGAGTTCGAATATGGCCTCAGAATTAGATTTAGGTGACATTTTAGAGAGTGAAAAGGGGAGTTGCAAGTCTGGCCTATTTTGGAAAACCTTATTTTTCATCAACTTTGACTGGATTTTTGAAAACGCTTAAGTTTATTCCAAAGTCTATAATCTATGTTGTTTGATAGAAGGGTGTGAGAAGAATGTGTAAGTTTAGAAAATAGAGGAAAATGGTTACTGTATAGTGAGAAATAAGAGGGTGAAGTTGAGGGGTTGAGCTGGTTGGGTAGGAACTTAGGGTTTTAGTCAAAGTGATCAGGGAAGAATGAAGTGGAGAGGAGGATACCAATGGGTCTCGACGTCTAATCGACCTCAATTGGTCCAAAAGTTCCATAACATCCATACAGAGGCCTCGATAAAATTTTAGGTCAATTTAATACTCAAATCAATATGTGGTATAAAATGTCCATTTTACCTTCTAAAGCCAATTTGACGCAATTTTGGGTGAGTTTGGTCAAAAAAAATTATATTCACTTTTAAATAGTTAAATTGAGGGTGTGTAAGAAATTTCATTCAAAATTAACAACATTGTATTTTTGGCAATTTCTGATCGATTTACCATAACTTGTACGGTTTCTCAATTCTCGAACAGGCGAAACTTTTCAAACTTGTTTCTAAATTATTCCATATGTTATTTTGAAATGTATGATTAGGTCTTTGAATATTGACTTGGGATCCGAACCTGAATTAGGGTTTTGAGTGTGGTTTTGCATAACTGCTCGAAATGATCATATTACTTGTATTGTTCGTATGAATTTGAACACTAGGATCTTTTTGCATTAAATTTAAGTGTACACAAGTTCAAGTGACATAGAATTAACATTCTATGTTGATCCATAGTGGTTTTTTATTGAGTTCGTAAATGTCTGTGTGGCCCTATGGATGATTACTCGCTGGTGTAGCACTGTACAAGATGTTTATAAACTTGTTTACCATACTATTTTTTCTTAAATATCATTGTTTTACAGGAAATGGTGTTGTTTCCCTTATATATGTATCAAATGATCGTTTTGCTTTTGTCCAATCATATTAATATTTTTGCCCCACATTTATTTTATGATTATGATTTTTAATTTTGATTGTTAGAATTCTTTAGGGAGAGTTATATGTAATAAGTACGTATATTATACCACTTCATTACCTATTAATACCTACATACATACACACACACACATAGATATATATGTATATGATATATATATATATATATATATATGACTATTGCATTTTAAAGCCTTTTACTACCATTTAATGCACATTGAGCTATGGGGGCAACTAGCCGTTGAAGACCAAATGATATACCCTATTTTAAGTATGAAAAATTATAGATTGAAGTTGTGAACTACTCTCTTCAAAATCCACGACCTGAGTAAACATTGTTGATCCAACAATCATGTTTTATACAAAAACTACTAAAAAGACACTAATTAAACTCATATATATCATAGAATACTTGTTGTAATTACATTAGTCTCTATTTCATCCTTGTAACTCATGTTTTTACAAATTTTTCTTTTATTCTTATTGGCAGCATAAACAAAGAACTTCTACCATACTCAGAACAATATCTTGTATAAATTAATAAGGCAAAAGAGAGAGAGAGAGAGAGAGAGGGAGAGTGGAACTGACATCCATCAAATAATAGATTTGTGAACACCAATTTTGTCTTGTAAGAACATATAATTCTATCTGGATGTGCCAATTAGAAGAATTTGTAGGACCATTTAGCTGCACCAAAATAACCTTCTTCAGTGGCGTCTATGCTACAAGAGAGATTACCTTCCAAATAAAATTAAATAAAGTAATGAGTGAGAAAGGCCAGTAATGCACATTGGCTAGAGAGATTTGTGATATCGTATAAGAATTCATGCCTCACAAGTAACTATGGTAATACATTCTCAGCCTTAGGAATTGCCATTTTGGTCATCTCAAGCAAAAGGCTAGAGAACTTCTATTGATCATGAAATATTTGAAAGGAAAGCTTATTCGGCATATGACTTGTGCCCCAAAATTGAATACATTTATAAGCAGCAAATCAATGACTTTTCGTTAAATACTGAATTCAACCTTCATATATTTTTTTTAATGTTTGTTTTATGTCCAACCTGCTAGAAATGAATAAAAATAATTAAAAAGTCGAAACAAAAGACTAGACCATGTTCTTTTTACAAATTTTACCTTTCAACTTGGAATACGCTATTAATATGTATGTCCCATGACTTCGCCCCTAATATCAAGAGATTTCTATAGGATTTATTTGGGACAGAACTTTCTCAAACTTATGTAAAAGACAAACTCACTTAAGGTAAGTGATTAAGTTAACAAATTAAAGTGAAAGAAAATAATAACAAAAATTCTATGCTAGATACTCAAGAAACCCAAAATGCCAATGTGATATACTCTATGCTTGTTTGTATGTGGATGACTTGATCTTCACAGGAAATTGTCCAAGAATGTTTGAAGATTTCAAGAGAGCAATGACTAAAGAATTTGAGATGACTGACATTGGGCTTATGTCATACTACCTTGGCATTGAAGTGAAACAAATGAAGGAAGGTACGTTTTTTCATCTATCAAGAAAGTTATGCTAAAGAAATTTTGGCAAAATTTAAGATGCAAGATTGTAAGCCGGTATGCACACCAATTGAATGTGGTGTAAAATTGTCAAAATATGAAGATGGAGGGCATGTGTATTCTACCCATTTCAAAAGCCTAGTGGGATGCTTGAAGTTCTTAACATGCACAAGGTCGGATATTCTTTTTGGTGTTGGTCTTATAAGTCGCTATATGGAATCTCCTTGCATGACCCATTTGAAGGCGATGAAAAGAATTCTTAGATACATCAAAGGTACACTTGATTATAGATTGTTATATTCTTGTTCTAACAATTTCAAACTTGCGGGTTATTGTGGTAGTGATTGGGCTGGAGATATAGATAATAGAAAAAGTATTATCGGGTATGTTTTCTGCATAGGAGATATCGCATTTGCTTGGAGTTCAAAGAAGTAACCCATTGTGACTTTTTTTTTTATTTGTGAAGCCGAGTATGTGGCAGCTACATCATGTGTTTGTCAAGCCGTTTGGCTTAGAAATTTTTTGAAGGAGATTCATTTGTCTCAAGAAGAATCGACGAAAATCTTCATTGACAACAAATCGACACTAGCGTTAATGAAGAATCCGGTGTTTCATGATCGTAGTAAGCATATTGACACGAGATTCTATTTCATTAGAGAGTATGTGACCAATAAAGAGGTGGAGCTCAAGTTTGTGAAGTCTGAAGATCAAATTGCCAATATTTTCACTAAGTCCCTCAAAAAGAATTTCTTTTGCAAATTAAGAAGTTTGCTTGGAGTTGAGAAGAAAAATCATGTTTAAGGGAGAGTGTTGGAAAAATAATAATAAACATGACTTTTCATGTTCTAAGAGTTATTTTTATGCATTTAGTTTTTTGTATTAGTGGGTCATCAATTTGGCATTAGTGGGGGATAATGTAATTGTGGTGTTTTAATTTTTCAAGTAATAGGGGAGTGGGGTCTTTATTATTTTTATTATTGCATTATGTAGTAAGGTTATTTTGTATATCATGTGTTATATATGAGAGTTTATAAATATCATATGTAATACATCCATTTAGATATGAGTGAATAGAAATAGTTTTTCCTATCTTCAATAGTCTCTTCCATTACATTTTTTAATGAGTGTGTGATAGTCTTTTAGATTCCAACACTTCCTCGGTCAGGGAAATGATTAGCCATCCTAAAAGGAGAAGAAGCTGGTCTTGACGATGCCAATCAGCATATTCGGGGTTCAATGTTGAAGAAAAACCTGATGAAGAAGGAATGAATTGTGGTTGACGAGGGATTGATTCATCAACATATCCAAGAATACCATGACTACGTAGTTGTGGAACAATTTGGGAATACCAGAGGTGATAATTATCTGCACTGAGTTTTGTTATGAGGGTATGTGTGTGCGCGGATGAAGAGGGAAAGAAAGTTCTGGGTAGCGGCAAAATTTGGTCTAAAGTTACTAAAGACGCACTCATTTTTCAAATTCTGATCTTTTGCTCTGATACCATATAGAACATGGTTTTGAAAATCGGTTGTTACGGTGCATAACGACCGTTACGTAGCAGTAACGGCAAGTTCCGATTCCGTTACGGTCCGATATAACAGGAAGAATGAAATTCACAATCGTAACGGCTATTACCGTTCTGTAACGGTCCCATAACGGCTGATTTGGAGAAAAATTCATTTGTGTATAAAACCCTAAGTTCAGCCCCAAAAATCAATTTCAACACCAAAAAATTCAGCCCTAAATTCAATAAATTTCTCTCATTTTTCATTATTCACTCAAATACATGTCTAAATCTAGAAAATCGTTCAAATAAAAACTTAAAACCGCACCTGTGATTAGATCTGTGTTATCTTCCAAAAAATTTCTAAATCTTCCAAAAATTTCAGCCCCGTTCGACTTCAACTCGAAAACTTGACCAGCGATAAATCTATGCTCTCTTTTGGTTGGTGTGGTTGCTGCTTGCTTCAGACGATCGAAGTCGAGTCAATTTCCTCCTGTTCTGCGTCGCTCGCTCCATCGGTTGGTTTCTCTACTGGGTAAAGTCTCTTTCTCTTTCTCTCTCTCTCTTTTTTATTGTTTTTTATTTGGTGGATATAATGCCTTGAATGAATGACCCAACACCGCCTCATTCTTCTTTTCTTTTCTTTTTTTGTGGCTATAAATGACTTACCCTTATCCACCCACCACCGCCTCTTTCTTTTTCTTTTTTTTTTTTGTTTTTTTTTTGATATAATGACTTACCCTATTATTAGTTATTACCCACAACCTCTGTTTTTTTTTAATGATGTAATGTTGTCTTATCTCGTTAGATCTTTATATATTATAAATTTATAATGGTGTGTTTGGGATATATTTTTGGTCAAATAAAACATGTGTTTAATTATATAATTTTAATAGAATTTATTAATTATATTAATGGAGTTTACATGGGTATCACAATTAAGGGTGTCAATCGTGTCGTGTTTGTGTCAAGAGTCAAGACCCACAAAAAAAATATTTAATGTATTATAAGTATTAAACATTAGTCTAAATTATTTATTATGCGTATTTAATAATCGTATCAATTTTATAATCATTTGTGTCGGGTTCGTATCAAAGGTCAGAGTTGATTCCCTTAATCACAATTAACTAATTTTAGTATAGGCACTAATCATTTTAATAAATGTTTTGTGGGTCCATAATTCATTAATTATTTTTTAAATAAAGATTGTGTGTCATTGTGTGTCTTACCATTCACTAATTTTATTTGGAGTAGATAGAACATACAAGTGGTAGAATAAATAACTATAAATTAATCTTTTAATCCATTTAATATATTGATTTATTATTCTTACATGACGTATACTCTTTTTGAGATAGAATTGAAAATGCCTCGACATGGCCCAGAAGAAGGTTCACAAAGCAATCTCAGTGATGATATCGGTTGGAACTTTGTGACAATGGCTACCAATAGACATGATACAGTATGTATGTTTTGTAAAAAATCATTAAAGGTGGTATTACATGAGTGAAAGAGAATTTGGCAGGAAAAAGAGGCAATGTAACACCGTGCCACGAGAAGTCAGGGAACGGATGATGAAACATCTTCAAGAAAGTAAAGATAAGAGAAAAGATAAACAAAAGAGGATAGAAGAATTGGAATCCCATCTGAAAGAGACCGTGGTTGGGGATCCTAGGTATGTGGACTTGGGCGATGATTCAGATTCTGATCCGGAGATGGCGCTCGCGAGAAGAGAAAGTGTGGCACAATATCACTTTGAAGAAAGTCACAGACGTAGAAGTGTATATGTGTCGCAGTATAACGCGGAAAGTAGTTTCAGAGGTGGGGGTAGTTTTAGAGGTAGAGATGGAGGTAGGTTAAGACGATCTCATTCAGTTCGTGAGCAGGATGTTGATGGTAGTGCTCGGCATTGGATTAATTATGATTCTCTTGAAGCTAGATTAAGGGAGATGGATCCTGATCTTCTGAGAAATAAAAGTTCTAAGCAACCAAAGATAAATTCAAATCACCAAAAGATTAGAAGAGAAAGATTAGGAGATATGTTTTCCAAATTCATGTTATATAACCATTTGCCTTTTCATGTAGCAGACTCTCCTTGGACTCAACCAATTCTTGACGTTGCTGCTGAAGTAGGAAAATGAGTTAAAGGTCCTAATTCTTATGAGGTGTCTGAGATATATTTGAATAAAGAAGTCAATGCAATGAAGGAGTGGATTAAGCCTTTTCGATCTACATGGAAAGGGAGAGGAGTCACGATCATGTGTGATGGATGTACTAGGCAAACACGAGATAACATCATCAACTTCTTGATATATTGTAACAAAGGTACAATTTTTCATAAGTCTGTTGATGCATCTAATGTGACAAGTAGGACTTTAGATTACAATTTTCGTTTGTTAGATATGGTGGTTGAAGAGATTGGACAAGAATATATTGTCCAAATAGTGATTGACAATGAAGCAGCTCTTAAGGCTGCTGGAAAGAAGTTGATGGAGAAAAGACAATGTTTGTCTTGGACAGCGTGTGCAGCACATTGTATTGATCCTATACTGGAGGACATTTAAAAAAAAAAAATGTTGCAAAGGTCTTAGATGATGCAAAGTCAATCACAAGCTTCATCTACAATTGTCCAAGGGTATACCATTTGATAAAAAAATATACAAATGGTAAAAAATTGTTACGCCCTTCAATTACCAAATTTGCCACAAATTTCATTGCACTAGAAAGCATTATTAGGCAGAAAGATAACCTAAAGGCTTTGTTCACTTCTGATGATTATAAGGCGATTAGTTTTGAGAAGATGAAAATCGGTCCTCCTAGTGATGTAAAAAATTTGATTATGGGCAAAGACTTTTGGAAGAGAGGTAATGAAGTTCTAATTGTTCAAGAGTCATTGGTTAGGGTGTTAAGGTTAGTAGACGGAGATGAGAAACCTACAATAGGTTTTATATATGAAGCAATGGATCGAACAAAGTTAGCTATCAAAAAAGATTCTCGATATTGGGTTGACTATTGGAAGATTATTGATCGTCGGTGGTCTGTTCAGTTACATCATGATTTGCATGCTGCAAGGAAGTATGGACTACAAAGTTATATTTTTTATTACTTGTATGAAATTTGCATGTTATGTGTGTGGATAAATAAGTAGTCATAATGAACTAAAAATTAATATTATTATATGAGTAGGTTACTTCTTAAATCCACAATTCCAGTATACTACTACCAGTTCTAGGGAGATGTTCTGAGAAACAATGGATGGAACGCAGAAAGTAATTCAAAGATTGGAGCCGAACATTGAATGTCAGATTAAGGCAACAAATCAGATTTGTAGTGCTTGTTTACTTACAATTTTATTTATTATTTGAATGACATGTTATCTAATACACATTCTTTCACAATTATAATGTATGTAGATGTTTTTGTTTCGAGATAAAGCAGAAACGTTTGGGTCAAATATTGCACAAGCAACAATTAACAAAACAAATCCTGGTAAGCTAAGTTACAATTTATAATATGTAGTCAATGTATATTTATTCATTTGCGAATTCATCAAAAATTATTTTATGCAGCTGAATGGTGGATTCTTTATGGCTCATGTGCTCCTGAGCTTCAAAGTATAGCAGTTAAAGTACTAAGTCAGACTACTTCTTCTTCTGTTTGTGAGCGTAATTGGAGCACATGGAGTCTTATCCACACAAAAACGAGAAACAGGTTGAAATATGCTAAACTTCAAAAGCTTGTTTCATTCACTATAACATGAAATTGAAAATTAGGCATATTGTGCGAAAGAACCAGCAAAAGATGAGAATAGTTTTAATCCTATCAATTTGGATTACATATTTCATGAAGATGATCCCCTGAATCCTTGGTTAGAAGAAAGGGAAGAGCCATTGATGCCATTGGATAAGGAAACTCGTTCTTTGATGAATTCTTTTGGTGAAAATGATGATAATGAATGCATACCTCTTTCTGAGTCACTTGATAACCAATGCTCTGATTCTAGTCCTGCACCGACTAAAAGCGATAATGGTGGTGGTAGTGGCAATGATGATGATGGTGGTGGTGGTGGTGGTGATGGTGATGGGGGTTATCGGGTTGCTAGTCTAACCCAAATTTATGGTTACAATTGTGAGGATAACCTTCCAACTCAGAGTGATACCAGTGGTCATTGTCATGATTCACCATTTCACGGGGATTATGGACTTAGTGCGCTTAGAGTTGATCCAGAAACTTATGGTCAACAATCGCGGCATGGAAAAAAATTAAGTAAAAAATACGAGAAATTGGTATGAATATGAAGATTCATCATCTAGTGTTATGCAGAGTTTGAGTGATCTCACCCTTAGTGATTCATCATATGGTAGTGGTAATGAAAATTACCACTCATCAGACTATCCAACTGAAAATTATAGGCCCTACTCTTATAGTTATTCTCCTCAACACTACCCTCCACCGTTACATCCTGAAGATAATTCTTTAGGGCTTTTGAACCCTAACAATTACTTGACATTGCATACATATAGAAAATAGCCACGACAAGATGGAGTTGAATTTGGAACATTTACTTATATGTTGCCCATAGGATGGAATGATGATAGTGAAAGTAACCAAGATCAATCTCAATGTTTGGATCATCCGCGTCGTTTTTTTTTTTTTTTTTTTTTTGTGGTGAGATTGTTGAAAAGTAATGCTATTGCTTTCTCTTTTTTATTGTATTGAACAATTCTAAAAACTATTTTGGTTCTATCAATATGTTTCATTTAATAAATTGTTAGATTTGTAATTGTACATTTCATTTGTTCAATTGCTTGCTAATGGTAAGGTCACTGATGAATAGTGGCTTAAGAAATATTATTAATACTTATGATATTTTATTATCATGTTTATTATGATACAATAAAATGCACATTAAACACCCATATTTACATGATTTTAAGTAGAAACATGTAAATATTCATGTTTTATGGAAGGTTGTGAGTTAAAAAAAAATTTGACGCATCCGATTTTCGTAACCGTTACGTAACGCCCGTTTCATCCCGCGTCCGTTACAGCGTGACTATTACCGTTACGGTGACCGTTACCGTTATTCATAACCATGATATAGAAGTAGAGGATTTACGGTGAAATTCTTCGTTTCGTATTGCTATGCAAAGTTACAATTTAAAGAACACTTTGTTACAAGAAGATAAACGTGAATTGGATACAGCCTTATCAATCCAAGGTGATAAAATCATAGTGATGGTTTAGATTTTTGAACTTTTGAATCTTGATCATTATTGATGAGCCCGAATTTTACTAGGCCAACCCAAATTAAATTAATCAAGAAAGCCCGAAAGAAAGCCTAATCGAAACTGGGTCAACCCATCAGAAAAGGGCCCAAAACACCAAAGGAGTTCAAGCAAGTCTAGGGACTCCCAAAGGAGGACGTCGGCCATGAGAGGCCAAGAGGGCGCCGCCCATGGTGGCTCCCAATGGGCACCACCCATGAAGACCCAAGTGGGCGCCGCTCGTGATCAGGCCCTCTTGGTCCGTCTTCCTTCGTCCTCTTTGCTCTTGGTACTCTAACCTCTTCAGCACGTCGATGCAAGTACGAATCCAAGCACACTCCAATACAAGTCCGAGCTCAAGACAACGATCGAGTCCAATCCAGCTGAGAGTCCTCCTCCGACTGAATAAGAGCACGAGGAAAAAGATACCGGGATTGAGAAGATTAAGTCCTACCAAAATAGGACTTACCAAAGAGGTTTACTCCTACCAAAAGAGTGCTTACCAAAATAGTGGAAGACTCATTCCTCACGTCACCGCCTCATCACACCTATATAAATGTAAATCCTCTCCTCATAAAGGGAGGACTTTGGCACCATATTCAGACTTTTACACTTTGAAGCTCCTACACACACTACACCTCCCTACACACATTCATCTTTCCCTCCCTCTCTCTAAGCATTGTAAACTCTCCAGAGTACCTTGATACATTAATAAAGATCGCCGGCCACCGCTACCATTCGAGAAAGTGGACGTAGGTCACCTGGACCGAACCACTATAAATCTTGGTGTTGACTTTATATTTACCGTTTTACCATTGATTGTAATTGATTGCCTATTTACTACTTTTTAATTATACATTATCATTCTCTTGATTGTTGATCTTGTACGAAAACGATTTTGTGCATCATCAATTATCCTTCACAGATATGCATGTTATAATAAGGGAATAAAGTGACTATCACAGTTCCCGCATTCAAAGTAGTTTGCATAGTGCCAATACAAGTATGTTGATACTCTAAGAAACGTGAATCAAGAAGAGCTATACGGGAAACAACAGGAAGCCCTTTTCCACCATGAAAAGTCAAGGCAAGCCTAACAACTCCCCAGTGAAGATGAGTAAAACCTTCCTGCTGCCATTGAGATGGAAGATGAGCGGGGGAGTGAAAGAATAATAAACTGCTCAAGAAAAGAGAAGGGAATAGTGTACTGATCAAAACGAGAAGTTTGAATATATTCCCTATCTTTGGTTGGTGTAGAAGTGCCAATCAACTTATGAGCATAGGTTTTGATAGAGTTGGAAGGTTTGTTGAAAGCTAAATAAGGATTTACAGCAAGAATCTGGGTAAGAGGAATTTAGAGTCTCCAAGAAGATAAAAAACTTCAAAAAAATAATCAACTTTAGAAGAGGAAGAATAAGCATTTCAGGAATTAGAGCGAGAGAAACAAGCACTTAAAGTCATAAGAAAGAAAAGAGACTTTGTTTAATCATACTCATGATGGTTGGGGCGAAAGCATGCTTCTTTATTAAAACAATAATCAACGAAAAAGATAATAAATGCGGAAAAAAGCACATCCGAGACAACAACGATCCTCATCCAGGCAAAAAAGTCTCAACGAATCCTCTATTTTAATCCAAAACCAGAAAAGACTAATTGGTCAGTACGATAACTGTAATCACAAATCGTAGGGTTCAGATCAGCGTCTTCTGTTTCTGATGTGGAAGATCCAACAAAGTAGCAACCATAGAGCATACGTAGAAGACGATGAACAGAGCTTACCAAAGATTAGTGATAACTGGTACTCAGTAAAGAAACAAGAAACCTTCCCAACCAACATTTGTATGATTCAGACAAACGAATTAAGTTGAAAACATAATAGATCAGTATGGCTCTGATACCACTCTAGGTAGCGGTGTCAATTTTTTCAGTTAACACGAACTCGATTCGACACAAAACTCAAAAATAACACAATTAATTGAGCCGAGTAATAAATATGTCAAATTAAGGTTTCACATGAATAATATGATTAATGGGTATTGAAAATAATTATTTGACAAGTATTCTAGACAAAATATAAGTATTTTATAATTTTTTAAATAGTATTATATAAGTTGTTGTCGAATTAAATAATTTTTTATTAACACGAATATTGACACGAATTCGACACATATCAAAAATAAATAACAAAAAAATAATACGAAAAAAAATAACACAATACGACACAAGTCGATTTACACCCCTAACTATAGCTACAAAAGAGAGGGGACGCCGGGCTGCAAAATTTATTTCATCCATCTTAAAGTTAAGCTTACATCATTGCTTACATAATATCTTACATCACTGTTTAAATATCTTCTTTGATACTGGAGCTCCGGCATTTATAATCAACCCATCACTCCTTCCTAGTTCACCCCAAATTTTCGAGAAAGAGTAGTTTCTCAAAAAGCCTTTACACAATTCTCGTGCTTCTTGACTACAATCACTTATTTACTCGTAATTTTTTATACCATACCTCATTTGATACAGTAGTGTTGAATAGCAATTTAAACAGCAGTAGGATTTAAATAGCAATTGGAATTGTAACTTAAAAAGTCCACGTGAAAAATATGAAAGAGATGACAGTGAGGCAAATATATACTTGGCAAGATAACGAGGACATGACATTATTCACACAATTTACAACACCAGTTGCGAAGTTCTCCATAGTAACCTTCTTATGATCATCAAAGCGGCTTCTACCACTTATATCGTTTGTCACTGCATGTTATATCCTAGGCCATAATTCTGATACATTCCTTCACACTGATGAAGAACGGAAGTAGAATCCCAAGAGTTTGAAGATGTTGAATTTGTGTCGAAGTCATTAGACCACCAAATCAGGTTGTCCTTTGAGCCATCCATCTCTTTGAAACAATCAAATTCACCAATCTGGCCCTCTGTTGATTGAAAACCCACTGCCTTGTTGTTGATAAAGTTATCCAGTTCTGCTTGATTGAATGTTGAAACTGGATGAATTTCAGGGCTTGATTGTTCAGTAAAATTCGACCTCGGAACGATAGTTGAGTTTCTTATGTTGCTTCCAGTGTTGAAGGTAACTGGGTTGTCTGAAGAGGCAATACAGTTCATAGAATTCTCCAATTCATCTGCGTTCAAACTACTTTTTGAGGAAAATCCTGGTTGATTTCTAATAGAAACCGTGGAATTTTCAAAGGATCCAATCTTTGGATCCTGTATTGGTTGAGCACCAAGTGTGACATTTTGCATCAAAGGGTTAGAACTCTCAGTCAAACATTCAAGGTTCTGTATCATCTTTTCTTGGAGGGGATGCAATTTGGGCCACAATGAAGGATTGTTGTAGAAAGAGAAGGGGTTTCTAAGGCTTTGAAGCTGCATATGAAGTTCGAGTCTCTCAATGGCTGAGTTGCTTAAGGCCTGTGATTCTTCAATGGAATTTGCATCTTTTGGTTCCTGATTTGCAACCGATAAGCGATTGGTGTGAGTCTGTTTACGCCTTCCGAGCAGCTTCTTCTTCAGTCTGGTGTTCCAGTAGTTCTTGATGTCATTATCTGTTCTTCCAGGCAATTGAGCAGCAATTATGGACCACCTAATATTACATAAAATTATGTACCAAATCAGTCTGTACCAAACACGTTGAGAAACAATGGAAAGGGAAAGAAAGCCATAGGGACAAGGAAAAAGGACAAGCAAGTTTGGTTGACGTGTATGTGAGAGAGAGAGAGAGGAACCTGCTGCCAATACTTATATAGAGGCTGCAGATGATATTGTCTTCTTCTTCAGTGAATCCACCATGCCTAATATTGGGTCTCAGATAATTCAGCCATCTTAGTCTACAACTCTTTCCACACCTCTTCAGCCCTGTGAATATTCCAACCAATTAATCAAAGTAATCGATTTGGAAGTATAATCACCCCAAGCACAAAATTTTGACCACAATCACACAAAATTATGTCCACAAAATTATGACCACAATCACACATAAACATAGGATGAGATAACGCACATGGGTTGCTTAAATAGTCAAACAAGGGCGATTCAAATCCACATACCCTTAGTTTGAGCTATCTAAAACCGAGTGAAACACAAGATTAATCTTTGTGTGTTGCTACTTGTGATTAGTAAATTCAAATTTTACACATATTTGAAACGATTCATTGTTTAATAAACAAACAAGAATGAGAGGATGTATTTACCAATTTTCTGGGGAAGAGCAATCCAGTTGTTTCCAGTGCCATACTTCTCAATATAAGCCTTAAGTTTTGCATCTTCCTCAGGGGACCATGGACCCTTCTTCACGTTGGCTTTGTCACAGCATGGAGCTCTACCCATCGTCCTCTTTGCTTGCTTTCTTTCTCTCCTTTATCTCAATCTCTCTTTTTTTCCTCCAACCAAAATGAAACAGATAGAAGCTGTCTCTGATTGTTTGGGAAATTGTTGGAGAGAAGACCAAGCTTTATAGGTTGGAAAAGTGGGTGATGTGATGCTCAGGAGGACCAAAAAAGTCTTACGTCTCTTCTAGGGTTTGTGCCTCTCTCTCTCTCTCTCTCTCACACACACACACACACACATTTGGATTAGGTCACTCATCCTTTCTTTTATTTTATAACAAGTCTACAACAATTGGACAAAGTACTACCCAAATTTTCTCTCAAACCTTCATATTCAAGTCACAGCTTTTTTGCTTTCATTATTTTATTAGTCGTAGCAATGCTACAGGTAAAACCAAGAACCAAGCCTCTATCCTGCAGGTGTGTCCCCAGTCTCCGCCAAACGTTCGATTATTGAGTTACCCTCCTTTTGGTCTTTTAATGCAAAATCGCCACAATCATGTATTTTTTGGGTTGGTGATTGTAACACTGTAGCTTCTCACAAACTATGCTAATCGATTAATCCAAAGTTATATGCAAGTAGTGGGATTTGAACTCGGAATGTACGGCTAAGGTCTTATATCTTATTGAACTACAAAAACCAGTTCATGCATGTTGTCAATGTAGGGAAAAAATGAGTTCAATAATCCAATGTTCAATATACATGTTTTAAACTTATTCACTTAAAAGTTCATCACTTCAATGTTATTCATCATTTTTCTTATGAATCATCATTAATAGTGATACATTACATTATTTCTTTGAAAATTCACTCACGATAGTCGGCCATTGGCTCAAATACCACTGTTTGGGTGGTAATCTCATCCATAATATATTAGGATATCTTCACTTTTTATCCTATTCAATGTGAAATTCTCATACATCTAATACCCTGGGTTTACCCAAGCTTTGGACTTGCTACATATAAAAATAGTAAACCTTTCTAATAAACTCATCAAAGTCGCTGATTAGGGCACTATTCACCTCTAGTTTTCTAAACTATTGTGGTTGTTTATGTACCCTACTTGCTTGAAGTTGGCTGGGGTTTATAACACATTATAGCAGAAAGTAATATTAAAATAAAAAATGAAGAAAAACAAATCGGATAGGCCTCAGGAATTCAAAGCTGTTTAGAGAGAGGCACCACTCATTGACCTCGGTTTTCTAGTATAATATTTTTCTAAGCATTTTAATATTGAAGATGAGAGGACAAAGAGGTCCAGAACCGCACTTGCATAGAAATAACAAGGAGAAAACTATCAAAATTCAAAAAGTACTCACACCCAAAATACTATTATATGCGTAAACTATCAAATGGACACAGATCTTTGGGAGGAAGAAAACCTGTTTCTGCTTGTCTCTCTCTAAGACCTCGAATCTCCCTCCTTTAAAACTATATTTCATGCATCAGCAAGAAGACTAGCATTAAGACTTTTAGGAGAGAGGGTTGGCTTTTGTTGATAAGAAGATAAGCATGGGTCAGTGTTGGCTCAATACCAAAATAATATGGAATGATTGATGCTTACTTATTTGAACTTCAATGAACATACCTTAATTATATGCGACTAACTCTCTCTCTCTCTCTCTCTCTCTCTCACACACACACACAAACTTAGAGAGGGGGAGATATATAATACTGACTTTTGTTGAGAGATGGTCCCCCTGTTTGTGTTCTATCATGATGGCCGTACACCAGATCAGCAATTGAAGAGTACTGCTGCAATTCTTTGAAAAAAGTGACTGTGTTGAAACTTGAATAAGTTCAGTTATTTGATTCTAATTGGAAATGATAGTATGTAATTTACTGTTATCTTTCACAGAATTGAATTTATTACACGAAATTCACATAGAAAGTATCTGTCTTTGGAGAATTTGATCTTCAGTTATGAGAGAAATTCATCTCTAATTCTTATCAAAGGACTATAAAAAAAAAAACTCACCCACTTGACAGATGCTTTATAATTGATTTTAAAATTTCCTTTTACAGTTTTTCATCTGGATAATTTCCCAGAAATGTTGCAATCTGGATTGAACAAAAAAATTGAAATCCTAATATCGTTATTTATTGCAATTTTTTGGTGGGGGGTGGTGGCAGAGCTGGGACATGCAGTGGTAGTGGTCGAGACAATGGTGAGAGTGGGCTGATGGTGAGACGGTGATGGTTGGAGGGTCACGGAGATTCTACCAATGGTGGGGGGTAGTGGGGGTGTGAGGATAATGATGGCGAAGATCCGTATGGTTGTTGGTGGCAGTAGTGCTAAAGTTGTGGTGGCAGTAATGGTGGTTTTGATAGTGGCAGTAATTTTTAGATTGCAGTTTCTTATATTAATTAAATAGTTTGATCTAATTACGGACTTAAAATTATATTATATACCAAACAGTTTTCAAATTAAAAATTTTGGTGTTTCAACCCTTAAGATTTTGTATTCGATTTCGATGCTTAACTTAAAAGTTTTAGAGTGGGACTATTCTGCCTCAATTAATTCTCTTATTTCAAATTATTAAGTTCACCCTATTTGTACACACTCTATTAGTTTCTATGCGTTTAAACTATAAAATATATATCAGAAAAATCAAAGCAAAAATAGCAATTAAAGTAAAATTCTAATGTTCCAATGTGATCTATATTATTTTGAAGTGTTTTGAGATATTTGAATATATTTTAACCAATGTTTGTGGAATATTTTGAGATTTTTTAAGATATTTTGTTATATTTTGACTAATATTTAAAATTAATCATTAATTTTTATTTTGCTTCTAAAATATTTTTGTACCGAAATAATACACAAAAATAAAATTTTGGTCATTGCGTATATAATAAGTTGAAATAAAATTGAATGATTTTAAATTTTAATTAGTGAATATAGATGAGATGAGTTTAGCAACCAATAAGGTGGATATCGATAAGATGAACTTAATAATTGTGATTAAATATAGTGAGAAAAGAGATTTAAGGAGCGGAAATAGCCTCCTCTAAATTTTATCAAGCCATACCTAAGACACTACTTCGAGGGAGGATGTCCTAATATTGCTGCTTTAGCACCACACTCCAAAATCAATAGATACTCAAATGAACAAAAAGAAAAAGAAAATGTCACATTCAAAAAGTAGATCATATTTGATTATAAGTGGATGTTAAGTTTCCTATAGCTTGAAAGTCAGACAACAGTAAACAAATCCATTTACCAGAAAGGATCATTTGGGAAGTAGGAAAAATTTTGGTTGCTATTCTATGCCATATCAATCACAATTGCCTCAACAGTCTCCTATCTTCCATATAATTTATCTTGGCTGAATTACCTAGCACATTTCACTTATTGTCGGCATTTAAAGCCTAAGTTTTCTAATACAACTGCAACAAGAACAAAATTGATCCTAAGTTTTCTAGAATCGATCCTAAAGTGACACAATTGAATCATAAATTAGTCTATCTAAATTTTAACTCATTAACTTAAATGGATTAGAACGTTACCTTCGATACATTTATGGAGAAAATAACATAGAAGAAACCCAAAAAAAAATGGAAAAGATTATGTTTATTTCTGAATTATTTGAGGCCAACAAGGTTTAAAAAAAAAAAAGGTATCCCCTCGTCATTAGGGTTGACAAAGATGCCAACAGTAGACTCATGTATTCCTTGAAAGAGACCCTTATGACTTCTGTTTTCCTTTGACAATATATTAATGAAGCTGTTATTGTCCGCCATGCACTTTTTTTGTATCAACCCACAGAGATGCTGCAAACAGACGCTGTTGCTGAGCTCAGAGAGGCCTAATCCCTCAAACCTCAAGTTATCTTTCCATTGTCAACCCCTCCGTTTAACAAACCCATCACTTTTGGCATCCAAGAAACTTATTTGGCTCTAATCTCTTTAGCAACGAAGATATGGAGTTGTTTATTTCTATACTTCTATTGGTAAGTAGATATTTTTAATGAAAAATGCTACTTGGACTTAAAATCCTGATTTTATCGATCATAACCATTGAATAAGTAATAGGTTCCGATAAATACTGTAAGTTTGTAACCCACAGTTAAATCAATGATAGTGATTGACCAAGTTAATATTTTAAGTCCACGTAACATTATTTTTTTGGAAGATAATTTGCGGTTGGCCCCCTCAATTATGCCTTATATCTCACATCCCCCCCCCAATTGTCATTTTTTTATATTATACTCAAATTACGATGAGTCATTTTGGGTTGCCCAAATTGCAAATATCTGTTACAAATTAATTGGATGAGAATTCTTATGTCATTTGATCTTTGGAAATATAAATCTATTTTTGTTTGTTCCAAAATTTCTTCACCAGTGAAAAACTTTAGCCTAAACATAATGGAGGTTTGGTTTTGAGGTAGTATGAAACAAATTCAACTAATTAAAAGAAGAATATAAGAAACTTAATAACATGAAGAGTGAAATGAGATCAGAGTCCTTTTTTTATTATTATTTTGAGAACAAAGGGGAACAAAGTGATTTTTCAACCACGAGAGTAAAATAAACGTGGTTATAATGCAAACTTTAAATGTGCACACAATACAAACGTGGAATAAATTAGAGTATGATTAGTTAATTTTTTGATCTCGAATTAATAATCCGTGAAGTCTTCCGATGGTACTTACCCTTTGGATTTGAGTTTTATGTGCTAGTTTACATACGCACAAAATGGCCAATGCAAGGAATGATTCCAAATTACCCACCTGGCACGTTATAAGATTGAGTTTAATTGAGAACACGTATGCCGTGTATTAGGTATCAAAAGTTGAACAGTTTCTGGAGGGTTTAGTGATGTTGTCATGGATTCTGACTGGAGATTTTTTCATCAAGTTGGTGATGTCTTTGCCCACTGCACCATTTCAATTATTAGCAAAGCTAAACAGATTATATGAGATCAATGGCATTTTATGTGGAATGGGAGAATAAAGTCAACCAGGCGTGTGAAAAAGTTCTACAATAAATAATCACAATAGAATAGAGTAGGTAAAGGTGGGACATCATAAAAATTGTATTTGAATCAGTTGTTGATCTGAGCTCTCAAGCATTTCATGTTTATAACTACAAAGCTCTAAACCATTATAAATTTTGAGAAGAGTAGACTCTAGCATACGGAAAAAAACTGTTTCCGATACTCAAATTCATGGCACACAAGTCACAATGGACTAATAATCAGTGCTTAATAGATGACTTTGGTACTCAATGGCAACGCCTGCGTAATTATTAAAAAAAAAAAAAGACAATGTTCTCTAACGTCCAAGCTTTCATTACTCTTTCTCATTTGTGGCTAAATTACAATTCAAAAAGATAAAACTAACGACTCAGATTCAAAATTTTAAAAATTATTTCCAAAAGTATACTCTAGATTTTTAATTATTACTTCAGGTTCATTTATGATAGAATATAAATAAAATAATTACACAAGAGGCAATCCTTTTACAAAATTTCCATTTATTCCCAGTTCCACATCTGAGCTGGCATAATACATTTGATGAGCTAATACAGCAACATAAGCATTATTGTTATCACCAAAAACAAATTAAAGGTAGAATAATGCTACACTGACCAAATTTTAAAACTAAATTTTGAGCTTAAATGATATAACAGGTGATTATGTTTTTTTATTTAGTATCATATCATTTGGGTCCCAATAAAAACTTCAAATAATATGTTACAATGTCATTTGAGCTCCAAATTTGATCCCAAAATTTAGAGAGTGTAACATTCCTGTTAAAGATATACCCCCCCACCCGCCCAAATACAAGAAAACAGAGGAAGACCCACGCATCCACACTCACCAGGAACTCAGGTCCCTGAAACGTATTAATATCCTTTTTACACCCCAAAAATGTAGAATCTGTATAGTTTTCAGTCATGTAAGATTAACCAACCAAAAAAAAAATGGCAACCCAGACACAATTTTCCAGCACTGCGGTTCGGGGAATTTATAATATAAGTAATGGGAAAAAAAGATATAAACAATATAGGTTCCATCAGAAATCCTCTATAGCATAATTGTATCATCGTTTCAAGAGCAGATCATTTATGTACACATCCTTTCATAGCAGCCCAGTTCCACCCCAATGAACGGAGAATAAAAAAAGCACCCATACCAGGAAGAACTGAACCACCATTCCTAATGAGCCCCAAAATATTTTCTCCAACCTGCAAATGGAAGCTGAAATCCACTCATATCAACAAGAACAATCCTCAGAAAAAGATAAAAAAAAAAAAAAAGCAAAAAAAAAAAAGCAATGAATGGGGGGAGGTGTTTATTCCACAATATGCAAAACATATAAAGAACTTACATTCTGATAGCATGGTTCTCCTCAGGGTATAATGTAATCTTCTTTGGTATTTCCGAGTTCGGATTGCACTCCACTAATACAATATCTGTTCATGGAAATATTATAAAGGTTGATGGAATATGAACAAGGTTATGATAAAGCATTATGAGCCTGAGCAAACTTGGGAACCAGTAGATGACCCAAACCGCAAAACCTGTGCTTCCTTTTATTTTCATTTTTCACTATATACTCCGCAAACAACACTCAAGGAAGGAGAGAAAACGACTGCATCACTGCCATCATTTCAAATTCATTGCTGCAGCCATATTTCTCAACTTCTGAGAGATTTCTGAGAATGATGGCCTCTGTGCCGGGTCAGAGGCCCAACAACTTTCCATCAAAGATTTCCATTCGGGGTCGCACCATGTTGGAATTTGTGGACGTAATGTGTTGTTCACAATCCCTCCTGCATATCAGAAAAGAAAAATTTATGAAGAGGAAACAAGAATATTACAGCAGAGCAACTGGCATTTTTCATATCACAGTTTCTTTCCACCGTTGGTTTGGAATTGGAAGAAAGCGGGGAGGGACAACAATAACTTTAATCCTGTGGAGTATAAACAGACGTATGTATGGCCCTGGCAATATGTCAGAGAGAGATGAAAAACAGTCTGGGCTTTATATCTTGAGACAACGAGAGAGCTGCACACGTGTATGGTGTGTATGCCATGGGAATGTAATAGCCAAGATCAAATAAAAAACAATTCTCAAATCTTTACATGCATTTGGAGACACCTCATATCAGCTAAGTTTTTGTACCAGCAGGCGAACTTCTACCCGTCTTCCATGCAATTTCAAGTCGCCAAAGGAACACACTACAGAAAAAAAAAAACCATACTGCACAGGCAAATGAATTCATGGGATTGAGTTGAAGCCTTCATCCCAGGGTACAAATTATCAGCAGAACCATTCAAAGAAGGATATGCTAGTACCAAAAGTCTACTCACTCTCCAATGTCTAAAAAACACAATGCACAGATTCCATAGCCCCAATATTCCGATATTTTTACCAGAAGAAGAGAGAATTCTATGCGACAGACATCATGAGTTCACTTTGGGAGCCCAAAAACCTATGCCAAGAATCTTGCCAAAAAAGATACCCTCGACTACATGAGCGAGAAGATTTCACAAGAACCCTTTTAAGCATAAATTA
Source organism: Ilex asprella (assembly GCA_023539305.1). NCBI lineage: Eukaryota > Viridiplantae > Streptophyta > Magnoliopsida > Aquifoliales > Aquifoliaceae > Ilex > Ilex asprella. The sequence continues at coordinate 23,246,431 of CM042188.1, read as the reverse complement.
TTATGATTTAGAAAATACTTGCATATATAAGGAATAACATACAAGTACACACATTATTTATAACCAGATACTTCTGTCATTCAGAAACCTACTTTCAAATAAAAGGGAAGTGATGAAGAACAGTCCAAGAAATTATATTGGCCAGCAAAGAGAAAACCAATGAAGAACAAAATGATAGCAGTTCAAGTTTCCCTATAAGGGCGTTGACTATTTGAATTCAGATGGGATGGTACTCGAATAAAACCATAATCCATAATCTCAAAGCTTGACTTTTCACTTTTACCCCATAATTTATATAAAAACTACAACCTTGCCAACTGAAATGAGTGTCTGTGGCGGAACAAGTTTGCCAGTCAAATGTAGGGAACCCTAAAAAAGTATTACCTGCTAAGCAAGACAAATGAGCATAAAAGGATCTACTTTTATATTAACTTTTTATGGCTTTCCAAAAGTCATACTGATGGTGGTTGTGAAATTTTGTAGCAACCAACTCTTTAAATGGCAGTATCGTTGATATAATGCCAATTCAGCAGGATTTGATTAGTCCATTGAGAGAAAAATCTTATTCTGATTCAGCAGGAGTCAAAAGAATCTTAGTGTCACACCAGATACATGCAAGCATGAGGAAGAATAGATTTAGCAAGAATCTTATAATTCTCAAACTTCATTGGCAACAGAAACAAGCAGCCTGTGCACCATAAGATGCCACGCTAAACCTTTCTTCAAACCTTCCAACATCAACCGCTTTAAATCATCCATTAAATATATTCTCAAAATGTTTTACAAAGGTTATGATGCAGTCATATCTGTGATACATCATGAATTGCAGAATCTATAATCCTTGATATCAGGCTTTAGCATAGCATATCAGCAATGGAAAGTAAAATCCACTTTTTTCCCAAGGTAAGGGGTGACCCGGTGATAGAGGATCCATGCCACCAATCTAGTGGTGCAGGGTCTAAATCTCATCTAGAGCAATGTTCCTCACTCCCAAGTATGAGTCTGAACCCAGTGTTATTGGAACCAGACCGGACCAGTCAAACTATGAATCAGGGCCTATAATCCTTGGCATCAGGCTTTAGCATAGCATATTAGGGCTCAACAATGGAAAGTAAAATCCACTTTTTTCCCAAGGTAAGGGGGTGACCCGGTGATAGAGGATCCATGCCACCAATCTAGTGGTGCAGGGTCTGAATCTCATCTAGAGCAATGTTCCTCACTCCCAAGGTTGAGTCTGAACCAGTGTTATCGAAACCAGACCGGACCAGTCAAACTATGAATCAGGGCCTAGACTAGTCCGGCTCGTGAGTTAAGACCACATATGCATGGGAACCATCTTCGGATCATTAAACCAACCGGTTTTTATGGAAACCGGTGAATCAGGTAGTTTGATGCAAACCAAACATTGGAATATTGAAAATATCCCTCTTTTTTAGGGCAATTTTGCCCTAATCTAAATCAATTCGAGTCGTTCCTCCAGGTGATGAACAGACAATCTCCTATCCTCTGGTCCATGCCCTTCAGTTTCTCTTTGCTTCTTGAATGGTAAGCCCCTCTCTTTCTCCCCCCTTTCCACATCATATTCTGAATGTTGTAGTTGATAACAGTCTTGATATTGCAACGGACAAAAATTGGTGTTTTGTGTTGCAACAATGTGTGGCTCATGCTCGAGGAGAACCTAATCAGCGTCTTGTGGCTGAAATAACAGCTAATGCATTGGTCCTACTCAGATCTATTTATTTAAGTTATGTGTTGGGAAATTATTGGATTATTTTAAATTTTTATGCTTGGATTGGAATAAACTAATATGAGATGTGTGTTGCCTGAGCTTATTTGCCTATTTAATTTGATATTTGGCATAAGTGTTTTGTCTTTTCTCTTAATTTCATTAATTTTATAGCAAATTGTATACATTGTGGACATATTTCAATTTTTTTTAGCTAGATTGATATATTAGTATTTATAATTTTTGTTATTTTTTTATTATAAGATCGGTTCAACCAGTTGACCAAACGGTTGAACCAGAACCAGAACCATTAACCCGGTCCCCCTACCAATTCGATGACCGGTCCGGTTCGGGTAATATTGTTAAACACTTAAAAAATGAATCTTATTAATATTGGCCCAAAATAGATAGTCCAAAACTTTCTAATTTTGCCACTTCCGGAACTTCTTTTCTGGAACAAGCTAGAGCAACCGAAAGGGGTGGGGGTTGGTCATGTTAGGGTTACTTGTGATCAAAGAGGCCCAAAATAAAATCTCATCAAATTCACCAACACTCATAAAGTTCACCAGCACGTGTATATATCACCATTGAAAAGGAAAGTTTAACTAAAATCACTCAAAGGTAGATTCTACCAACATAGTTGGTAATCCTACTCATCTACAAATTACATAGGAAATAAAATTTTCATGAGACCCACCACCACTACCTCACAATATATATTATGGACCTTAGACCAAGTATGCTCCATCATCAATGCCACTTTTTTTTTTTGGTTAACACTCTGTCTCGTTACAGAATGGCAAATAAAGAAAAGGCCTTACGCATCAAACCAAAATTAACCCTTGTTTTTTTGGTTAATGCTTTGTCAACAAGCTCGTTACAACCAGGAAAATAAGGAAAAGGCATTATGCGTCAAACAAAAATTAACCCTTACTAACACCAAAAACAACCCAAATCCAATATCTTTTCTGCTAGCTTGAAACAACAAGGGAGAAAAACGGTGGTTGAAACCATCTGAAAGTTATATGTGGGAAGCGTGTATGCAGACAAAGGTTAAAACTTCCTACAAACTGATTTCCAACTCTTCAATATACATTAGCAATAGACACACAAAGGTAACCTAGGCCAAGAAATCAGACTCCTTTGCCAAGCACTCACCTTAAGAACTGCCCCCTATACAATGAAACATAAAAAACCTAGCCTATATAAAAACCAATAGTAAATGTGAAACCCCATCCATGAGTAATATGGCACATGCACATTTTTGAAATGCAAATACATCCACAACAGGTGATTCTAAGATATCCGGTGACAGCAATACAGATATTCTTTTCTCAAGTAACTAGAATTACATGTACAGAATTATCCTTCCCATGATACTGTTAAAGGAAAGCTACATTGTAACAGAAAGATGCAGTTTTTTAACAATAAAATACCTATTATGGAAGCACAGTGCATATCCGCATAAGGTTCATCACCGGTGAGCAGTTCCCACATAACAATCCCAAATGAGTATACATCAATCTACAGTGCAAGGAGAAATGAATAAACACAAAGAACAATAGAAAATTTTAAAACCATTGAAATGGGGGATGATATAAACCATGGGAGCTTAGAAACTTGATAAGTTAAGCTAAGACAAATAATACCTTTTCTGTTACCATGTTACTTTTTCCACTAAGCAGCTCCGGTGCCATCCAGGGTAAAGTTCCGCGAACACCTCCTGATACCAAAGTGTGTTGTTTTACCTTCGATAAGCCAAGGTCACCAATCTGAAAGGGAATGCAGGCGTTGCATGAGCTAAAAGTCCAACTACAACATCAGACACTAAAAGAAAGCTCGTGACAGGATCAATTCAAATGTAACAAGTCAAGCACAAGCAGCACCATTAAGAGATGAAATTCTTGCAAAACTTGTACTGCAAACTATCCAACAGTTATATCAAGTTGGTAAACAAGTGCTACAAGAGCTCAAAAAATAAGTAAAACACCATTTATTCAAACGTTACTTCAACATACCTTGCACACTGGCCGATGTGGATCTCTCATGTTTACCAGTAGATTTTCACATTTTAGATCAAAATGCACAATATTCTTTCCATGTAAATACTCCATTCCAAATGCAGCATCCATAGCTATGAGGAGTCTCTTACGACGATCAATTGTTCTGTTCCATTAAATAACTAAGTCACATACGGTCACGTGTATAAATGATTCATATACACTTGGGCAAGCAATGAGCACCTTCAACATCTATAATATTCACATAATCATAACAATAACAAGCAGTACCTATCCTTTTTCTTTAGGAATTGTTTCAAGGAACCATTAATCATGAATTCTGTCACAGTTGCTAGAGATCCATCAGGGCCATCACGAACTACACCGTAGAAAGAAACAACATTTGGATGGTGCAATGAACTTAATATTAATGCCTCCTTCCAGAAATCTGCAATCTATAAACCCAAGCAAATGAAGTGGATGTCAGATCAAAGTAGAAAGGAAGATACTTTTCTGCAGCAAACTCAACTAGTGAAACACAGGTTTTGTCAAAGCATTCATATTTTGGTTAAGTCACACTGATTTTTCCCTACTTTCACAGTTTCTGTTGCCCTTTCAACCATTTGGGCACCATAAGTCACTAGTAGTCGGAGCATGCTAAGTAAATCTCATGTACCGCTGGTGTTGTATGAGATTCCTCTCTATATTTCTATGTTGAAATAGAACTTCTCTTTTTTCTGATATATATGTGTGTAACAAGATAATATATTCAAGTAATGAACCCAAATACAACACCACCATTGAGAAATCGAACATGGAGAAAAAGAGTTCCATGACATAAGGGACTATGTTCAAGAAAAAAACAGAAGAAAGAGTAAACGTAATGACACAAAACATACCAAGCGTTCTCTTTCAGATGGCCTCCCAGCAAAGCAGCTAGCTTTGATTCTCTTTACCGCCACATCTGACCCCTTCCACTTCCCATGATAAACAGCTCCATATGTGCCAGAGCCTAGTTCTCGGATCTCCTCCAGATCCTCATTCTTAATTGTCTACAAAAAAAAAGGACCATACCAGTAAATGGTAGTATATTAAGATACATATCCAAGAAGGTCCAGGGAGGAAGGGGGGAGACTCTAATAAACACACTAGCTGTATGAATTAGATAGTCAACAGGAACCTGCAATCCCCTATCAATAGCTTCTGCCTCAGCCTTTGTTGGCTCAATCTTTGTACTGTCAACATTTTCATTATCAGAATCCAACTCCAACTCCAACTCCCCATGTGTATCCTGAAATCAAGAAGGCTTATTAGAAAGAAGTTTAATCGACTGTGGTGCACTCTTAAGATATGGAAATGCAATAAACTCTCACCACTGCTTCAGATTCATTACGAGGTTCTTCTTTTGTGGCTTCACCATGCTCAAAAACGGTATCAGTATTTTCTTGTACTTTAACTTTCACCTTCTCAACACCATCTAATGCTGCCCTCTTTATAGATGCAATCATCTCCGGTAAATAATTCAAATGGTCATCTGATAGCACTTTCTTTTCAAGATGTGTACAAGTATTATTTTCTTCTGGTTTCATAACACCACTGCTCTCACCAGCAGGACCCAGGCCATTGGAATAGATAGTCTCGGGAGATGCCACATCAACAGCATTCTTGTGTAGTTCTGTACCAGGGACACTCTGTATATTAGACTCTTCAACCATCTCTTTATGATTTGTTTCTTTTGCACCTCCATGAACACTTTGCTCCTCCATCCTAACTAATTCAGTAACGTTAGCATCCCTTCTTGATTCTGGACCAGAAGCAGTAAAAGAGACCAACTTACTGTCAGCCAACACTGGTGCTGAATCAGCCTGCAGTGCAGCATCTGTAAAATCAGCAAGGTTTAACATGTCAGGAGAGGATCCGATGGGATCTGGACTAACCAACTGTTGATTCTCCTGACTATAAGTGTTTGGCGTCAGTATTAAGCCATGGCAATGAGAATGTTCTGGAGCAGCAGACCCATCAAACCCCACCATTTTCTGTGAGGACTCAACCCACAAGTTCTGATTTTCTGCCCCAACCCGCAACCTGGGACTACCCTCCAGTGGACCCCTGATGAACCCTGGACTGACCGAAACATTTGCTAGCTGAGGTAAACCAGATGCATCATAAGTGGGAGCCCCATGCACAGGGTCATGAGCATTTCTCACCAAAGCATGTGCAGGTAAATGTCCATGTGACACTTGGTAAAGGTTATCCACTCCATGAGCATAAGGCAAATTGCCATACCGAACTCCTCGATCTTCCTGAGGAGGAGTGTGGATGTGAGACCCAATGCCCACAGCTTGGTCATGAAACACTTGATTCCCTAATTCAGGCCCAGTTTGGATGTACCGTGGGTCATCATGATGGACATAATGTGAGGGCACATGATAACCATCTAATAGATTACCACGAACAAGAGGAATATTCAAACCGTTACTATCCAGAGTGTAGTGATCAGTCAACCTTCCAGCTCCAGCAACATGTGATCTTGGTTCCTCAGGCCGAGGATTCATCTGATGTGGTAGAATCCAGCCTCTTTCCTGATTGTGATTTTCATTATAAAGGCATCGAGGATCACTCTGCTCCCTAGGGTAGAATGGATGGTGCATGTTTGTGTCTGTCAACATGAAACTTTCCCTATTTGGATGACACTCAGCACATGAGTTAGCAACCGGCTGAAATCCATTCCCCAAGTTGGATGGCTCCAGATGTGGTTGTTCTCCAAGCTTCCAAGGGGAATCGGGATAAGGTTGATTCCTTTGGAAAGTCATTCGGCAGTGCTCACAGATACTGTTTCCGTCAAAAACATTGGGGCCATGACGTATGTTACCTGGAAAACCTGCCATATCACCGGAAGCAGGTCCACCTGGGAACAATACGACATTGTCCATAAACTGTGGCTGGTGGTCATATGGGGATTGATGAATCCCTTGCTGTCGACTGTATTCCTCTGATATTCTATCAAAACTTCGGTCAGAAAACTCCCCATATGGGGTACGGTGACGAGCAGAAGAAGGTGAAGTTGGTACCTCCGCCACTGGCCTTGGATCATGGTGTCCAGGTTGCCTAGGGGAGTAGTACGCAGGACTCCATGGAGTCTCCATTTCGTTATACCTCTGGGGAATAGAATGTTGGAGCTGTCCTGAACCCGTATGAGGAATTGTGAGGTGACGCAAATTAATCTGTGGCATAGGCATCTCAAAGTTTCTCTGATTATGGAGGCCACCCTCAAGACTCATCTGATTAAAATATTGTTCTGCAGCAAGGATATCATCCACTGGACTAGTTATCAGGGACTCAGTAAGCTGCTGCTTCCTAAAGTCAGGGGATTCATTAAGGCTGTTCAAAGCATCCACGTACCTCCTCTCATTGTCCCTTTCATCCCCATCAACAAAATTCACAGATCCATCTTGATCAAGAGGTGAGAAAAGAAAAATCCTCAGTCTAGTGAACCCATCCCCAGAACCTAACTTATCATACTCCTCCATCATGTTTGTCACATCGTCGTCGTTCACAACTGACACAAGAGCATCAAGGTCCTCATCAGGCTGCTGATACTTCAACACTATGGCCCCTTCAAAGAGCTCCCTCATCTTCCCCATCAAGTCCTCATAAGTAATATCGCGTGGAACACTCACAATCCGCGTCTCACCACCCACGTACCTCAGCTTCCCATCTTGCGGTCGAGGCAATATACTACCTGAAAAACTACATAAAAACTTAACACGTGGGCTTTCATCATTAGAACTCGGGACTGAGCCTGGGGTCAATGTAGGGCTGTCCATCAAGTAGACAGCTTGATGCTCCTCCTGCTGATTACCAATTTGGGTGACCTCGGACTGAAATGATGATTCCCTTTTTAGGCATTCAATTCCTTTATTACACATGGATTACTACTCTTATCCAATTGCTTCCAATTTCCTTCATACCAAACCCACTACGCAAAAGCAATACTTATAGTTTCACTGTCAGAGTAATTGATTTCTAGCCAAAAGTTGACAAGTACTGCCAAAAATCGTAGAGTTTCTAGCACAAACCATCAAATCCCTGATAACACACATAGCAAATGATGTATCAGTTAATAAACACAATAAAAAAAATTCAACTATACTTGAACCAAATTATACGCCAAAATTCAGCTCAAAATCCCCAATTCACAGGCAAATAACTATTAAAAATCTGGGATTTTCAATTAAGAATCAAAATAAAACACCAAAATCAACGAATCCTGACATCATAACCATAATTCAGCTCAGATTTTTCCAAATCACCATCAAAATACCACGGAAAAACCCCTAATTCTCTCATGAACATTCGCAATTTAATAGGAATCATGTATACCGTACATACGCGTAACCGGAGAAACAAGAAACAGTACCTTCAATGGCGATTCTGACTAGCACAAACTCCACGAAAAACAGAAACCCAAATCACGAAGCCCTAATCAAAGAACACTAATCCTCTTTGTCTCCGCCTTATTGAAATATTCGTCCTTCGTTAGTGGCCCGCAACTCCAATTTAGAGATCAATCTAGATAAATTATAAACATATGTATAGCGTGGATATATTTGTAGAAAGAAAGTGGAGGGAGGGAGGGAGGGAGAGAGAATTTTCAGAGACGAAGATACAGGTGATGAAGCAGGAGGAGGAAGAGGGGGAGGAGAGCCATAGCTCGTTGGCTCGATTGGTTGCCAGCTCGTGAGACACGTGGCAACATCTGGGTTCCTTGAATGGAGGCATCTATTTATCTTCCCACAGGTATATTCCCTCCGTGACGCGCTCCAATTCTAAATGAACTCAAATCCCCTGGACTCGGATCTTCCTTACTGTTTTTGGATTTGTCTTTGCTACCGAATATAGTACGGAAGTTTATAATTTTTATGGGTCTAATTATAATTAAAAAAATTAAAATTGATTTTAAAATATTAAAATAAATTTTGCAATAATAGCTCAATTTAATTTTTTTTTTAGATTTGTGATTAATTTTAACAATTTTAGGGTTTATCTTAAAATATTATGATCAATTATAATTATTTAGAATCGATCAAAAAAAATATCACATGTCACGCCATATATGATCTCAAAAGACTAAACAAAAAGTCTTAAATAATGTATATGACGGTACAATACTAAAGTTTTTTTCAAAACCATAGCATTTTTTATTATGTAATTCTATGTTTCGTGAATTTGATAGGAAGTTAATATAGAATCAATGAATTCGGATTAACCTTAATAGAGTCAAATGACATACGGGTAGACTCATTGTATCTCAAGTTTAAGCATTTGACATGGGTGTCTCTTTTTTTCCTCTAACACTTGGTGCATGTTGACACTGCAATCATGTTTTTTTATCAGAACTAGTGTCATCAAAATTAGAATTGTGTTTTATTCAAAAATTAGCTCGTCGGCTACGTACCACACAAATCATGACTTATACACAATATAAATCTTTGTATACAAGATTGTAAATTCATCAAATATGTATTCTGCAAATTTTGACCTCACGTAATTTATACACGACATGATCTATTGATAACTTCACTTTTAGATTTTCTTCATTCGAGATCACTCGTTGTAATAGAAAATTCAATTTCTGTCATTTTTGAATGTTGTGTATTCGAATGACACAATCTTCGATATTCATCGTGTATTTACATGATATTCAAGAAAGTATTAGGAATTATTGATCTAAGTAAAATCCATTTTGTTCAAATGACCCTCCATTAATATATAATAGATGTTCTAAAACGGACACACTAGAACAAAATTTAGTACTTATAGGTTTTTTAGGTTTGGAGAACGTGGATGTAATACAAATATGCCAATAATGATAAAGTGTAAATTCCAACTTTAGGGTTTATTCAATAGATGTGCAAATTCTTTTAAATAAAGGAAACATGTGGAAGTATTCTAAAAAAACTTTCAAAGTATATTTTGAACCCAAAGCATTATAAACATTAAAAATACCAATGACAAGTTTGGTGTGTTACATCATAAAGACAAAATAAGATGAAATTGTTGTTGATAAACGGGAACAAATATAATAGAAATCAAGGTATTTACGAGATTTTATGGCATGTCTTGGTAGGAGTGATAAAAAATATGATGAATGAAAAGTAAGAAGAAGATAGTTTTCATCTTTGTTTGGTAGGAGGAACAAGAAAATAGGAGAAATAAACTTCTTAATATTTTATTTGATATTAAAAAAATTAAAAGAAAACATGATTTGTCACATACCATGAATACCCTTATTAATTGTATATATGTATCACATGGGGGCCACCACTTTGATTTGTTTGTGTTGAGAACATGGTCCCGTTTAGTAACGTTTCTG
>CM042188.1:23178899-23235929 GCA_023539305.1 Ilex asprella | reverse complement strand
GTTTTTCGTTTTTGAAAAACGAAAAACGAAAATCAAAAACGACTTTTTTTGGTTTTTGAAAATCGTCTCTCGTTTATCAAACGATGACAGAAACGAAAAACATAAACGGTTACCAAACGCGTTTTTTTTTCTTGTTTTCTCTAAATATCAAAATAAAAACGAAAAATAAAAAATTTAAACGTTACCAAACGGGACCTTAAACGTTACCAAACGAAAAATAAGTGAATTTGTTTTTAAAATTGTCGACTTTTTTACAAAGGGTATAAAGGTAAATTTCACAACCCTAATCATGTTTGCACTTTCCCTTCTAAATTCCGCCTGCATTCGGACAAATTAAAAATAGGAGATAGACTTGATAGGATAGGCTTCTCTGCCTTCGATTTTCCTTCCCCAACTAAACAAAGGAAAATTTCATTTTCCATCCACCCAATATTCTATTTTGTTGTGTTTAAAATGATAATAATTGTCCTTCTTCAAGTAGAATTTACTACTAAATTGATTAGTAATTCACCTAAAGGTTACTGAATATTTATTTGGTTTTAAACAAGTTGTTTTTTAGCAATTTTGTTAAATAAAAATGGGATACACACCTCAAAATTAGTGGAATCAAATTGAAATGCATTGTCCTTCACGAGGAGAATAACGTGGTATATTTAATTTTTCAAAACTACTGAGTATTGAGTAAGAAGTTATGTCTCAAAATGACATACTTGAACGGATGGAAAGAACTAATTTTAATGATGTGTAGTGTATAAGACTTGTCCTATATTAAAAGAAAACCAAAAACATGGTGAGGTAATACTCTTAGTTTCTTCATAGATTGGGCCTTAAGGAGTACCACACTTTTGTGAGTGGAACGAACACCTACACAACTTTGGTTGTCACACGCGTGCGCTGTCTGCCTGCCTCGCCGTGTCACGACCCAAACTAGTCGATCTGGGCTTGGGCTTTGGGTCAAAAAGATATTATCTTTTTGGAGAAAATGTATTTTGTATGGTGCGGGTTGTGGGTTAAGCTATACTACACAAATTGAAGGATAAAGCTTTAATAATTTGAAGGATAAAGCTACACTACACAAATTGTTGTCCAAATCTTGTATCTCAAATGATGTGTTAAAATTTCATACATTGAATATTTGGTAAAGTTAGTGTGGACCCCACTAATTCAACCACTTGTATTGATTTGAATACAAATTATGGATAATAATTTGATCATCATAGCATTGCTCTAATTTGAATTTGGTGCCGAAATTAAAATGTGTATGTTCATTCCATAAGTGCATTTTTCTTTTGGTAGTATCCAAATTAAAGGTATGTCTTTTCAATCTGAACAGATTCAACGAACAATGGTATCCTATGCCTCTTCAAGCAATACGAACAAGCACTAAGAGTCTATAAATAGACTACCTTACAGACATTTCAATCACACCCCATCTCGAGAGACCTATTTGGTATCCCAAAGATGAAAGTATAACTCGACACGTGATAATATTTGCTCCTATAATGCAAGGAAACATTTAAAACCAATAATACCAATCAATGATCTCATAAAAAGAGATAAATTATACAGCTCTATGACAGAGCATTCAACTCTATAACTCAATACAACACAAAACATTAGGGAATATATCCCTTACATAAACAAGGAAACGAACACTCATGTATAATATGTACATAACCAGTTTCCTTAATCTCTCATCTCGACTCTTCTAGTGATGTAGTGGACCAAACTCTAAACTTTAGTTTCCTGAAAACAAATATTTTCTTAAGTGTACTGCGTATCATTATAAATGAAAAAATTAAAAATATAGATCAAATATTATTTTACCAAAATATGTTCACAATCTTAAGAGAACGACAAAATCAAAGTGTTTTCAGCTCATTTTGAAATCCAATAATCACTGCCAACATAACAACATAATAAATAGTCTACATGTGATTTGATTCAACAACAACATTTAAGCAATGTCAAGCTATCAACAACATTTAAGCAATATTAAGCTATCTACAACATGGAAACAATGTCAAACTGTCTCACGATAACTGCACAGTGTCCAAATCAACATGTAAGTCATATCAAGATATCAACACTCTACCACAGTATATATTACACAAATTACAAGTTTTTCAACAAATCACAAGTTTTTTTAACAAAACATATTTAGTCCATTATTTGCTCAACTCAACATAAATCAAGTCATCAAAACTTCATTTCACATAGTGAAATAACTCATATTAGTCATATACTTTTTTTTCCAATTATTATAAAGTAGTACATTTCACCTGCCAACCAACACATCACTTAGCTTTATGCTCAATCTGTAGGTGGAACTAATATAGTAGCCTCCGACCCTAACAATTTGCATATGCACAAATGTAAATAAGTATCAACTAAAAAATAACTTAATTTATGCAAATAAATGCATATGAATATGCTTCATGTTATTTCATATTCACCACAACTTAACTTCAATACCCAAGTCTAGAGACCAATTGGTCACTCAAGCATTTACAAGCTCAATGAGTACCCTCTACAACCTCAAATTAGAAAATAAATCATTTTTGCCACTCAAACTATGTGCACTTACAATTATTTTCAAATGATTTTGGTATCTCATTTTACACAGTCAAATTCATCATTTCAGACCACTATACGTTACCACACTCAAAACTCTAATCTAGATCCATGATTTTCATCTCAAATTCAAAAATCCAATTATAAGTTTTAAAATATACTAAACATTCATAAATCATGTAAGACATGATTTCAAAATGAATTTGAAAATCTTTAACTGATCCGGAATTGAGAAACCTTACTCTGCGCTATTTTTTGATCCGAAATAGCCAAAAATAAAACAATATTATTTTTCAATAAAATTTCATACATACTCTCAATTAACTTACCTAAGAATGAATATGAAATTTTTTTCCCAAAATCATCCAAAGATTGGGTCAAATTGACCCCGGAGGCCAAAATAGTCATTTTATTCTCCATTTTGATCGGACGTCAGATCGACTTGAAATTTTACCCGGACCTCTGCACAGATGTTATAGAAATTTTGGCATTGACTAGAGTTAGATCAGATACTGTACACACCCTCACTCTCCGTTGGGGTGTCTGGTGGTCCTCTTGGTCTGCTTTATCTTCTTCTTCAAGAATCCCAAGTGTCAAAATTCTGTTTTAAAACCCCCTCTTCTCACCCCCTATAGCTCACTCCAAATAGCACATTTAGACCTATTTTTAGAGCCTATGTACTCTCCTCATGGCCCTCTTCAGATACTCGTAGGTAAGTCCCTTCAAGTGAAACTTTAACTCATCCAAAGATTGAACCAAACTTTAAAAAAAATAAGGTTTTTGAACTCCGGGTTTAGATTTACAACTGTCTTTTTCACCCACTAAACGAACTCTAAATCAATTTCTGAGGTCACCAATGGATTCCTAGGGTTGGTTTTAATCTAGCCCCAAAACTCAAGATTTAAAGCTTTAATTTTCAAGAAACTCAAACTCTCAACATGAATTTCCTTTTCTTCGAACCACCACCACCGACCACACAATCACTCCAAACACCATCAAACTTCATATTAAACACCCAAAAACCATTCCCAAATGTCAATTCAAGCTAAAACCAAATCAAAATTCAAATTCGTTTCTATAACAACTAAAACCCAAAAATTTGAAAATGAAAATTGATGCTCAAACAATGATCAAAACTCGTTCTAATCATCATAAATGAACTTATAGCACCCTATGTAGGTTAGAAAAATACCCCTTAATGCTCGAATTGCACTTCCCTGAAGTTTGATTCTCCAAGTTTTCGTTTTCTCTCTCTAATTTCTCTCTTTGGTTTCTCTTTCTTCCAACAGATTCCATCTGATCCAAACACTCAGCGGAGGCCCTTAGTAGCCCCTCAAACCTTCTAGAGTGTTGCGGAGTGTGGTGCAGCAAGGCAGCAGGTTGGAAGGAAATGCCATGCAAATGGCATTTTCGTAAATACCTCAAATCCATTTTTTTAATTTAATTTTTTTTATGATTACATACATATTAAAACATGCACTATAAAAATATTTTCCTATTTTTTTTATATCCACGTACTATGCATGTATGCTTAGGTTTCATAATTTCCAATTACGAAAAAAAAACCGACAGTAATCCTTGCATATTGTAGTATCCTTTCTCTCTTTCTACATTTTATTTATGTATGGTTCAATTACAAAATACAAAATTGCGTTTGTTAAAGTTTTGAATATTGAAGTGTTGCAACTTCAATAATGAAATCCATTCTATCTTGGAAGACACTTTCTTATCAACCTTAAGCACTGAGAATGAGTAAATTTGTCTTAAGCAAATAGTGATTATACAAGGCTTGGATTATTTCTGGATTTCTGGATTCTTATTTCAATTGTTATTCTGCATCGTTGTAAGTGCATTTCTGTTTTGTTTATGCATTATGTTTTATTTATTAGTTTACATGCAACAATATACTAAGTGATTCTAGATTTGCTACAATAGTATTTAATTCTGATTATACATAGTTTTTATAATAATTTATCCTAATCTGTGTTTAAAGGCTCCATCACAATTTAATTCGTAGAGATTAGTAGGCAGAGGATTCCATATTCCCAAAATTGTGGCGGCATAAAATCTAATTTTGGTTGTTTAGTAAGAGGTGGGGAAAATGAGGAAAGACCCCCCCCCAATGGCTCTGGATTCTGCAAATGGTAGTAATGGGGTTTGGTATTTAATGGTTAAAACTCATCTCACTCCTTGCTTTCTTGCTACCCATCCGCTAGTAACTGTTTTCCCAATCAATTCCAAGACTTTTTGTTCATTCTACACATCTTTTAAAAAGTATGAGTTCCATTTCTATATAAAAAAAAATATAGTGGTCTGGTTTGCTCTCTGCCCAATATGCATTTAACCCATACCATCAAAATCCAATTACATTGAAACAACATATGTTCCACTATCTCCACTCTCAACTTACATGTTTTGCATAGTGGAGACTGTGCGCATTGCCTCTTCAATAGATTTTCTTGCGTTACTAGGGCATCATTACAAGCTCTCCACCAAAAAATGTTCTATCTTTGGGCTCGTTTTTATCTTCCAAATTGTGGGCCAAAATTTTTGGTTCGAGCTAAAGGATGAGCTAGTTGTGAGGGATAGGGCCTTTTGTTTTTCTCTTGACAAGTGACACCTAGATCTAGACTTGTATATTCTTTTTGACATAAAGTGTCAAATTCTTTTATCCTTCCCTTGAAATTTTGATATTGGGATAGATTTAATAACTCCCACTTCTTCGATGGAAAATACTCTGTTTAAGATCGTATCTTTTTGTTCTCTAATGCTTTGCTTTATAAGGCCACTGACCTTTGTAATGCCACACCCTTGGGGACTTATAGTTTTAACTGAGAATTGTGGTAGTGATGGGGTCCATCTATTCTCCCATATGTTGACGAGCTCTCCTTTTTTGAATTGTCTTCTATGCCCTTTTTCCATAATTGTGGCAGTATGAACCTGGTTGAGTAATGTTGTACAATGATTAAATCAAATCGTGTTAAAGTTAATATCTCAGCCAAACCTACCTCTTAGGTATACTAAGAGTCTTACACAAAAATGTGTGATATGAGAAAAAAATAAATCAAAATAAACATTAGGTAAATCATTACAAAATTGATGATTAACAAAATGTTGGACGTGAAGGAATGTTAGCCGTTCATCTACTTGGCTAGTCAATTATCTACTTAGCTAATCAAGTATAAGTTAGTTCATAAAGCTTTGGCTTGGATTACAAAGAAGATTGGCTTGATAATTAGCCCAACTCATTACTAATTCCTTCGAGACCTACTATATTGTAATTGTAATTTCAAATGAACTAGCATGTTTTTTCTAACATAGAAAAATATTAAGCGCAAATTTCACTTTGTCCTTTTGTGGTCAAAACTTTGTGTAAAATAACCACATAACACATCTAATTTCTAAATCAAAGTGCATCATTATATTTTCCATCCAATTTAACTAGCTACCAAAGTCAAATTAAATTGTTACAATTGTGAAATTGTTGTGCCGCTTCTCCGTTTATTATTTCATTGAGTTTATCATTAGGCTAGAGCATGTTGTACTTGACTTCGTGTTGTTGTCTATGATATACTTTTTTTAGCATATTAGTAAAAGAATAAGTATATGTATAACACGCAAGTGCAAGCATAGAGACATAGAAACAGTTTTTTTTCGGCACAAATAAATGTTAAAAGCAAAGTAAAGTTTTTTTTTTCTCGAAAGGTAGAAAAATATATTTTGTTTCAACTCTTTCTATGTATTTATAACATTGAACATGAAAGTTAAGTACGTGAGCCTACTAGATGACCGATAATGTGTATAAGGCTAAAGTGTTAGCATTGTATTTCCATCATTCTCAACCATTAATTTTGAATTGTATGGTTTCAAACCATTCATTGAACATAATAAAATAATGAAATATAAAAAAAATATAAAATAATTACACATGGCATAGTCTTATTAGATGAAAAGTAGACGTATGGTATCTAAACGTGGTATTCCAATACCTTAATGTAACTCTCAATAATATAGGATTGAAAAATAAAATAAAGGTTATTTTTTTTAGAATAATGGTTTGGTACTATTTTGCGAACATTCATCCAATATATTTGTAACGCCCCAAAATTCACCCTTGAAGACATTACTATCTATAACCATTCATATAATGAGAGCAACTAACAAAATGTTTAAGTAAACGAATTTCCATTCATCATCCATAATAATTAAAACATCATCCAAAATAAATATGTCAAACCATGGTCATTGCATCCAAAAAGAATATGTCAAACTATGACAATTACATCTAAAAGTCAATCTTATTCTTGCAGCGTAATAAACAAAATATCATTCATACATTGTCTCAAAATGCATCCTCTAGTCTAAGACACAAAGAGAACAACTCTAGAAATCCCCCTCGGGATCCACGTTTTCATCCAATTGAGCATCCCAAGCTACCTGTTCGTCAACTCTGAGCTCTTCCTCTAAATCGAAATTTGAAAATAAATATTGTTTGTAGGGAGTGAGCACTAAACTCTATAGAAAAATTCTTCCAAACTCGAACAAGGTTTAGAAAATATATAAAACTCGTCAGTCTTATTTTACAAATATCATATATGAATTTGGAAAGAAAACAATAATAGTTCATCCAATCTCAAGTTTACACAATATCAATATATAGAATGAAGAAGTAAAACCAATTTTCAAACCACAAACCATTCCAATATCAACCATTTCTAACAATTTCTAGTATCATTCCCCACAATGTACCATTAATCACAATATATATATGTCTGGTAAGAAGTAAGACTTCGCATAAATACACACATTGAGAATATCCTGGCCCACATGCACGCACTCAATCCTCGCAAGGATTCACAACTTTAGGGTGTATATTGATCCATCGGCAATGACGATCCAACCTAGTAATAATATACTAACCCTGAACCTCCATACCACGTGAGCAAATAGTGGTTTTGTCCTCGCAAGACACCAACCCCATTACAAGTAGTAGAGAACAATTAAACCCACACGAAATAAGAAACGTATCTACTCAATCTACGATACCTGGTCAACGGCCATCCATGTTCATTCAAACATCCATACAAGAGATATAATACCAACCAATTTCTCAAATCACAAATAAATCAAAAATCCCCAATTCCATAGGTACTTTTCCAATGGAGCAATTCAAGAAAAATATGCAAGAGATCATCAAACATATATTTTTATTGTTCAAAAAAAGCACTAGAGTTTTAAAATCAAGAACAAATGAATATCAAGAAGAAAAAATCATATTTCTCAAAAACTAGAGTTTTGGTATCAAGAATAAGAATTTTAGGGCTATCAAACCATAACTTTATTAATTAAAAACATGGTAAGGTTTGCAATAACATCAAGGAACAAGGATTTCATAACATATATCTAAGATTTAGAGTCAAAATATACATATATATAAGCCCTAGCCTCAATGAACAAGAGTGAGAAAAAACCTTACCTTGTTTCCTTAGTGTTGTGTGAAAAACTAGGGATTTTGATCCGATCCAATGTGAAAATCTCATTCAATCTTGTGTTTCTCCCATTTTTTCTTACTTTCTAAGGCTTTGTAGTGGTTATAATTGATGAAATATTGATGAAACTAAGCCTAAGGGTTGTTCCATAGGTATTTATAGTGGAAAAATTGGAGAGAACACCCAAAACAGGTTTGGAACGTGAAGCCTCAGGTTTGGTGTGTCTAGATGCATGGTTTTTACTATCTAAATGTTGGTTTCTTCGCCTAACTTTTTGCCAAACGCATCTGGATGCGTGTCTATTCCCGTCTGGACGCGGGTGACAGTATACCCTTAACTTCCATATCTATTTTGACATATTTAGAAGCCGATTCCAAAAATTTTCTTGAAATACACTTTTGAAGTCCTTGAAGTCTAATTTCTACTGTCCAGAAATCAGATCAATCGGAGTTAACAGTAAAAATTGATAGCTAAAATACTAAGGTAGTGTCCAATTTCTTCTTATTAGAATTCTTTCTAAAATGTGTTTAAAATCCAGGATACTTCTTAACTTCTAACACACCCCATATTATATCTCCCAAGGTTTCTCAATTTTCTAGATTCAATATAAATATTATTTTGACCTAAAAATATTTTGAAACTTACTTAACAACCCTTTCCAAACTTAAACGCCTTCAAAACTTAAACTTCACAATCTATTTATCTTTCTAGTATTTATTTCTATAGTTACAATCTATATGGTTCATTCTTACATCATTACATATATAAGAATTACTAAAAAATTACATTACTATATTAATTTAAATATGTGGGAGTTTTCAATATTGCCTCAAATAGTAACCTTTTCAAGATGTGATCGATTCAACTATAAAATTGTATGATTAGACTAATTTCAGTCAAGACCTACTTATTTTAGATCTGAGTGACTCATTTGGATTTATAATAAGCATAAAAACTTTATCTGATGCCCTAGTGAACAGTGGAGCAAAAACTACGTAAATGGCAAAACTAAAACCCATTGGGGTGGAATGAAATTATGAGAAATGTGGATCCAATGGATAATATGCACTAACGATCAATTTATTTTTAAAATACCAATTTCAGGGTATTGAAGTGAATATTTTGATATCTTAACAATACGAATTCAAGAAAAATAAAATACAAAGATTGAATTGCATATGCAAATCTCAACCATTAAATTATGTGTGGAATTGACCACAAAATTGAAATTTTGACTAGAAAACCATGTGGGCCGCAATGGAATAACGTGAATATTCCTAGTCACACCTTTCTCATTCTCCGAATTGAAAACTTTCAACCAGATAGGGTAGAGCTATCAACATTTGTCGATTTTCACAAATAATAAATTGACTTGATTAAATATGAGATGTTTGTGTAGAAAAAATACGAAAATTATTACATTGACAATAAAACAAAATGTTGAAGTGCACCCCCAAGTCCTCAGGTGTCGGCCTGTTGGATATCTCTCATTATGTTTGTTTTTGGGACCCAACCTCATTTGGTGGGTCAAACACATGCACCTTCAAACCATGCTTTGGAGGATTCTAGAATACGGCAATATTTGGAACCTCTTGGTCTTCCAAGAAAGGTTAACCAGTAGAATACTTTGAGGGAGGGAAACAGATTTGGAGAGACAAGTTCATGGACAGCTTGCTTGTGAGAGAGAAAGGTGGAAGTTAAAAACCAACATCTTGCCCCTCTTCAAGACTCATTTCTATTCCAATCGAGCTAAAATTTTAGGGACATAATCCTCTCATACATAATTGGTTTTCTATTATTTTAGGTCGTCAATCAGATTATTCTACAACTAGTTTTGAATGACACGAGTTTAGCCACTTCGATGAATTCTTTCTTGTTACTTTATGTTGAAATCCACCTACGAATTAAGAATTTATGTTTGGGACCAAAGGAGATATTTGATGTTGATGTTTGTCATTTCTAGTTGTGACTAGAAGACTTATAATCCTACTTCTAAAAAAAATGATTTTTTCTTCTCACCTTGAAGGGTTTTAACGTAAAAAATTCTTGTTCTCCTTCTTGTTGGTTTGGTTTGCTTATTGTGTCTGATTGTGGTTTGTTTACTCTCTATTGATTTAAATATAAAGGAAAAATCATTATTTTTCCCAACAACTGGTATCAAAGCCCGGACCAGCTTCGATTTATTTCGTGTTAAAATCATAGAAGGTATGTGGGTTGTATGGTTAGCTTCAATGGAACTAATTAGATTGCATGAAAAATAAAAGTGGAAGACCTCTTGTATTGTACAAATTTATATAGACCCATAGAAGGTGAAAAAGGTAAACCTAAAGGTATGAAAGATGATGAATTGACCAAGCATGACCAAAAGGTCATCAGGTTTATTCGTCAATTGATTGATGATAGTGTTTTACATCATGTCTCTACTAAAAATTCAAAACACTATCTTTGGCAAATTATAGAGTCTTTATGAGAGAAAAACAGTCGTTAAGTTTCGAAATCTTGTTAATCTAAAGTATAAGGAAGGTAACCCATTACGGAACATTTGAATAAAATGAAGAGAATATAAAATCAACTATCCTCCATGAAGATTCTTTTTTATGATGAGCTTAGTAACTCCACCTCAACGGAATTGTCACTGAGTCAAATGACTAGTAGCTTACTAAATGAAAAGACAAAAAGGAAGTTATTTGGTTCTTCTCATTCCAAAGCATTTTGTCATCAAGAAGCGGGGGAGAAGTAAAAATAGAACACCTCATAACCATGATAAATCAAGAGGAGCTTCAAGTTCAAGGAAAAATATCAAGTGCCATTATTGTCACAATAAATGACACATAAATATAGTGTAATAAGCTCAAGAGAGATCAAAAGAGATAAAAAAAATTATTGAAAGAAGCAAGAAGATACAGCCACAATCACTTTTGGTGGAGATATCATCGCTGTGCGCGATGACGGTTGTGTTAACTTTATGTGCCAAGAAAGTAGTTGGGTGATTGATTCCGATTCTTTATTTCATGTCACTTCACTGGTTGATTTCTTCGCATGTTATACTCAAGGAGATTTTGGATTGATCCAAATGGGGAATAAAGGTTTATCTAAAATTGTGGATGTTGGAATATTTTAATAAAAATAAAATAGCCTTTATTATTTATCTAATTTGTATTGAAAAAATTTCAACTTGTTTTGTGTCCTCATTTTAACATGATTATATAAATTTATTTATATCTTTATAAGCCATATGAGTTACAAGTTTAACCATTAGTATCTATGTAATAAGAATTATAATGGTGAAATTTTAGTGGTCCATAAGTTATATATGTTATATTAATTGTGAGAATTATTGTAAACCCCCGCATGTAATAGAACTTGTACCAACTCTAATTGATGTACAAATATATGTTATATAAGTTTGGGTTGGCCTTGAAATGTTTTAGAATGAATTGTAAATGAAAAATAGGTCAAACATGCAAAACTGGGCAAACCATACTGGTACGCCAAGGTCCAGTAGGTAAATTGTACCGGTACGCCGAACTCCAGTAGCTAAACCGTACCGGTACGCGTACCAGTACGATTTGTCTAAGACTTGCCGAACAATAAAAAAAAAAGACGGGATTTTGGTGCTTTAAAACACCCTTCTAAGCCTCATTTTCCCCATTCTTCCATTCCATTCTCACCCCACACCTCTTAGAACCCTAGGAGAAGATAAAGAGATAAAGGAAAGGGAGGAAGAAGGTCTTCAAAGTTTAGGTTCTTGCTTGATATTCTTGATTCAAAGTAGGTGATTTCTTCTCTTTCTCTTTCATTGAGATTAGGGTTTATGTATATATGTATGTTTTACTATAAATGTGATATATATGATATAAAATCATCCTCTCCTAGTCTTTTGGGCAATGAATACATGTTTTATTAAAGTTAGGGTTGATTACCCATGAAATTCCTCTTTTGTTTGAAAAACCCTAGATTTTTTTAAAGGGATGCATTTTCTTTGTAAAGTTTTCTTTTATTATTGACTTTGGGACCATAGAACTTTGTGTTGCCTAATAAATGATTTCATTGTGGTCTCTTGTATTTTTCATAGTTGATTATTAAAATTATGACATGATGAAATTGGGGATTTTTAGAAATATGTTTGTAATTGAGAATATGTTGGCTTTCTTATTGTATGGTTGTTGTGAGGGACTTGAATTGTCATTGAAAGATGCCGTAGAGTGTTAGAAGTTAGTCTACCCCGGTGGGGGTGAGATGGTTTCTCAACACTTGTAGTGGATTATCATTTGGTAATGTTACCACTATTGTTCACTGGAGTTCGAACTAGGGGTGGTATACCTTTCTTGGGGAGGGATTTGTCGTTATCATAGGGATGGTAGATGCCCTTTCCCAAAGTGCTTGTGATGTGATTGTGATTGGTGAACTAGGTATAATCGTTGGGTAGATTCTTGATAAACAATCAACGTACATGACATGGGATGAACCAATATATATTTATATATCTGTATGAGACCATGAATTGGATTATGTTGGAGCCGGTGTATTGGTATGAGACAATACAATTGCAGACACCGGTCCAAACCATTTGGCAATGGTTTATTGTTAAAGAATGCATTTTACTATTTCTATTTGATTATCACTATTGTATAAACTTGAGATTTGTTTAAATGTCATGGTTGTCTATCAAAAGTTATATATGTTATTTTGCTAAATGAGACCGACCTGTTTTACATTTTTCTAAATCTTGTTTGAGTTTGAGAAGATTTTGCTACAGAGCTTCGTGCTCATCCCCTACAAATTACATATTTTCAGATCATGTACTAGATGAGGAGTTAGGTGTCGAGGATCCCGTACACTGGGAGACTAAGCTAGATGGGGAGGTGGATCCCGAGGTGGACGCTTAGAACGACACATTCTTTTGTACTAGACTAGGATATTCTTTTGAAACAATGTAAAGTCTAGTTTATATTTTGTTATATTCCGCTGTGCTACATTTGTTAATTTTTTGGAATATAAAGGTCAAGATGGATCTATTCTTTTGGGATGATAGTGTGGGTATGATATATGGTGAATGAAAGTTTACTTTATGATGGATAAATGGACCCGATACGGTCAATTATAGTATAACTGTACAGGTTGTGTTTTGGGCAGGGCTCCCCGTACAAAGGAGACTATGTCCGAATTTTGTTAAAATATCAATGGTTGATGAATGAAACTTTCTTATTTATGGAGTTATTTAGTCCTCTCATGCAGCGAATGGTGTTTAGAATGTAATGTTGTTCAATGGAATTTTTAGGGCGTTACAAGTTTGGTATCAGAGCCTAGGCTTTAGGTCTTACATGGGAGCTATAGGTTATGGATCACCACTAGGAAAGTAGGATTAGGTTGAAGGAAATTGTTGGTCTAATTTTATATGAACATTATGCTTTAGATTGAAGTGATATTTAGGATGTCTTGTACATCAATTAAACTAAATTGTGAATTGATGTGTAGATGGACGGTGGACGTGGACGTGGACGTAGGCGTGGTCGTGGTCATGGAGGTCAAGCAAACTCACCACCACCACCACAACTACCACCTCCCGATGCAATGAATGGCATTTATCAATGCCTAAGGGAGCTCACCACTCTGGTACAACACTAGAATGGGAACAACCATAATAGAGGAGCTCATCCTTTAGCTCAAATGCCGGGCAACGAGGACGGCAGCCGAAGGATGATAGTTCTTCGGGAATTACTGAGTCAACACCCGCCTACTTTCCAAGGGAGCTCTAACCCTTTGGAAGAAGATAAATGGATCCGCCGAGTGAAGAAGATTTGTGAAGGCATGGGGATTGCCGAGGATTTATGGGTTGGCTTAGCTACCTACTTGTTCGAGGGGGAAGCCGACCATTGATGGGACTTAGTGAAACGAAGGAAGAATACGGATGTTTTCACTTGGGAGGAGTTGGACCAAACTTTCCAAGAAAAATATTTTTCTGAATCAGTCAGAGATAAGATGAGCACTGATTTTCTTGCTCTCTGACAAGGGAGCATGACAGTAGCCGAGTACGAGAGGAGGTTTGACGAGTTGTACTGCTACGCTACGAGTTTATAACTACTGAGGCCAGGAGGGCCAAAAGCTTTGAGCAAGGCTTGAGGCCTTCTATCCGAGAGAAGCTTGTGGCTCTAAAAATTCGGGACTATGGGGATCTTGTTGACAGAGCTGAACTGGTAGAGAGGGATATGAAGGACAGTCAGAGGAGGCAGAACACCATGAGGGGAGGTCCGACTCGGACAGGTGCAAGTAGTAGTGGAGCACAGAGAGCAGCACCCTACCATCGTCCAGACCAGGTAGGGGGACAGAGACCTCAGATAGTTCGAGGAGCAGAAGGTGTACCGGGGAGGACAGCCACAGACCCCCGTCAGTGTTTCGCATGTGGAGGAGTGGGGCACTTCAGACACAATTGCCCATCACTTCCATAATCAAACCATCGGCTCCAACGGTAAGTTCATTAAAACAAGAAAACAAGAAAAAACTTCAAAACATCGGCTCCAACGGTAAGTTCTCATAAACAAACCGAAGTTACGTCTACATCATCCTAGAGTTGTTTATGAGTACAATTCTATATGTGAACATGCTATGATTCTACGTAAGTACTTTACCAAATATAATTACTATTTTGTCTAAATGGTACATTGGTCAAAATATATACCCCAATATAGTCTTCAGCCAATCAATCGCTTACAATGTTGATATTCCCACATAAATAAATATATGTTTTTTTATGGATTTTCAAGTAAAATTTTTTCTAATTGTTGGGTAAATAAGATTATTTATTCAACACATCTTTTCTAAATTGTGTACTTTGTATGCATATTTTACATGTGCTCTATGTACTAGTAGTTTACATTGATCATTTTCATGGGGTACTACCTAGTGTGGTTTTCTTAGGATTAATGACATGTGTTATATTATGTTTGGATTGTTGGTATGATTAAGTATTGCAACTAGTGTAAGTTTGAGCACATAATCTTTCCTTGTTGTGGTGATTTCTTTTAGTCATGATTCGATTAATATCACTTCCATGATATTGAACATCGATAAAAGATTTTCTTTAAGTGTCTAAAGACATTGATGCATTTGGAAGTCTCAAGGTGTCACACCCCGAATTTTCACAAACTCGAGGAGTGAGTGAAAAGGAAGTAGAAAAGTAAATGAAAGGTCATTTGGTTGGATAAATTGATTTTTCATTCATTTCCAATGTTTTCCCATTTTTTTCCCAAAGTTTTTCATTAAAGAGAAGTACCCTCAGCATGGTTAGAAGAGACCAACGCCTTACCAAAGAATGTTATGTGGCGTCAATAAGGCAGAAAGAGGTGGAGTCGGTCCAGCTGGCGGACCTAGACAAGAGGGATGAGTTGGAGATTCGGCCTACCCCAACAAAGCAGCTGGAGCCCGTGCAGTTGGATGAGGACCCAAGACATGTGGTCTTTATAGGCTCCATGCTACTTCCACTCATTAAAGAGAAGCTGGTCTCGTTTTTTAAGGAAAATGCTGACATTTTTGCCTGAAAATAGGAGGACTTGCAAGGAATAGATCTCGTGGTGATCGTACACCGACTGAGCATCGATCTGAGCTGGAAGCCTATCAGGCAGAAAAGAAGGAGCTTCACACTAGACCTATAGAAAGCTATTAATGAGGAGGTGGCCATCAGGGAGGTAGATTATCCGACCTGATTAGCTAACATTGTGCTCATAAAGAAAGTAAATGGTAAATGGCGTCTTTGTATCGACTTCGCCGACTTGAACCTAGCATGCCCTAAGAATAGTTTCCCTTTACCTCGGATTGACCTGATAGTCGATGCCTTTTCGGGATATAACTAGATCAGAATGGATCCGAACGAGTAGGAGAAGACTTAGTTTGTCACAGAACAAGGGATTTACTGTTATCAGGTTATGCCCTTCGGACTGAAAAATGTTGGGGCCACCTACTGAAGATTGGTCAGCAGAATATTCCGTGAAAAGCTCGGCTCGACTATGGAAGTGCACATAGACGACATGCTCATAAAGTCGCTTAAAGTCGAATCTCATATTCACCATCTTGGGGAGTCGTTCGAAATTATGTTGTAGTATAAGATGAAGTTGAACCTGGCAAAATGTGTCTTTGGGGTTTCGACAGGTAAGTTCTTGGGATTAATAGTCAACAGTAAGGGTATCAAGGTGACGTCCGTCCTCGAAATGAAACCCGTCACCAACACTCGAGAGATACAACGCTTAACCGGGAGAATAGTAGTGCTCAATCAATTCATTTCATGCTCTAGTGACAAATGTCAGCCGTTCTTCAAGGTTCTAAAGGCGGAATTCCAGTGAGATGAAAGATGCGAAGAGGCTTTCCAAGCCCTTAAAGCCTATTTGGCTTCGATGCCGGTGCTGGTAAGTCTACAGGAGAGAGAGGTTCTAACCCTTTATCTGGCCATATCTGACTGCTTAGTTAGTGTCGCCCTAGTGAAGGACAAGGAGAGAATCCAACAACCAGTACTTCCAGGTGCACACCATTGAGGCCCCAACGGACCAGCCAATGAGGCAAGTCCTGCACAAGCTAGAAGTCTCTAGAAGATTAGTCAAATGGGCAATGAAGCTTAGTGAATTCGATATCAAATTCAAGCCCAGAACCGCGATCATGGGACAGGTCCTAGCGGACTTTCTTGCCGAGTTCACCTCACTACCTAAAGAGAACCTCGAAGATTAAGAGTTCATCCCTAACGTGCCGACCTGGAAACTATATGTGGATGAAGCGTCCAATGCCAAGGGATGCGAGGTGGGCCTCATCCTAACCTCGCCAGAGGGATATGACCTGGAATATGCCTTGAGGTTTGACTTTACAACATCTAACAACGTGGCAGAATACGAAGCCCTCATAGCTGGCCTAAACCTGGCTTTATCAAAGGACACACAACAGATTGTGATTCACAATGATTCGTAGTTGGTGGTCAGGCAAGTCGAGGAAAAATATGCTGCTAGGGATGAGAAGATGACACTTTACATGATGAAAGTACGCAACCTATTGAGGAAGTTCATCTTGGCTGAATTGGTTCAAGTACCCCAAGAAGCTAACGCCCGGGCTGACGCCCTGGCTAAGCTTGCCACCACCACCGACCATGGCTTACCGGGACAAACACCTGTCGAAGTCCTAAGCGAGCCTAGCATACAACTTGATGAGGAGCTAGCCAGGGAAGACCAAGCCATGCAAGTCGAAGAGAGCGCTTCATGGATGGATACTATTGTATCCTTCCTACTAGACGAAATACTCCCCGGTGACCCGAAAGAAACATCAAAGATGAAGGCCAGAGTGACAAAATTCACCCTAGTTTGAGGTAACCTATACAAAAGAAGGTTTTCTTTTCCACTAATGAAATGTATGTCTGAACTAGAAGCAGAATATATCCTGAGAGAAATCCACAAAGGCATGTATGGTAACCATGTTTGTGCAAGAACCTTGACAGTAAGGCGCTACAGCAAGGCTACTTATGGCCGACTATGTCCAAAGATGCAAAATACGTGGTGAAGAAGTGTCAAGCCTACCACATCCATGATAATTTGTTGCATTACCCGCCCGAGCAACTCACCCCTGGTGACTTGGTGCTGAAAAAACTACTCCCAGCTAGGAAGGACCCAGCCCATGGCAAACTTGGACCTAGCCCATGGCAAACTCGGACCTAATTGGGAAGGGTCATATGTTGTGACAAGAGTGGTCCATCTTGGGAACTATGAGTTACAAACGGAGGAAGGAAGAGACTTGCAACACTCTTGGAACGTGGATCACCTAAAGCGTTATTACCAGTAAAACTTCTTGGAAACCTCTATAACAGCAAGAAGAAGATTTATTGTAAAACCCCATTTTTTAAAGATCAATGAAATTTTCAAAAGTTCTCACCAAGAAAAATTGGCACCAAAATAAACCCGCAAACATTTCAAATCGCTAGGACGACTAGACTTTTCAGCCTAAGAGCTCGCAAGCTCGGGAACTACTAGGCTTTTTAGCCAAAGAGCTCGTAAGCTTGGGAACTACTAGGCTTTTCAATTACTAGGATTTCAGCCTAAGAGCTTGCTAGTTTGGGAATTACTAGACTTTTTAACTTAAGAGCTTACAAGATGGGAAACTACTAGGCTCGCAAGCTCAGGAACTACTAGGATTTTTAGCCTAAGAGCTTGCAAGCTCGGGAACTACTAGGTTTTTCAGCCCAAGAGCTCGCAAGCTCGGGAACTACTACGCTTTCAGCCTAAGAGCTCATAAGCTCGAGAACTACAAGGCTTTTCAGCTAAGATTCTTAATAGCCCGTCGACTCGAGAACAACTTGGTTTCTTAGCCTAGAAGCCTTTTCAGCTCAGGAATCTACTAGGTTTTTCAGCCTAAAGGACCCCCCAACGCGGAGGATGACAAATTTTTCAACATGTATTTAAAAAAAAATATATAGTACGCAAAAAAAAACTGAGGCACGAGATCCACAACCAGAGGATATTATTACAGTAGAAATGGAGAAGTCCACATTCTTAGTAATGGAAACATCCACATTAACAAAAGAAGAGCCACCCACGGTAACAAAGAAGAAACATCAGAAACGCCCCAACTCCTCCGGAATTGTCCCTCCTCCAACATGCCCTTTTAGATTACATTCTTTCTTCTCCAGTTGAGCATTCACTGCCTTAAGGTGGTCATTCTCCTCCATAGGATATCCTTTTCTCCCTCTACCTCTGCAAGACGTCTCTTGAAGGATTCTACCTCGGCATTCTTCTCATTATACGGAACCAACGACGGAGACTCTAAGTCGGTCCTTCATCTCTTTCTGTCCAAGGTAGCCTCATTTGGCTCAAAAGGGATATCGGACTCGTAGAAAGAGGAGGGCGCGAACCTAATTCAGCTCAAGCTGCCCCTATCTCAAACCGAATAAGATTTTGAGGAGTAACAAGAGCAGAGTATGGGATTGGTTGGGCATTCTCCACAATGCGGACATTAAACGCCTCTAACGGAGTAAGACTGGGAGTACCTGCATAGTGTAATTCCAACACAAACATAGTTAGCATAGAATTTTTCGGTGAAGATTGGCTAACTGGGGGCCAGTAAGGTATTCATAAACATACCTCTATCTAGGAAGCTCTTCCACAAGCAGGGGCCCAGAAAAGCCAATTTTTCCTCACAATGCACTCCCATGAATCCCTAGAGACGAAAAGAAGCGTTGGGACCACCCCTCAGGAGAACTAGGGATAGTGAAGATCGGGGGGACGAAAAAATTATTTCGAAGAGAAAGTGCTGAAACAAGGAGAGAATTCAAAGGAGAGTTCAAAGAAATAAAAGAATTCTATAATAGTAGGAAAGTCATTAAAACCCTGAATATGCCAAAAAATGAAGAAACTGACCAGGGCGGCCCATCCCTCAGGGGAGAGATGGGAGGGACATAACCCATAATGGGAGAGAACCCAGTCGAACTCCTGATGAAGGGGGAGACGGAGGCCACTCTAGAATGATCCCTCAAATAAAGAAACCTCACCCTGAGAAGACATGTCGTAGGGCTCATCCATGGCAAGAGCCCTAATCGTCAGGTCCTTCAAAAAAATAGTATCGATTCTGTATATCATCGACATCTATAGCAGCAAGGAAGGAAGGAAGAAGGAAAATGGAATGCCAAGAGCCTTTTAGCGTCTCTCGAGCTCGCTATTTGAATAATGGAGAAGAAGAAGGAGCCATGAATCTCAGGAGGTTGAGGGAATAAGCGCTGGAGGGATGCAAAGAGTCCAAAGTAAGAAGATCTTTGAAGGACAATGAGAATGTGGGGAGTTCGAAGTACTTGGAAATAAATAGTACGTAGGAACGACAGATGACTGTTGAAATTTTGTAATCAAGACAACATTAAATAATGGCACAAGGTTGGTGGAAGTTGTTGAGCCTCCAAAAGGGTCACTTAAAAGTACAGCTTCATTGTACATTCCACCCAGAAACAAACAATCACAAAGGATGTTTCCAAGAAAGCACATAGCCAAGCAAACCTGACTAAGAAAGGCTATTCCAAGATAAGGCGGCTTGAATCATAGAGCCCAGGTCGTGGGAATAAGCAGCACAAGAGAAAACACTACTCTAAATAGGCCAAGGCCTCTTCAGAGTAAAAGGGCAAGGGAATATAGCAACAACGACATAACATCAACAACACATCACCACAAAAAAAAAAAAAAAAGATGAAAGCTTCATTGCAGGAAAAGAGAGCATCTAAAAGTGTCATTCAAAAATAAATAATAATAAGAGCTCGGTTCTCAACAAAAACAGAAACAACAAGAGCTTGGTCTTCAAGGTTGATCAGAAGGCGAAGCGAGGGGAACAATACCGGGAGGAACATCGAAGCGCGGCACAAACTGCTCTAGGTCCAGGTCAGGAAACCTTTCAATCCCCTAGTCGACAAAGTTGAAGAACCCATCTACAAAGGCCCTAGCTACCTCCAACCAGGCCCTCTCAATCTCTTTGCTTTGGTCATCAATTGGTCGATGCTCAACGATAAGAAAGCTGGTCATATAAGCAATCGCAGCCTAGGGTTCCTTCAACTGCCTCTCCAACACTAACTAGGCGATCTTATAATGGAATAGGTCATCATACTGTGAGCGAACAAGCTCTTCCCGAAGAGATGCCTCGGAGACAGTACTACCGATTAGCTGCCGAAAAATCTGGGCCCGCTAGTCGAGGGCACCCTCCAGCTCTTTCTCGGTGGATAGACCCCAGCTCAGAAGCTTAGTGTTCTTTTCCTGAAACTCGACCACCTTCTGACTGGAATCGTTACTCAAGTAATAGATCTCTCTACCAAGAGCACAGATGTGCGTCGCCGCCTGAGGACAAAGATAACGAATTTCAAACGACAAAAAGGCAAAATCCAGGAAAACAAAGGAAAGAGAACACTTGCCTCAAGTAGGGCGTGGAGCACTTCTCGGCTTCGAGCTCGAAAGGGAAGGTTGACAGAACGCCTCAGGTCAACCTGTGGGATCAATTGCATCAACACGCGGTTGTTCAGGCTCACATCCCTTAGCAAGCTTCCCTTAAGGTTGATAACCAAGGTTGAGGGGAAGTGTCCTGAGCTGGGACCAACAAACCCTAATAGAAGAGGAACCTCGTCGGACTGAACCCTCTAACGGGTTAACCATAACTATACCCACCGTGGCTTCCGCAGCGACAGTTCTTGTCTTTGACATATGCACCACCCCAACTGTCGACGGAGGCTCAGATGATGCCTCAGGTGCATAAGTGGATCTCGGCGTAGGCAAGGCCTCATAGACTGCATCTACACCTAGGAATAAACCCGAGCCACTTTCTCCCAGACTCGGCCTCTTCGTCATAGGCTTTGAACTCCTAGCTCGTCTCCTTTGGTCCACATACTCCATGATCATGTCACGTTGGGTGTCTAGATACGTGGGAACTAAACACGTGAAATAGGAAAAAAGGTAAGCCTTACGAACATAGTAAAAACATGATGGCAAGAAAAGGAAGACAATCACTCACGGTCGCGCGTCATAGAGATGAGCTCGAGATGCATCAGCTCAACATAAAAAAATGGCAAACAAGCTCGGAGTTGACTAATCCGAGTGAGGTCCTCGCCAGATAAGGGCTACAGCTCACCTACAACACCCGAAATAAATAATGTTATTGCTAGAAGCAAAGAGAAAAGAGCAACAGTGAGCATCATCAGATCAAGCCGAGAAATGTGAACTCACCTATGTTCCTGCGCTGTCCCCAAGCCGTGGAAACCCTGATCGATGCCAAAAAATGGGACCTAAATTTCCAACCATCTCTAGAATCAAAGAAATATCTCCTCCTCCATCCTTCTAACTCTAGAGGGAGGTCCTGGATGGAAATTTCTCCCCCTTGCCTAGAGACGAAATGATAAAACTCAGACACTTCTTCCTGGCGGGAAAAAATTGAGGAATTCTACAATGAGTCATAGATTAGGGAAATAACTTTCCCCACGCCACTGCTAAAGCCAAAAAAATTGTCCAACCTAAAGGGAGAAACATGGCGGGGCAGAAACTACAAAAGTGCAAAACCTCTAAGATGTAGGAGAAAAATGGAAACTGGAGCTCAATAGGAAATGGGCCTCGAAAAAGCAAGCCTTGCCCCTAACCAAGCAGTGAAATCAATGCAAATCGGCGTGACGCACGACCACCCCAAGAGGAAACTCGAAATGCTTGTCAATGGACTAAACCTCTTCCTAAAAAATTTCACTGGCCTCAACATCAGGAAAATCCCACTCCATGACATTGTATGAAGGAATCCTAGCTATGAAACAGAACGCGAACGGTTTTGGAACGACAAAGAAGAAGGACTCCCATACCAAAGAAGAAGAAGTGGTACTCCAAGGAGAAGTAAGAAGTTTATGACACTTAGAGTGGGACAATCATTCTCAGAAAGAGGCCTATTTATAGACTTCGCAGACATGAACCCATTACTTTCGCCGGGCGAAGTTAATGCACGTGCCTCACACTTAAGGGGTGGGACACATGGCATCAGAGGAGCTTCTGGGTTGCTACTTTTAAGGGGCCACTAACCCCACTAACGGCGCACGTTCTCAAACTAGTGAAACTGTCAAGTCTAGAGTACACGAAAAAATGGGAAAAGTCCAAAATAACCCCCCGAAAGTTCGAACAAGAGAGCTCTGCAAGAGATGAGATCTGGAAAATATGCCATCAGATCCAGCCCACGTGGGTCAGCAGGACTCGCTAGGAAAGGTGGAACATCAACTCAATCATATGAGGAAATCAACTCAAAAAGGCTCGCTTTCGCACTTATCGTAATTGCTCGAAGACAACTCGGGAATTATAGGTTGAGACCTCAAGAATAGCAACCAATTCTATGACGGCATGGTTCAAAATGAAACATTTTCATCCGTAATGCCAAAAAGCATAGCGAAAAACATGTCATTCACAGCAACAGGGAACCAAGAACAACATTCTTGAAAATACGAGTACATTATTCAAGAAGTTACAACAAAAGAAAAATAGAGGAAATAATAACAAAGCAAGATTAAACGGTTGACCCTCCATCACCAACCTGCTCAGCACCTTTCTCAGCATCAACCCCCCGATCCTAGCCCCCATAGCTTCAGGATCCTTCTCGGCCCTGGATGCCCCAACAGGCTTCATGGTTTTGAGCTAAGGGGCAAAGCAATCCAAGTCAAGATCTAGATACGCTGCCTCCACCTGATTTTGGAAATTCAAAAACCCATTTACAAAAGCCACGGCTCCCTCCATGAGAATTTTTAAGACTCTTTCCTTTGAAAATGCTAGCTCGACATCTTTAGTAGCCAACTTGGCATATTTGGCCCCGAGACTGGCTTTTTTGGTCTTGAGTTCAGCATCCTTCACCGCCAGCTGAGAGTCCTTGAGCTTAGCAAGGTCCTAAAAGTGGGCGTCCAACTTATCATAGAACCTTTTCAACTCGGTCGCCTCAGTTGATAGGATCCTTACCTTACCCTTCGCCGCCTCTTTATCTGCAACCATGATGTCGAGGGATTCCTTGAACTTCAGGAGCTCTTGCTCATGATGAAAATCAATCATCTTCACGCATGCAAGAGATTGGAAAAGGAAAGAAATCAGTCAACGCAGAAAATAACTAAAAAGCCCCAGGAGCTGAAAGTTTCAGTAAAAGACATTAAGTACCTCGGCTTGACCCTGGATGGTATGCTGAATCTTCCTCTTCAAGGGAATCTGCTTGGCCACCCTGGGGTCCAATGTGGAGATCAATCTAGATAAAACAGTCATAGTGACCTCAGGATCGCGAAGGAAGCCATTCCCGTGGGTCTTAGACTTAGAAGGGACGGATCCCTCCTTACCACCTTGCGAAGAAACAGGCCAAGGAGGAACTTGGGAGGACGTCGAAGGCCCAGGCTGCCCCACTGAAGATCCTTCAGGAGGAGTCCTACTCTTAGGGTGATCATAGGGTAACAAAGGCGAGAAAAAAACTTCGACGAAGGCAAGGTCCTCGTGTTTCTGCTCTAGGGAGGCGGGTGTTGGTCCAGATGCTGACGCCTCCTTCGAAGGTGGTTGTGAATCCTTCACCAGCTTCCTCTTCTTCTTTGTAAGTTCGGTATCCAAAAAAATGCCATGATCAGATAAGGGTCCACAGATTTAGGCAGGGGGACAGTAAAAGGTGCAATCTCTGGAGCGAGATCGACGTGAGGCCCTAGCTCGTTCTTAGCGAGGTTCTCTTCGGTCACCAGTTCAAAGAAAGAATACAACCTAAAGGCCTCAGCTTTGGCAACTCTGGCAGCCACCTCCGTGTTTAAGGTAGGACAGAAATCTGTAGGCTGAAATAAAGGTTAGCAAGTCATAAAAACCAGAATAGAATAGAAAATACAGCCAATCAAATTGGCCTTATTAGTATTCCTTGGAACCCCCCAAGACCTCAGGAAGTGAGGAATATCGCTAGGATCTCCCGAAAACTCCCATGAATCACCCCTAATGAAGAAAAACCTTGGTTTCCACCCCTTGTTGGAAAAGGTGAGCCTTGAGACCAGGTTCTTTGGTTTTACCCTTTTGGAAAAATACAAAAAGCCCCAAGAAATAGAAGACTTGAGTTGGAAGAGGGAGACAAACTTTCAAATAGAAGGCTGAGAGTCATTCTCACTCTCAAACCAATGAACAAGAAAATCGACTAGAAGGCCCCAACCGTTTGGGGAAAAGTCGAGTTGGGCAAACGTTGAAAAACCAAGTATGTTTTGAATAAAGGGATGGACTGGGAGCTATATACCAGCCCAAAATGTGGATTCAAAGAAGAAGGTCAGCCCGGGAATAGAGGAATTGTACTTCTCATGTTCCTCAAGAGAATGCAAGGACACGGAATCAGGGAAACGATACTCCCAACTCAGCTTCTCTAGGTCCTCATCATCAAAACAATTAGGGGTCACCTCCGCACAATGAGACAGGTCAGACTGATCATGACGTGTCTTCTTCCTAAAAAAAGAAGGTGGGATCGCCTCGGATTTCCTCTTCCTCGACTAGTTAAGAGAGAGGAGAGGCAAAGATAAAGGAACCTGAGCCTCTGCTAAAGGAGCTGAGGTAGGAACTCCGATGGCAGACCTAGAAGCCTCCTCCCCATCAAAAAGAGAACGACCGCTAAAAGAAGCCTCAGTTTCCTCTTCAATCTCCTCACCGACCAGCTCCTCGAACTCTGACTCGGAAGAAGAAAAGAAAAAAATCCCCATCAATATTTTAGATCACAAACCAAAATGTGGAGAAGGCAAATACAGGGCACAATCTATCAAGAATAAAAGTTTCAGACACTAGGTCTTAAGAAAAGGTATCCTCGAGAGAGATGGTTTGTCTAAGAACCACAAAAGGAAAGACAGATTGTCAGAATGGTTCCTGAAGTAACTAAACCTCCAAATCAGAAAGTGAAACCCAAAACCCGACCAAGGAAGGTTAAAAGAATCCAAATCAAGCAAAGTGAAGAAAAGAAAGAAAGAAGAAACGTACCTAGTCAGACGCTAAAGGCAGGATGGGACTGGAAACGCGAAAACCCTAAAATGGCCAAAAAAACTAGAGACAAGGCACCTCAGAAGCCAAAGAAAGGGAGGAAGCACGAAGGAGAAAAGATCTAAAGCCACAAGGTGGGAAAGGTGAAGAGGTTTTTCCCTCTTTAATATAAGACATTTAATTCGTGACAAGCATATGACTGAACACCCGTACCTATGAACTCACCCACTGTTGACACGTGTGCCTGACCGTCTCATCATAACCAGCGGGCATCAACACAATCTAGCTCAGTTCAGAGCCAATAATCAAGCACAACCGCCATTCAAATAAGCAATGTCGAATTCGTAAAAGACGCTTCTAACCTCATATCAGAGATAACATCGTCCTCATGACCTGGGACTAGGGGCAACTGATAAGGACGGAATTTTGGGCATGGGCCGCCACAATTCTTGAGCCCAATGAGTCCAGAAGACCCTTTCTTTTGGGCATGAATGATGGAGTGAAATGCCCATAGCTAGCCCACGTTGAAAGTAAAAAGGGTGGGAACCACAAGGCCAAGCCCAGCATCACCAGAAGGCTTACAACCCAACCTGACCCAGTCCAGTCCAGCCAATGAACTGTCCAAGAAGGAATGGTCCAGCTTGACGCGAACCGTAGCAACCCTCTATGCCACGCGTCTTGGGGACAAGGGGACAAGCTCTGATATCTATGGCAATCACATACTCGCTGGAACATTGACGTGCATAACCGTCCAAGGATCGTGAGAACAGTAGCGCCGGATGATAGAAGTTATGGCAGTACAGTGACAAAAGACTCTATGGAAGAAGTAAGAAGGAAGAGGCAACCACTGAGAAACCCTAGAGGGGATGACCTGTATAAATAGAACATTGTTAGCCTACCATAAGGCATGATCATCCTCCCCATTCACACCTCTGAGCCCTCTACGGATAGAGCAGAGAAAATACTGGCTGTTAGAACACAGTTTTTAGATATCCATTGTATTTAAAGAAAAGATTGAGTTATATATAACTCCAAGGAGCAAGAGACTCCATTACAGTAGACATAGCCTTAGTTTTCCGACTAAGGTGAACCACTTATATTGTGTGGCCTTTTAACCCCCACGGGTTAATCTGTAAATCACCGTAACTCATTAATTCACCTTAAAGCGTCATTGGCTGGACTTGGGCTATAATTTTTTAGCATCATCAGATAAAATACATTTTTTATTGAAATTAGTATTTATTCCCTTTTAGGTGGTTGAAGGGTTTATAATTTAAATAGTTATTTTTAGTTGCTCTCATGATTGAATGGTTTATAGATAGTAATATCTTCCAAGGTGAATTTTGGGGTGTTACAAATTATATAGATGGTATTGAACCCATCAATATAGCTTCTAGAATTCACTATAAGGGAATCAATACCTTAACTCCAAATTGAAAGTACCATAATAAAAGAGGTACTATTACTTTAATTGAAATAAATTATATAAAAAATAGAATTGCTTAGAATAGAGCTATTACATGGGAAAATATTAATTTTTCAGAATCATGGAATCTACAATCTATACTTTCTTCTCAATATATCATTATTAGGGAAATTAATCAAATTTCACAAAAAAATTTCAATTTACTTATGATCGGGTTTCCAGGTTAAATATTGAAGTACTTTCAAGATGTTCTTCAATCCAAAATTTTGATAAGTGTCCCTACCCTTATAGGGTAACTAATCCATCTTCGTCCGCTTCTGAGAAATCTGTTCTTTAGAAATCAAAAGGAAAAGAACCTTAATCTTAGAAGGTTTTAGACTTTCTAAGCAAAATATTCCACATGAAATTTATCATCCTAGTCATTAGGACCATGAAAACCCTTATGATATGGGAGAATTCGAACCAACCTCATCTAAAATGGATTATTCAATATGAATCCACTACCATTTGAAGTTGATAGGAAATCAATTGCCTTTGAGTTTAATCTTCCTAATTATAAGGAATTTCATGATTGGTATTTTTATTATTTTAATAAAGACAAGTTACAATATTACAAAAATCAATTTTGCAATCAAATAGAATTGATTGAAGTAGTCATCCCTTTTGTTCAATGATTTTTAACATTTTAAAAAAATCCAAAATTTGCTTGTCAATACACTTGAGCAATTTTATAAACAATGAAATATTAAGGAAACTAAAAATTTCGGTTCAATTCACCTCCAATAGTTCCTCTCAAGTTAGTTAACAATGAGGATAGTGGAAAAATAGTTTTGAAAGCCTCGGTTTTCATTAGTCCAAAATCTCAAGGAGATTTAAATAAAATTTTAAACAAATAATTACACCAAAATATTTGTTTACAAACAATTGGTAAACAATTAATAAGAATTGAAAATTCTTTGGAGAAATTTCCAAAAATAATGATTACACCGCCTCTAAAACCATCAGGTTTAGAAGCAGTCAATATCAAACCACCACTAGATTTTAAGGGATTTAAATTAAATCTTAGAAAATTTGATGATGAGTTTTTAAATGCATTACAAGATAGACTAATTGATCTAAAAATCAAGTCAACTGATAAAATATCATATGACAAACAAAAATAGCCAATAGCTAATAAAATTAATATTTTATCCCAAGTTGAAAATAATTTTGAATCTAAACATTTTGATTTATAATAATTTCAAATTCAACAATTTCAAAATTCGTTACTAGATATGCGACAATCCAACGAAATCAATAAAATTGGATTAAAATTTAAATTAAGGACTAATACTGCACCAATAAGGTCATATTATCCTAGAGCTACGCCTCAAGATAATGTATATGAAGTAAACTTTCTTCACATCTCAATAGAAATAATATGGTGGAAAAGCTATTTATGAATGGAATATTGATGACTTTTCTAAATATCAAATTTACCAAGTGTTGCACAAGATGTTAATGTATGTATTTGTATGTAGATAAAATAATAATAATGATCTTCAAGTTACAAATTTTGTTGTCAGAGTTTTTACTAGACAACTTTACATGTTTTACTAGACAACTTAAGGGTTGGTGGGATGATTGTCTAAATTTATCTCAACAACACGAAATTTTAAATGCAACAAGAATTGTCAATCTCAAAATGACCAAATGCAAGTCATAACTGAAAAAAATTTCAACGCAATAAACACACTGGTCTAATCAATAATCTTATATTTTATTGGGAGTAATATTCAAAATACCAATAAAGATAAATAACTCCTCATGAATCTTAGGTGTCCTACACTTACTCATTTTTGGTGCTATATGGACATCTATCTCACCAAAAGTTATGATGAGACATGATGTTAGTAGTGACTTTAGGAAAGAAAAATTCATTTTAAGTCTTCCTTCTTTGTTTGCGGAGAAAGTGAGAATAAAACTTATAAATAAAAATGGAAGAATGATTATTCCTTGGAATAACTGAACTAGTTAGTGAATGCATCAATGAAGGTTTACTATATGTAATGATCTTAATCTTAAAGTCCAACTTAAAAGACAAATTAAAATTATCTTACTATAGGAAAAATTCCACCACACTGGAGCCCGGAGAATAGACGGAGATTTATAGCAGATGTGAAGTACTTTTACTTTGACAACCCGTACTTGTTCAAATATTGCCCTGACCAACTCATGAGGAGATGCGTACATGAGAATGAACAATAGGACATCCTTACATTTTTCCATTCTGAAGCGTGCGATGGACACTTCTCTTTCAAAAAACTTCGGCTAAGGTTTTGAAATCCGATTTTTATTGGCCTTCTTTAATTAAGGATTATGTTTATTTTGTAAGGAATACGATAGGTGCCAAAGGTTGGCTAGTGTGATCCGTAATAATATGATGCTTTTGTCCCCCGTGTTAGTAATTCAGATGTTTGATTGTTGGGGCATTGATTTCATAGGTCCATTCCCCTTGTCTTTTGGCTACCTATATATTTTGCTGGCAGTGGACTACATATCCAAGTGGGTAAAAGTCATTCCAACCAAGACCAATGACTATCGGGTCATGATCAAGTTCTTAAAAAAGAAGATCTTTTTGAGGTTTGGGATGCCTCGTGCTATGATAAGCAATGATGGTTCTCATTTATTTATTAGGTCATTTGCATCTTTAATGTATAAGTATGGCGTCACACACAAATTGTCTACCGCTTATCACCCGCAAACCAATGACCAAGGCGAGTTGGCCAATAGGGATACCAAGAAAATCCTAGAGAAAACGATGAACCCTAATAGGAAGGATTGGTCACTTAGGTTGTTCGATTCCCTATGGGCTTACCATACTGCTTACAAGACCATTCTAGGTATGTCACCCTATAGGCTAGTCTATGGCAAGGCTTGCCATTTGCCAGTTGAAATGGAGCACAAGGCCTTTTAGGCCATCAAGATCTTAAACTTTAACTCGAGAATGAGAGGAGAGAATAGGAAG
The DNA here is from genome assembly GCA_023539305.1 of Ilex asprella. NCBI lineage: Eukaryota > Viridiplantae > Streptophyta > Magnoliopsida > Aquifoliales > Aquifoliaceae > Ilex > Ilex asprella. The sequence continues at coordinate 23,205,965 of CM042188.1, read as the reverse complement.
TTGGAGATGAATGAATTAGAGGAGGTCCATAGAGATGCGTATCAGAGCTCAAAAATTTCAAAAGTGAGAGTTAAGATTTTTCATGACAAATCTATTTTAAGAAAGACATTTGAGTCCGAACAGAAAGTGCTCTTATAAAATTTTCAACTCTCTATGTTTCAAGGAAAACTCCGATCCTGTTGGAATGGACCCTATCTTGTCAAGGTGGCCTACCCCAATGGAGCCATAAAAATCTCCAACCCTGAGGATGGCAAGACATTCAACGTCAATGGTCAAAGACTTAAACCATTCGTTGAGGGTTTTGAGGGTCAAATGATGGAGAAAAAATTGGTGTATCTGGTTTACCCGGATCTTTTGGAGGATTAACTGTTCGTGTAGACTTTAGTGTAAAATCATTTTCTTTTATCATTTAATTTTCAAGTTATGTCATTTACTTACTTTTATCCTTGTGCAGTTTTCGTTCTTTTAAAGTGCATATCACGGTGTTTTTGTCAAAATCTCCATACGAGGTGTTCTCTAACCCTTCATAACTTTTAAAAGTCTTTAATTACATATCATATCTTTTTTATTGCATTGAGGACAATACATTAATCAAGTTGGGGGGTGAGGTGCACCATTTGAATAATATCAAGTTGGCGAGAATGGTCGTATTCTTAGGACGAATGTGAAGGGGAAGATGTTTGACGTGACCCCCGGATATGATTGTTACCCTATTTAATTACCAAAGGCCTTCCCCTAATACCCCGGTCTACCCACACAATAGCGAAGGGAGTAAAACATTCTTTGAGTATGTGCAGCTCACCTATGAGGACCCGACCAAATTCAAAGGGATAACCCTAGTCGGGGGCCTCAAGCACTCCTACGGGGTCATGAACAAGATCCTACATTACAATCTGAGCCCTAAGGGTGCAGAGAAAAATCCGAATGTGGAGAAGCTCACACTTCTACATGCATTCATGACCGGGAAGCAAATGGACATAGCACTTTTGATCTAGGAGTTATGAAGGAGTTCATTTAGGCTGCAAAGTCGAAGGCGAATCTCCCCTTCGATAATCTTATCACTAGGATATGCTTCCACTACAAAGTAAAGACCTACAGACATGATGTGCTGCTACCCCCTGAGACTAGTGCCATTGGGAAATCATGTAGTAGTAAGAGGGCAGTGAGGACTGGGAGTGAGAGAGCTAGTGCATTGGGTCCTGACCATCCTCAGGTGAGTCATCATCTTCTACACCTTCAACATCTGCCCCAGATTACATGATGTGTTGCTACCCCCTGAGACTAGTGCCACTGGGAAACCATGTAGCAGTAAAAGGGCAGTAAGGACTGGGAGTGAGAGAGCTAGTGCATTGGGTCCTGACCATCCTCAGGTGGGTCATCATCTTCTACACCTTCAACATCTGCCCCAGCTTATATCGTGTCACAGCGTCTGATGCCTTGGAGACTACGATGTATGGGTTGTCATTGCTGGTGACCTGAATTTTCCAGCATACCTTTTTGGGCGAGCCCATCCTCGGTGGAACTCCAGCCAAACCTTCTACCTACACTCCCATGACTTCTATAGTTGTTGAGGTGGGAGGCTCTGACGATGACGATGTGGAGGAGAATGGTGATGGGAGCGATGATGATGATGTTAAAGATGAGGAGGATGTTGGAGATGAGGACAAAGAGTATTTGTGTCGTCGTGTTACTTGTTTTGTTTCTTTTGGTTTTAGTTGTACACAGTCAGGGTTAGAAATACTTCTAGGATGTTGGGCTGTTTGGTTTTCGAAATCTAACTTATTGTACTGAACATTTGTAAATGATTAATGAAAAATACCACATTTGTTTCATTTTATCTTACCCAAGTCTATTTCTTTAATTGCTTTGTGATTTTTTCATTTTGAATGTTTGATGATTCACTTGTATGAGTGGGTTATTGTAGTTTTATTCCTTGTGGTTTGAAATAAATTTGGCTAGGAACTAGCAAAACACAGGTTGGGGGTGATTAGCACAAAATATTGCACATTTTATACTTGTTTTTTGGTGAAAATGGGAGGAAATACAATTAAGCAAATAATTAATGATGTTGGTATGTGATTGTAGGTAAAGAGTTGGAAATGGCTTGAGTTAAGCCCCCATAGGCTTGGAAGGTGAAGAAATCAAGAAAAAGGAAAATCAGGAGAACCTTCTAGAAGGTTTGGTCATAAACCTTCCCGAAGGTTTGCACATTAGAAGAAGACCTTCCTAAAAGTTTGACACACTAGACAACTTTCTCCTTTGTCTCTGCCAAAACTTTCCAGAAGGTTTTGCATCGACCTTCGGAAAGGTTTTTTCCAAAAATGCCAGACACCCTGCAACTCATGCTTTGCCACTTGGGGTTCTCACCTAGGATTCTCCAACACATCCCTTGATACTCTCTGTATAGATACATGCCTCCAAGACCCTAGCTTTGGACTTTTGAGGTTGGGGATAGGAAATGAAGAGAGAGAAGGAGGAAGGCATGGTGGGTGCAGGCTAGGCTTGTCCTTGCCTGTCCAAGCCATTAACTTAGCCCCCATTGATGGGAGACCTACACCGCAGGATATAGGAGCCTCATGGATGAAAATGCAAAGGATGTAAACCATTGTAGAACATTATTTAGAATTGCAGAGAGAGAAGCTCAAGGAAGAAGACAGTTTTAGAGAGATAAGTTGGTTTTTTTCATTTCTTTTACCTATTTCACTTGTTGTAAGCTAGAATACTCCTGTAATCTTCATTTATTGCACTTTAAACTCCTTTATTGCAAGTGTATTTCAAGTTTAGTTACATATTCTAGATTCTACCATGTTTGTACTTAAGTTTTCCTTCTCAAGCTTTTAAAATGGGTACTAAATGCACTTCTTTGTAGTTTAACTTTTCTTGCATTAATACAAGTTTCAATCTTCATCTCTTCATAATGTCTCTTCATATTATGTATGTCTTTGCATTTAATATGAGTAGCTAAGCTTTACGTTGGCTAATCCAAGGGAGATTTCCTCTTGGGTATGCTAAATCAACTCTCCTCCAATCTCCCTCGTAGTGTAAAGTGTTCAGTTTGACTAGGTTGAGTACGTACGTGATTGTGAGCTCTTGATACACCGTAGACTTGTCATGGTGTATGCTTGATCCTACACTTCCATTTTAGTCCCTCACTTCCTACGAATCAATCGAACACCGAGGCACCATTGGGAGAATGTTTTGAGTTGATTTGGCATTCCCATTGGAATGACCTATTCGGATTAGCAAACCTTGTTTCCATTACATTTTCTAACACAAACTTCACTCACCAAAATACAAATTCACAAGATTTTACACTTTTACATTTTTTTTACAAAATCACATTTACATGATTTAACCTTCGTTCCTTAAAGAGAAGACCTTGAAATACTCTATTCCAAGTACAACACGACAATTGAAAGTCTCTCTTTGCTTGGAGAGCACTTTTGCACACGCACACATTTTCATCCACACAAAATTTTTTCCCATTTTTAGCACCAAACCCGAGGGAGAGTGACACTCACCTATCATTATAAGCCATATACACTTGGTCCGGGTTAGTGTTTGGAGATTAGGGTGGATGCCATCAAGCAGAGGACAATATTCCTTTTATATAAAAAAAAAGAAATTTAAAATAAAATCTTATCAAAAGAAGAATAATAAAAAAATTGAATGCTACGAATGTGAAAAAATTGGACATTATGACAATAAATGCTTAACCAAACAAAATATCAATGAAATCATTCAAGAAAATGATCTTAGAGATCATTATGTATGATTTTACTCAATGACACGAAGATTTTTCTTCCTCTTTACCTTCAGATGATAATGAACTCTTTGAAATCAACTCCACTACTTCATCAAGTTGTCAAAATGGTGATTATTGCAATAAATGCTCTTCTTCGTGTCAAGCTCAACAAAATTATTATAAGACTATACTTGACATGAATGGTTTGAGCATTGATGTTCTTTCAAAATCAAAATCTCAATCTATGATTCTTGATCAAATTTCAGTTCCAGTAGCTAAAAGACAAGATACTGAAAAATACTTAGTGATGATACCCAAATATGTCTAAGGTTGAGCTCGCGAATTCAGCTCGGACCTTCTAAGCTCAGATCACTCAGCCCATCACAGATAACTAGGGAAGTTATGACCGACACCTCCTCCTTAGCAACTGCACCTCCACAGGAATAGCACAGAAGATAGTTGGCTTCCACCCAAGCGCCACACATAACATAATGGTCTTATATTTGAGCGAGGAAGTCATAACCGTCTCAACGATGTCCATGAAAATTGCATAATAGGCACAACCGTTACAAGAAGAAGGCAAGGATCATGTCAAGGATCAGGCAAGGCCTTAGAAGACTTCAAATAAGAGGCATATCCCTTACAATAAAAAATAGATAATTAGCTTATGCATTACTCTGTATAAATCCCTCTTTTTAACAATAATATCATCCCCAGGAGTAAGAGACTCCCTTGGGAATGGATTAGCCGAGCTCTCGAGCTAGTGAATCACTATAAAATTTCTGTGTGCAATTTTCCACTTCCTTTGTTCAATTCCTAAAAGCCTAGGAGTTTAGACTATGTCATTCAATGACCACTAATCCCTAAATACCATAAGCACTGCTCAATTGCATGACATACACCATCAGTTGGCCCTGTCTATGTGAAATCATTATGTTCTTATAAAAATTATACTGATACCTTAAGTAATTGATGGTTTCTACGTTTAACATGAGTAAAATTCAGATGAACCTCCTATGTTTATAGAATCAACAAGAAGCCGCAACTAGAAGACAACAAGAGAATCCTCACGATCTTTTGCCTAATCCAGAGATTTATCCCCCTATGGTGGGCCCTCCTCCAAATAATGAACTCAAGGCCCTTCGTCAAGCCAACCAACACCTCCTCCAACAAAATAAGGAATTGCTAAACCTTATCCACACCCAACATCCTTCAAGGGCGCAAATAGCCCAGAATGATTTCCCACAAGGAGAACATCAACGTCCCAATCCCTTAAGGGATATTACAGAAAGGGATAACCACAATCAGTCAGTTGGTAATATCTGTCATCGAATTCAAAGGAACAAAGAAGACGTGGAAGTGCAAAGTCAGAACAGGGGGACTCATAGGAACGAGTTCCCCCCATTCTAGTAGAAAAGGAATAAGCAATTTTGGGAGCAACGCTTCAAGGAGATCCAGCAGGAGCTCAGCCACATAAAGGAGGCTGTAAAAGGAAAAACTCCGATGACTATTGATGCCCGGGTCCAACAAACAGAGTCCTCATTCACTCAAAGAGTGCTACACTTTCCTCTTCCACCAAAATTCAGAATTCCATAGATAGTGGTCTTTGATGGAATAAAAGATCTCATGAACCATCTCAATACCTACAAGAACCAGATGGAGTTGCATTGTTATCAAGACCTAGTGCAGTGCCGAGCTTTCGTCATCACTCTTAAGGGCTTAGCCTTAGCCTGGTTTAATAGGCTGACCCTCGCATCCATTTTTTCATTCGGAGAGCTCTTTATTTCATTTGTATCATATTTCATTGGAGCTCGAACCTACCAAAAGCCAAGCTACCCCTTGCTGAATATGAAATAGGGGCCAAATGAGACACTACGTAGCTATGTCCAAAGGTTCAACTCAGAATCCTTGAAAGTAGACGTCTCTAATGAGAAGTTTGACTCACTGCCTTCATTGTCAAGCTGAGAATTAATTCAAAAGACTTAATGTTCTCCATATCCAAGAATTCACAAGCCAATATGGCTGAGGGCTTGACCAAGACAGAGAAATACATCAATGGTGAGGTAGCTCTTCTCTCAAAATCTGGGAGCTCCACCACCCATAAAGTAAAAGAGAATATAAAGGACCATAGTCCAAGGAAGGAGAGGAGTTGAGAACGATCTCCATAAAGAGATAGAGATCATTCCCCTAAGAGGAGAAGGAACATTAGAGATCGCCTATGACCTCCACCTCAGGAGCTGGAGCTAAGGTACATCCCAAGGCAGTTCATTCCCCTCAACATGGTAGTGTCCCAAGTACTCTATGAGGTACAAAAAGAAAAATTCTTGAAGTAGCCACCTCGGATAAAGGCTAAACTCACAAAATGGGATGTAACAAAGTACTATGAATATCACCGGGACTATGGCCACCTCACTGATGATTGCATCCAACTTAAGAAAGAGATTGAGTTCCTAATTCAAATGGGGCAGCTGCACTTCTTCATAACATAAGAAAATCATAACCAAGCTCAGCCACCTCCAACACCTTAGCAGCAAACCCCTCCACAACACCAACCCTTGGAAGAAATCAGGGTGATTTTAAGACAATTTGCTGGAGATGGAAAAACCTGCTCTGCCAGGAAAGCCCAAATGCAAAAAGTCTGAGCTAAAGATGTTTTGGAGATACAATATGTGTCCAAAATACCTCGGCTAAGCATGGATGTCACCTTCTCGAACTCGGATTTAGAGGGCTACTAGCACCCTCACGATAATCCCTTGGTGGTAAGAGTTATCATTGCCAACAAAACTATCCACCAGGTAATAATTGACAACGAAAGCTCTGTCAATATCATCTTTGCAACAACCTTTGACAAGATGGACATTGAAAGAAACAAGCTCGACCTGGTAAGAACTCACCTGCTCAAAATCTTTGGAGAAAGGGTGCTCCCCTTAGGCTCAATTCAGCTCGTACTCACAATGGGAGACCCTCCTTGCCAATCAATGACAATTGTATGATTCCTAGTTGTAAATGCTCCTTCAAAAAATAATTTCCTCTTAGAGAGGACCTCCTTCAATGTCATGAGGGCTATTCCTTCTACATATCATCTAGTGATGAAGTTTCTTACTAAAAATGGCATTGGGGAGGTCCAAGGAGACCAACAAGTGGCACAAAATGATATATGACGTCTATGAAGATGAGGGTGGTCGAGACCATACAGCTGGATGAGCTTTACATAAGAGACGAGCTAGAGATAAGGATCACACCCTTAGAAAAGCTAGAGTCAATCCAACTTGACGAGGACCTAGGACAGTTGGTGTACATTGGGTCAAAGGTGCTTAAGGAGATCAAGAATCTCCTTATTCAGTTTCTAACAAAGAATATGGAGATATTCATGTGGAAATAAGAGGATATTCAAGGGATTGATCCCCTAAATTATAGCGCACAAGCTCAGCGTGAATCCGACCTTTAAGCCCATCAAGTAAAAGAGGAGAAACTTTGCGTTAAAGTGCCAGAAGCCATAAATGAGAGGTCTCCAAGCTCCTCCATGCCAAGGCCATCGGGGAGGTAGATTATCCAACCTAGCTAGCCAATGTGGTTCTTGTGAAAAAGACCAATGGTAAGTGGTACCTCTGTATCAACTTAATTGACTTGAACCGCGCCTTCCCTAACGATAGTTTTCCACTACCAAGAATTGATTTGATCGTAGATGCCACAGTAGAGCATGAACTAGTCAGCTTAGGAGCAACCACTTTTCCTTTCCTTTTGGTAGAATAGGAGCTAGAGTAAGGTCAGTTAAAATAGAGGAAGCCTTAGAGGTGATAGGTGCTAGAACTTCAACCTTAGTAGAAGCAGCTTAGGGCAAAATAGTCTTAGGAACTCTCACCTCTACTGAAGTAGTCACCTCAAAAGAAGCTAGCAAAAATGGGATAAACCTAAAAGCCTCAACCTCAGTCTTAGCAGAAGAAGGCCCAAGAGCCTCAACCTCAACCTCAACCTCAGCAGGGACAGCACTAGAAGCTTCAACCTCGACTTCAGCATCCTTCTCTACAGCCAATCCTTCTTCCTCCTCGTCCAGGGGAGGATCGAATTCAAAGTCATGACCCGGGTACTTGTTCTTGGCTTGCACTTGGAAAGCAAAGTGACCCTTGGCCTAGTTTATGGTACACTCATCTTGAAGCGTAGCTATCTTGGTGTCCCTATCCTACACCATTTCTCTTTCATCCTCCACCTTTTTCAGTGAGACAACATTAACCTCAGCCAGCTCCTTATAATCGTTCTTCACTACTCGAACAGTGTCACGAGCATAAAAAGTGTCCTTTCGTGCTTGAAATAGGCCATCTGTCTTAAGCTTGATCTCTTAATTCTTCCTCTTGATCTTAACCTCCAGGTTCTTATTTGTCGAGCATAGGTCTTGCATATAAGCCTTCAAGTCCTGTACCTAATCCTGCAAGTCCTCATTAGAGAAGGATATTCGGAGACCTTGATCTTGAAGGCCTTTGAAGACTTCTAGACCACCTCAGCATCCCTCTCTGAAGGTTGGACCCTTTCCACCAGAGCTCCCACATGGATAGCCGCAGAACCTTAAGTAAGAAATCTCAAAGTAGAGTTAGACCTAGACTACAATCATATCAACCAAAAACTTATTAAGGGTACCCCAAAAAGGGCAATGGTTGCTGAAGTAGATAAAGGCATCGAGGAGGCCTCCTAGATATTAGATTCTGGGATAACGGATAGAAGGGTGTTGGCATCAAGTTTCACATCCCTCTCTAAAAACTTCTTCAAGATTACAAAGAATAAGAACTTGATATAGAATTTCCACGTTACATAATTTTTTACATAAATTTAAAATAAACTGACAACAAAATTTATTATAAAGTGAAAATATGTGACTTAAATCGCAAGAAAATAAAATAACTTAGACAATGAAATTGTGGCAAAGGGAGATGCCTATGTATCAACCTTGCAATGATAAGGAAGATGTAGTTCAATGGATTTTATCTGCAAACGGGGTTTTCTCAGTCAAATCTATGTGGAATTCTATGATAACTCACCATCCATGTGTTAGCTAGAGTCTTCTTATCCGGTTTGGCAACAATGTCCCAAGATATAGTTTCATTCTTTGGTTAATTGTCAAGAGCAAACTCAAAACTGAGGACAAGTTATTAATTTTCTGCAATAATATTGATGCAGATTGCATATTATGTAGGAATGCTCCTGACGATCATTGTCATTTGTTCTTTGAATGTCCTTATTCTTCAAGAATCTGGAATGCTATTGTTAGTGAATGTGACCCATCTTTCCAGAACAAAAAATAAGATGGGATGAATAAATAAATTGAAGAAGCAGATGAATGAAGTCGTTAAAAACTCAAGCCTCCGCTAACGATATTATCTACACGCTAACCTATATGTAGGATAACAATTTCTTATTGTTCTTCATGATATATCAACATATATAGCTTCCAATCTTCCTAAGTCTCATGACTTTCTATGGTCTTAAGTCTTCTACAATGCTTCGCGATACGAAAAAATGACAATATAATCTGAATTTGTCTAATTCTAAAAGAACATATATGGAATAGAGAGGTGTAGAAGAGAGAGAAAAGTTAGATATGGAGAATGGAAAGAGAAAGGATAAAGATACATTAGATATTGTAGATAGTGAATATTGTAACACTTCCACGTAGATGACATCATCATTGGAACAAATGGGAGTTTTAGCCTTAGAAAAATGCCATGCGAAACTCACTCTATTGGCATGACAAACACATGCTCGGACCACCGTATGGGGTCTGCAAATATATTTTCTTAGCTAAACGGTATAATCCGAGATAATGAAAGAAGAGATTTGAATTGAGACATATTGAACAAATCTTGAGCAAGAACAACCAAGGGTCTTGCGGCAGAGTTCCTACGGTGAGGTCCCAAGGTATGGGTCTCACGGTTGGGTTCCCGTTGCAAGGTCCCAAGGTACGGATCCAATGGTAGGATCCCGAGGTAGAGGTTTTGCAGTGCGATCCCAAGGCAAGATTCCCATGGTAAGGTCTCGAGGTATGGGTCCCATGTCAGGGTTCCCAAGGCCAAGGTGTTTCTTATAATCCAACCTGTGACTATTTCACTTTTTGGGTACCAAAACATATGCCTTTGAGATCAAGCTACAGGTTGTATCCAACGTTTATTCCATTACCTAATTAATGCTTGAGAGATTTTTCACTTGTATATTGGCTTGCAACACATGTGCATAGGCCACACATGTGTGGCTTTCCTCTATAAATACCATTATATTATGTCAAATAAGAGAACGGTAAAGAGAAAAATCAACATAAATCCTTGGGCTCTAAGCCTAGAGGTGACAGTCTCCTCTGCTTCTTCTTCTCGTCCATCCTGCATACTCTCCTCTTGGGTCCCTTCGGCAGTAATTTATATGAACCCATTTAACTCCCCAACTACTTTCTTTTGGTGAATCTATTGGAGAGGTAACACTCAAAATAGTGTTTTTGGTTTCTTGTATCCATTTTGCCATTTTGAGTTGGACACGCCATGTTGCTTGCTGGAAAATGGAGCTGATAACTATTTTAGCCCTCAGTAAAGAAATGGATATTTTCCCAGCTAGGTCAAGGATGTTTTTGTAACTGAGCTTAACCACCCTATTTCACTCCTTTTTCATTTAGAATGTGAGCTAAAATAACTCAACAATATGAGCAGCTCTATGCGTAAAGCTAAGCGTCGTTACTTGGGCCAAAGTTGTCCTCGTTAATAGGTTTGTTCTCAACGACATATCCTTCACCAAGATACATGAATCACCCATGCACCTCTAGCCTGCATCATGTTTTGTCTTCATACATCTGTCTAGTAGCCATGGAACGAGTATATTTGGAGACTCAATAGGCTACTCTACTTATTCTTTCATGCATTTACCAAAAAAATGGCTCTTTCCCACCCTGAACACTCGTGCATATGGGGGCTCGTTGATGTCCATCATAACTGGCTAGACCATCACCTGTCTTAATAATTTATTGTGTTTGGTCCATGAGCATGACATAATAAATGTGTTGCTAAGAGAAACTATTGTTTTCTCATTAGGACACCCTTTATACTTGACCAAGGGCCAAAATCACTAAACTATATTAATTGAGGATATCTATATTTTGTTGGTTTAAATCCATAATGTAAGGGCAAGAGTTGGAAGTTTGGTTAGAAAGTTATGCTTTTAGGTCATAGGAACAAAGAATTTGTTATGCCAAGGGATATTATATAATCACCTCGTGATGTAAACATCAACACGTTAGCGATAATGTCACCGTGAGTCTACCAAACATTATTTTACTCTCATATCTTGGTGGCCGTAACTATGCCACGCAATTGCACTATTTAGTCCAATGCTACAAATAACTACCATGCAAAGTGTGAAACCTGAACCCTCAACCCATTGTCCCATCATTATGATAACCATTGCATGCACTACTCATTCGTCGGCTTGTTACATTGCACAAAGAGGCCATCACAAGAGCCTCTGAATCCTCACAGTACCTATGACTTGTGTTAGAATATTTTAACTAAAAGAGTATTTTTAAGTGTGGGAACTCAATCCCACATCGACAAAAGGTCCAAAAAGAACTTGAGTATATATATAGGCTAGTCTTATTTAGCCTTTGAATTAAAGAGAGTCTTGGGACTCTCACGTGCGTAGGGGGAGGAACTAGCGGAGGAGATACGGATTTCTATAATTTCATAAAGGGGCGCATTCAACTTTTTCCTACAACTTGTGTTACCCAAAGTGGCCTCACTGCTAAATCCTAACTCACAATTGAATAACTTAGAGGGAGACATATTGAGGGTTCTACCTAAGTTAGATGTAACGCCATTAAATAGGTTTATTCCTTCTTTGAAGTTCAATTCTCGCATGATTTATGTTAAATGCAGGAGGTCCTTGCACTAAAATAATCAAGCTCACTGGACCCACATGGAAATGGATTTTGCTCTCGATAGTATACAAGTACTAAAAAAAAATAAGGGTTAATTGCACTAGAGGTCCTCAAAGTATGAAGTTTGTCTCATTTTAGTCGTTAATATTTCAAATACATAATTTTGGTCCCTGAAATATTAAATATGTTTCTATATGGTCCCTTAAACAGACAACGTCCAGATTGATAACAATTTTTTATCATAAACTTGTCATGTAATACTCAAATATGGATAAAAAAATAATTTGGATAACTCTTGATCAAATTTATACTCAAATTTTGTTAAATAACTATCTAAATTACATAATTTTGATCATGAGCTATCCAAATTTTGGTAAAAAACTACTCATATTACACATTTTTTTGTCAAGAGCTATCCAAATTTTGTTTAAGAGCTATTAAAATTATTATTTTTTGTCTATGTTTAGGTATTATGTGATAAGTTTATGATAAAAAATCGTTAACAATCTACACGCTATTTGCTTGAGAAACCATATAAAAATATATTCAATACTTCAGAGACTAAAATGATGCAATTAAAACATTGATGACCAAAATGAGACAAACCTCATATTTGTGGGACCTCCAGTGCAATTAACCCAAAAAAATAACATATTATATGCATAAGGTTCTTCCGTGTGCATGTCTTGACCACATCTCTAATTCAATTGCCACCAAAACATAAACATCATCACTCCTTGCATTTTTTAGAAAAAAAAAAGAGGGGGGGAGAACGGAGGAAAAAATAACAAAGAAAAGTTATTAAGCTTTCCACTTTGGAGAATATATAGTATTTTGACTGGTAGAAGGAAAAGTTATATTGCCCTTCTAAGGCATGAAACACATTTCCACGCCCATAAAGGCCTACACCAAAATTGCTTGTTGTTTTTCTTATTCTCTGCATTTGAATAAATGTATAGTGATCCTAATGATGGTTGCATGTGTTAAGAAAAGGCTTGCATGGAGGAAAAAATAATTTCTTTCATTTGTGAATTAGGTAGAGTGCAACACCTTATATGAAACAAGAAAAAGAAAAATAAAATAAAAGACTTTACAAACTTGGACTCTTCAATTTTTATCCTACATTCAACCAAATATCCTTGTCCTATAATTTAGTAACTAAATAAGAAATAAATCTTAAAGTAGAAGAAGACAACGAGAGGATATGTTAGATATATATGTTGCGTAATACTCCTCCTCAAGTTGGTGCATGAGGATCCATAATGTAAGCTCTCCCTCACGTCATTGCCTCACCGCCTCACTAATCCTATATAATGTAAGCTCTCTCCACATAAAGGGCATGACCTTGAGACCTCACACATCTCTCTACATACATTACTTTCTCTCTCCCAAAGCATTGTAATACTCCAGGAGCATATTATCTTGCCGCCTTTTATTCATCAATAAAGATCTCCAACCACCGTTACCATTCCCAAAAGTGGAGTAGATCACCCGGACCGAACCCCTATAAATTTGCGTTTTTTCTCTTATTTACTGTTTTACCATTGATCTGTCATTGATTGCTTATTTATTGCTCATTAATTACACGTTTATATATACTCGACTGTTGATCTTGCACGAAGACCAATTTGTGCATTATCAGTTTGGTGTTGTCTGTGGGAACCGATTAATTTTTTATTCTCTTTCAATCCATGACAATCACTACCAGATCAATGTCTCAACAACTGGGAGACAACAACCCAGCCCACCGAGAGGATGCTTCGCCTCCCCGTGCACCCTTGAAACCATCTGTTACAGCGACTGGACAACAACAGCTTTTACAGACTATGCAACTGTTGGTGAAACAAAACCAGCAGATCATACAGTTGATGCTCGCCCAATGTGGCACTGCCTCTCACACTATCGGTGGAGCCCACTCCCTCCAAAAAGAGAGGAACAGCAACTCATCTATAAATCTCACATATTTATAGTAAAAGAATGATAAAGGTGCATATTAATTTAATATATATAATGGCATAGGAAATACTAACATTGTAAATAATGGTTAAAGCTAGTTTAGCTCATGAATATATGGAATAGTTGTAATATAACTTCTATCAACTGTGTTTGGTGTGCAAATGTATGTTGTGTAAGTTTGGGTTGACTTCGGAAGGGTTTAGACTGGATTGAAAATGAAAAATGGAGGAATAGGCAAAACTGGACAAACCATACTGGTACTGAACTGTACCGATACTGTGTTCCAGAATTATTTGGTCCAGTGAGTTTACCGTACTGGTATTGCGCTCCGAAACTGTACCATACCGGTACTGTGAACTGGAACTGCCGAAAGAGGTCTGACAGTGTAAAGTTGCGATTTGGGGTCCATTTTTTTCCCTATAAATACATTAGGACGCCTCCTTTAGCCCTATTTCGGCCCCTCCAACTCTTAAAACACTTAGAGAGGAAGAGAGAAGGAGAAAGATCAAGATCAAAAGTGAGAAACAAGAGATTTAAAAGTGATTCAAGGTTTCAGCCATAGTTATTCAAGATCCAAGGTAAGGGTTTTCTTTCATTCTTATTCATTGATGTTAAGGTTAATATATATGTATGTTTTGACTCCTAATGATATGTATTTGATATGGGTTCTTTATTTTTTGGTTCTCTTGCAATTATTAACATGTTTTAAAAAAAGTTAGGGTTGTATACCCATGAAATCTCTCTTTTTTGTTTGAAAAATCCTAGTTTTCAAGAGTGATGGGTTTTCCTCTTGAACTCTTCTTTTATTCTTGAATTCGAAACTATAGTGCTTTGTGTTGAGTAATAAAATGATATTATTATGATCTCTTGCATGTTATTTTTAAATTGTCCTATTTAAAAATATCACATGTGAAGAATTGGAGATTTTGGAGTTATTTGTGGTTTTAGAAAATATGTTGGATATTTGAGATAGTTGGTGGTATCATATTTCTTGAATGGTTGTTTGGATGAACATGAGTGAGACGTTCCATGTAAGGATGCTTGAGAAACAAATCCTTGAGGGTGTGAGATTCGTTGTAAGGATGATTATGCCAAAAGAGGACAATATGTGGTATTCTTGGGAGGTTCCTTGTAAGGTTGCTTTATAAACAAAGCCTTGAGGGTGAGAGATTCCTTGTAAGGATGTTCATTCCAAAAGAGGACAATATGTGATAGCTCGGGAGGTTACTTGTAAGGATGCTTGAAAAACAAAGTTTTGAGGGTGAGAGGTTCCTTGTAAGGATGCTCATGCCAAAAGAGGACAATGTTATATCATGTGTGGGTTATTGGTTTACTATTAAAAATTGTATGGCTCATTGTTAGAAATTGGTTTCACATTCCCGCTTAACTTTCTTGTTGTTCGTAAACTGGAGATCTATTAAAATGTCATGATTTTACTTCAAATGTTTTAGAATGTAGTCTTATTTTTATGAAGTCTTATTTATTGATGGATTGTCTTAGTGCTCTCATGATGAAAATGGTTTAGAATGTAATGTCGTCTAGGGTGGTATTTGGGGCGTTACAAATTTTGGTATCAGAGCCTAGGCTTTAGGTCTTACATGAGAGCTGTAGGTTATGAATTCACACTAGAGAAATAGGACTAGGTCGAAAGAATTTGTTTGGTCTAATTTTATACGAACTTTATGTTTTAAACTCAAGTGATATTAGGACGTCTTGTGCATCAATGAAGCTAAAGTTTAAATTGATGTGCAAGATGGACGACGGATGAGAACGTGGACGTGGGCGTAGTCGTGGTCGTGGTCGTGGAGGTCAAGCAAACCCACCACACCACCTTTCGATGCCATGAACGACATCTATCAATGCTTGAGGGACCTAACCACTCTGGTACAACACCAGAATGGGAACAAACACACTTATGGGGCTCATCCATTAGCCCAAGTACCGGGCAATAGGAACAAGAATTGGCGGATAGTGGTTCTTAGAGAATTTTTATGCCAACATCTACCTTCTTTTCAAGGGAACTCCAACCCTTTGGATACAGATATATGGATCCGCCAGGTGAAGAAGATTTGTGACGGCATGGGAGTTGCCGAGGACTTGAGGGTTGGTTTGGTTACCTATTTGTTGGAAGGGGAAGCCGACCATTGGTGGGACTCAATGACGAGAATAAGAACTACAGATGCACTCACTTGGGAGGAGTTTGACAAAATCTTCTAAGACAAGTACTTTTTGGAATTCATCCAGGACAAGATGAGTGCCGATTTTCTAGCTCTTCGCCAGGGTAGCTTGACTGTGATTGAGTATGAGAGGAAATTTGACGAACTATCTAGATATGCCACCGAGTTTATATCTACCGAGGCCAAGAGGGCCAAACGCCTTGAGCAGGGCTTGAGGCCGATGATCAGGGAGAAGCTAGTAGCTCTCAAGATCTGAGAGTATGGAGATCTTGTTGACAAAGCTACACTAGTGGAGAGGGACATGAAGGACACCCAGCGACGATAGAGCTTTGTAAGGGGAGGTCTGATTCGGACGGGGGCTAGCAGCAGTAGAGTCCAGAGAGCGACACCTTATCGTCGCATAGACCAGACAATGGAACCTGGACCTCAAATAACCCAAGGGGTCGGAGGTGTACCAAAGGGAGCAGGCACTAATCCATAATCCTACTTTGCATGTGGAGGTGTGAGACATATTCGGGTGCATTGTCCAATTTTTCCACCTCAGAGGACTATCCAAACAGCGGGACAGGTACAAGCAGACAAGCCACCACCATCGAGGCCACAAAAATAGCAGAGACCGTTAGGAGTTGACGCCCTCGGCGGTGCCACTCAAGGGATAGTATTTGCTTTGATCCAATCGGAGGGAGATACCTCCAATGCAGTTGTGGAAGGTATCATTCTTCTTTATACTTCTTGGACACGTATTTTATTTGATCTTAGCACTACTCATTCCTTCCCACACATCACCTATACTATTAACTTGGGATTAGAACTTGGTGATCTAGAACATGCCCTGAGTATAGACATGCCTACGGGAGGACAGTTGGATACTAAAACGAGGTGTAAAATTTATGTGCTTCGAGTTAGGGAGCAAAAATTGATTGTAGATATGGTTACATCAAACATGAGAGGGTATGCAAGTCTTTTATCCTGTCGTTGGACTAATTCTAAGAAACGGATGATATTTTGGTGTTTGGGTTGGCAAATGACACTAGGCCTGGATCTTTATGCAAGTCATATTATTTACATTGGAGATGGGTGTGAGGAAGGAACTGGGATAACCCAATTTGGATGTGTGGAGATGAGGTTAACTTAGATGTTTTCTAAGATAAACTAAGTTTGGAATAATAATGTTATGGAAAGTTATACGTCTTACTTAAAAGTTCTACAAATTAAGGAATGAATGTAGTATTGGTTTATGATGGAAACCATGGGAGTGTTATGTTTTTCTCAATGGTGAGTACAATGTTATGAGGTTGTATAATTATCAAATATGATCAATTGAAGGAATATAGCGAAGTTAAATCGAATGAGGGCCTATTTTGGATTAACGATAGGAATTGTGCTTATGATTTTTTTAAGTGGATCGGATTTTGTTTTCATGACCACAAACTTGAGGTTATAATATTGGTTTGAAAATATGATGGAGAGTTGAATAAATTTACTTTGAATGGATTAGATGATCATTAGTGTACATATTTTAGAAGTTATAATTGGACGATAAATATGGTTAGGTTTTAGTATACATTTTGGTGGAACTTGACATAACTTCTCAAAACTTTCAAACTTGTGAGAATTCTTACCTTATGGCTAATTTTGGTTTGTGAATTGGTGGAGGTTAATCTATATCAAAGTGCGTAGTGAGCCAGGGGATTAGAGTTAATATTAGTGGAATTAACCATTAGTTAGGGTTACAGTGGTGAATGTAGAGAGTATAAGCTTAAAGAGTGAGATTCAATTTCTTGGAACACTTGGTGTATAGTTTGATGGTTATAATTGTTGAAAATTTTGCGGTGTTCACCAAACTACAGAAATTTATAAGTGTCCATAGGATGTGAAGTTGTTATTAGATCTTAAATATTGTGAGTGGTCTAGTTTAGTGAGAAACAAAGTCATTAAGAATGATGCAACCATTTAAGTAATCGTTGTAAATCTTGTCAAAATGGCATTACTAAGTTTTGGATTATAACTTAATTTGGGCATAGGAATGATGAGTAATCCCATTAAAGGAATTAAATTTGGTTGTTATGAAATGCTTATGGATAAGCCATAGGTAAAAGGCAAACCTGAGATTTTAAAAATGATTTGTGACATTAAAAAGAGAAGTGATATCCGGTGAATAGGAAATAAGTTGAAAGTATGGATTTAAAAAGAAAATAGAATAGGATGTTATAATTTTAATCTTGGCTTTGATGTTTATAGGATGAATTGAAGTGGAGACATCATAGCCAAATGAGAATTAGATAGGCTAACTCGACGATTAAGCTTCGAGGATGAAACTTTCTTTAAGGGGGTGAATTGTAATCCCCTACGTATTTATAGTAAAAGAATGATAAAGATGTATAGTAATTTAATATATGTAATGGCGTAGGAAATACTAGCATTGTAAATAATAGTTAAAGCTAGTTTAGCTCATGAATATATGGAATAGTTGTAATAGAACTTCTATCAACTATGTTTGGTGTGCCAATGTATGTTGTGTAAGTTTAGGTTGACTTTGGAAGGGTTTAGAATGGATTGGAAATGAAAAACAAAGGAAATAGGCAAAACTGGTATACCGGTACTGTGTTCTGGAATCATTTGGTCCAGTGAGTTTACCGTACCGGTACTGTGCTCCGGAACTGTACTGTACTGGTACTGTGTACCAGTACTACCAAAAGAGGTCTGATAGTTTCAAGTTGCTATTTGGGGTCCATTTTTCGCCTTATAAATACATTAGGACGCCTCCTTTACCCTTATTTCGGCCCCTCTAACCCTAGAAACACTTAAAGAGGAAGAGAGAAGAAGAAAACTCATGATCAAAAGTGAGAAACAAGATATTTAAGAGTGATTCAAGGTTCAAGCCCTAGTTATTCAAGATCCAAGGTAGGGGTTTTCTTCCATTCTTGTTTATTGATGTTATGGTTAATATATATGTATATTTTGACTCCTAATGATATGTATTTGATATAAGTTCTTTGTTTCTTGGTTCTCTTGCGATTATTAACATGTTTTAAACAAAGTTAGGGGTGTATACCCATGAAATCTCTCTTTTTTGTTTGAAAAATCCTAGTTTTCAAGAGTGATGGGTTTTCCTCTTGAACTCTTCCTTTATTCTTGAATTCGAAACTATAGTGCTTTGTGTTGAGTAATAAAATGATATTGTTATGATCTTTTACATGTTTTTCTTTAAATTGTCCTATTTGAAACTATCACATGTGAAGAATTGGAGATTTTTGGAGTTATTTGTGGTTTTAGAAAATATGTTGGATATTTGAGATAGTTGGTGGTATCATATTTCTTGAATGGTTGTTTGGATGAATATGAGTGAGTTCTTTGTAAGGATGCTTGAGAAACAAAGTCTTGAGGGTGAGAGGTTCTTTGTAAGGATGCTTGAGAAACAAAGCCTTGAGGGTGAGAGGTTCCTTGTAAGGATGCTCATGCCAAAAGAAGACAATATGTGGTATTCTTGGGATGTTCCTTGTAAGGATGCTTGAGAAACAAATTCTTGAGGGTGAGAGGTTCCTTGTAAGGATGCTCATGCCAAAAGAGGGCAATATGTGGTATTCTCAGGAGGTTATTTGTAAGGATGTTCATGTCAAAAGAGGACAATGTTATACCATGTGTGGATTATTGGTTTACTATTGAAAATTGTATGGCTCATTGTTGGAAATTGGTTTCACATTCCCCTTTAACTTTCTTGTTGTTCGTAAACTAGAGATCGATTAAAATGTCATGATTTTACTTCAAAAAGTTATAGATGATATTTGTGAAATGTGACTGACCGCTTTTACATGCTTTTATAAACCTTGTTCGGTTTTAGAAGAATTTTCCTATAGAGCTTCGTGTTCACCCTTACTTAACAACCTTTCATATTATCCTCTCGAGGAAGAGCTAGAAGTCGAGGAGCCCGCACATTGGGCGACTCCGATCGACAGGAGCGTGGATCCCGAGATGGATGCCTAGAGCGACACTTTCTTTTGTTCTATACTAAAATAGTCATTTTTTTTTAACTTTGTGGAGTCTAGTTTTCTTTTGTTATTTCTGTTGCGATACATTAGTTGATTTTTGGAATGTAAAGGCCAAGATGGGTCTATTCTTTTGGTGATAATGATGTAAATTTTATGAATGATTTCATGAAATTTTATTTATTGATGAATTATCTTAGTGCTCTCATGATGGAAATGGTTTAGAATGTAATGCTGTCCAGGATGGTATTTGGGCCATTACACCATCCCTTCTGGGCTCTAAGCAACCCATCACCAGAATGCCCTAAGACCACACTAAAGCGTCCCTCACCCAGCAGTCCCTCTTCAGCGCGTGTGCTCAGGTGTACCCACTCCACACGTACCTGTGTAGGAAAACGAAGACGGCAAGAGCCAACATGGTGACCATAAAAGTCAGTACCATCACCCAATTGAAGATGTCCCCAACTAATGGGACAAGAAGATCAAAGAGGTGCAAAATTAACTTGGTGATGCCCTCAACGCCATCAAGGCGCAAGCTCCCAAAACCGTGGACTACCTGGTAAGGTGTACTGATACCCCCTTTGTTGTTGATATTATCAATTACACATTACCCTCGAAGTTCAAGATTCCTGTTATTGAGGTCTTCAATGGTACCAAAGACCCCTTTGATCACCTGGACACATACAAGTCTCTCATCCAACTCCACAACGTGCCTGAGAAGATTAAATGTAAAGATTTCCCTACCACTTTGAAGAGGTCTGCTCGCCAATGGTTCGCAATGATGAAGCCCTCCTCCATCCATTCTTTCGTAGAACTGAGTAAATCCTTCGTCTCCCATTTCATTGGGGGATGTCGACATCAAAAGCTTGTGACTCACCTACTCACCATCAAGCAGGACAAGGATGAAAGCCTCAGAAACTACCTCACTCGTTTCAATGAGGAGATCCTCCAGATTGAGGAGCCAAATGATAAGGTAGTCATGGCCGCCTTTATCGCTGGCCTGCGCTCCTTCAACTTTATGTTCTCCGTCCTTAAGAAGCTGTCCTCCAGCATGCCTAAGCTGCTGTCTAAGACACAGAAATACATGAACACCAAGGATGTCACCAAGGCCCGTCGAGGTGAGTACTCCCGAGAAGGGGAGAAAATGAAGGACACCCGCGAAGACAAGTGGGAGGTAGAGAACAAAAGAAATAGGAAAGAGAGAATCTCTGCCAAGTACCGCCTTGGTCCACCACATTTGAGAGGGCAACAAGTCTTCACGCCGCTAAATGCTTCTGTGGAGCATATCTTGTTCAAAATACAGGATGACCCTACAATATGTTGGCTAGAGAAGATGAAAATCGCCTCGAACCGGAGGAGCTCGAATAAGTACTGTCGCTTTCATTGCGACCACGACCATGATACTAACGACTGCTTTGATCTTAAAAGGCAGATCGAAGAGCTTATATAGCGTGGCTAGTTGAGACAGCATGTTGCTGACAGAGGGCAAGCCTCGTCACCCGAACTAGACCAAGACGATAGAGAATACCAGCAACCCCTCGGAGAAATTCAGACGATTGCCTAAGGGCTAGAAAGAAGTGACTTGAACTCCGCCAGAAAAGCCTCGGCCCACCTATGGGATGTTGAACACTTAAAGATTTTATATATCCTTTATTATTTTAGTTAATTTATTTTATTATTTATTATTTTATGAAATAAAATTCTGTGAGCATTATTATGTTTGAATTGTCTTGCTTTCCTAAAATTTACAAATAGCTTACAAAAGTTAGAACATGACCTAACAAAAAGGTAGACAAAAAGACAAAAGGCTCCCATCGCCAGGCGCCCAGCAGCAACCGCCCAGCGACAGACGCCCGGATGAGGGGTCTCGCCCTCTCCACCTTGGGCTCCCCCTGATGCCGCCTGGACGAGGGTTCTTGCCCTCTCTAGAGAGCCTCCCATGATGTCTCTCAGACGAGGGGTCTCGCTCTCTCTACCTTGGGCCCCTCCATGATTTCGCCTGGACGAGGAGTCTTGCCTTCTCTAGGGAGCCTCCCATGATACCGCCTAGATGTTGGGTCTCACCCCCTTCACCAGGCGTCCAGCACCTTAGGCGCTCGCCCTCCTCTTCTTGATCTCAATGGAATGATGGTAGTCATCTCTCGAGACTCTACGTAGCTTGAACTATGACTCTGCTCTGGCGCAAGTAGCCACCTAGTAAGCCTCTGCCATGACAACCATCTTCCGAGACTATACATAGCTCGGCCTATAACTCTGTTCTCACGCAAGTAGTCACCTAGCAAATCTTTGCCACATCAGCCATCTCTCGAGACTATACGTAGTTCGGCCTATGACTCTATTCTCATGCAAGTAGTCATCTAGCAAGCCTCTGCCACGACAGCCATCTCCGGAGACTATACGTAACTCGGCCTTTGACTCTTCTCTCGTGCAAGTAGTCACCAAGGAAGCCTCTGCCACGACAGTCATCGCTCGAGACTATACGTTGCTCGGCCTATGACTCTATTCTCGCGTAAGTAGTCACTTAGCAAGCTACTACCACAACAGCCATCTTCCGAGACTATACGTAGCTCGGCCTCAGCTCATGCAACTCTCTCACAAGATGTCTAGAACTCTGACTTTGCACTTATGGAAACAGTCTGCTTCTCTCTCCAGGTAATCATGTTAGATATTTCAAATTTGGGATAACATTATTTTTGCCAGGCACACTTTTGAAGCTCAGGTCATATGTAACCCGCGGGATTATATTAGATTGGCACCAAGCTACTACTAAAAGCAAGACAGCTATGTGGAGCTACAGTCTCCATAGCAAGATCGCACTAGAGTATCAACTCTTGTAGCAACAACTCCTGTAGTAGTACAACCGCTAGCTCTAGTATATACAGAAGTCTCAACCCTATAAAAGAGTTGGAGCACCATCGGGACCCATCTCCTGAGAAGCACTGGAGGCTTCAAACCTTACCCTCTTGGGATAAGGGGAAGACACCACACAGCTTTTCAACACCGTCGCTTTCACTAATTTGTGCTTAAAACACAAATTTTGTGAGAAAGAAACATTTTTTAGAGAAATTTAGTGTCTTATGTCGTAGATCTCAAAAAAAATAAACGACTTAAAAAAAATTCATCTCAAACGGACAACCGAGCTCAAAATTATTGTCGTCCGAACTTTCGCCAATTGTTTAGTACTCCACCCAGCGGTAGTGCCCAAAGGTCAATAGTCAGTGCCAGCACCAGCGCCCAAAGGTCAATATCCAGCATCAGCCCCCAATGGATAATACCTGGCGCCAATGCCTAAAGGTCAATACCCAACGCCAACGCCCAGCTCCTCTACTCTACTGCACCCAACGCCATAATCATCCATGAAGTCGTCACCCACTCCATGCCCAAGGGCGTCGCCTCTTCTTTGCCGTAAGGGCGCCACCACCTCTTCGCCTAAGGGTGCCACCCAACTTGGCCTGGGGCTCTGCCTCGATTTAGCTCATCTCCTCTCATACCTGGATCGAAGACGACGATCCCATTGTTGACATTGTGCCCAGTCCAGCTCCCAGGCAGGTGCCACCAGACAAAGACCTAACAAAGAACAATGCAAAAAAAAAAAAATATTTGATATCAATAAATTCAGCAGTCCCCATAGATGAAAAAGCACCGTGGGTGCAAGAAAACTCCTGCTCGAGTGGAGAAGAAGCACATGCCCTTAGCCCCTTCCTCACACAAAAAATCAGGTTTGGGACATGAGGGACAAATGATGAGCCCGAAATTAATTGGTTAAGACCTAATGAATCAAGAGGGACCCACATCATCGAAGCCCGAAAGGGGTCCAAGTCATCAAGAAGGAGCCTAAGGGGGACACCCCAAGAGGGAGCTGCCCAAGGAGACACCCCACCCAAGGGGCGTCGTCTAGGTCCTCTACCTCTCTTTCAACCTCCTCATCACTCCAACTCAAGTCCAACCAATCTCAGCATCCTCCTCTAACAAAATTAGAGTACAAGAGAGAGAATATTGGGATACGCACGGAGATCTAATCCTATCATAATTGTACTTATCAAAATAGTATAATCCCTCTCCCTCACGTCACCGCCTCACTAAACTTATATAATGTAAGCTCTCTCCACATAAAGGGCATGACCTTGAGACCTCACACATCTCTCTACGCATATTATTTTCTCTCTCCCAAAGCATTGTATTACTCCTGGAGAATATTCTTACAGCGCCTTTTATTCATTAATAAATATCTCCGGCCACTAGGATTGAACCACTATAAATATGTGTGTTTTTTCTTATTTATTGTTTTGTCATTGATTACTTATTTATTGCTCATTAATTGCACTGTTACATATACTTGACTGTTGATCTTACATGAAGACCAATTTGAGCATCATCAATATTGATAATGTGATTGCCAAGGTCACAACATGAATTGGCTTAGAATATTGACTTAGCAAACTACTTCTAGTCGTGTGATGGTTATGTAGATGAGACAAACAACAAGCCTGTGAAATATCCTAGGGTCTAGGAGCAATTCACCATCATTAGAAGTCAATTTCAAATTCTATTCCATAGGAAAGTGAACAAGACGATAACTCAAAATCCTAGTGACATAAAGAATTTCCCATGTATATTTTTGTTGATTGATGAAAATCCCTAATGGAGATCGTGCAATATAGCAGAGTAATTATTTTAGATCACCAAGGTCTTTGATCCTCAATTGTGTGGTGAAGAGACCAGAAACATCTTTAAGTGCATGAAGATCATTTCCTGTGAGCAAAATATCATCAGCATATACAAGTACAATAGTAAAAGACTTGCCTTGAGAATGAGTGATCAACCTATGGTTGTTTGATGCCATTGGTATTCAAGACAAATGAGAGTTTAGAATACCATTTTGGAGAAGCTTGTTTCAAACCATAAAGGGATTTGTGTAGACAACAAACACGAGTCTCCCCTTAGGACAATACCCTGGTGGAGGTGTCATGTAAACCTCCTCATCAATATCACCATGAAGAAAGGCATTATTGGTATCTAACTGGTAGAGATGCCAATGACGAGCAGTAGCAACCGATAGAACACAACAAATGATGACAAGTTTGACACCAGCGGCAAAAGTGTTGTGATAGTTAAGGCCTTCGACTTGGGTGTAACCCTTGGCCACCAAACAAACTTTATGCCTTTCAATGGATCCATTGGCACGAAATTTGGTTTTGAAAACCCATTTACATCCAATAGGTTTCTTACCCGAAGGAAAGGATTGAAGACTACAAGTATGATTAGCTTCTAAAGCATGAAGTTCAGAATTCAAAGCATCACGCCAATGGAAGTGTCAAATTGCTTGCTTAAAACTCACAAGATCAATGTTGTTAGATAAAGAGGAAAGAAAAGAAAAATGTTTGGATGAGAATTTATGATAAGAAATATAATTAGTAAGAGGATGGGTCGTACCTAGCAAATGTTGTGAAGAAATGAGGGTGTAGTAGACTCAAATGGTAAAGTAGGACAAACATAGTCTCAAAGATAAGCTAGACAAGTGGGAAAACGAATAGGTCTTCTGGGAGTTACTAGATCACATTGTGGAGAAGGGACGATGGAATGATTCTCACTTGATGGGTTGGAAAAAACATCACTGATGGAAGAAATAGTATCAATGGAAATGGATTGGTGACAAGTTGATGCCAAACATTGGACTGAAGAGGTCAATTCAATTGTAAGGTCGTGTGAGCAACAGTCTTGAAATAATAGAGTCCCTACGTTCTTCACCCACTCTAATCACTATCTTCATGGTTAGGTCCTGAAAGACGTAAAAATTTGGTATAAGAGGACAACACAATTTATTGACTCTATAATTTTGCTAATGGACAAAATATTGAATTTGAAATCTGGTATAAATAGTACATCATGAAGAGTGATATTATGAGATAAATAAAAATTCCCAAACTGAGACAACATCACATGTGTAGCCTTCCTCTATAAATACCCTTATATTCTCCCAAGAAAAGAGAGAGAGAGAGAGAGAAATGTAAATCCATAGGCTCCAAGCCTAGAGGAGGCAGCTCGCCTCCCTCCCTCTCTCCTCTCCTCCATCCGAGATACCCTTCTATTGGATCCCTATGACTATGACATGTATGAACTCATTTAACTCTCCACCTACAGATATAAATGAATTTAAGGAAGTGCATGGGGCGCCCAATGGAATTGGGGGGCCTAAAGCGAAATTTATAAATGATGTCATACTAATATTTAATAAAATAACAATAATAAATATTAAATTGCATTCATTCAAAATATATATTTTTTGCTTTTTGATTCGAAATGAGGAAATACAAAATTAAGTTGCTACATTTCAATTTTTTTCATATATCATTCTCAATAAATAATATAGCTAAGTCATTTATAGATTTCTAACATTTCAAAACAAAATAAAAACTCAGAATTATTTTTCGTATATTTATTTCACCGTCCACAATCTTGTCAAATTATTTTTTCTACAAAATTAATGTTTTTCTTGTCACAAAATATTAAATTAAATTTCTCCTTCAAGTTCCATTTCTTTTAATGAGACCAAAGTAAATAGTTTATTTTTCTTATAATGTCTAATTATGATGATTTACTCCAAAAATGTTACAATTTATACAAATTAGAATCGTATAAATAATAATTTATTAGATTTTTGTGTTGTACTAATCATGAAAAAATTAAAATTAACAAACTAGAAAAGGCATGGGTCACATAACAATTTGTGTGTATGAGAGAGAGAGAGAGTATGGGTGAATCTATTATCAATATACAGCAATTATAAAACTTATTTATCAATTTACTGTCGTTTTTAACTTATTTATCAAACTATCGTTGTTTTAAAAGCGGAAGTATTAAGTCCGATTTCTCTTAAAAACGAAAATACCAAATCCGACTTTATCTGAAAAAACGGACTTACCAAATTCGACTTTATCTGAAAAAACGGCATTACCAGTTTCAACTTCATTGAAAAGGAAGAATTATTAAAGCCGCCTTCTGTGTGGAAAGTCGACTTTATGTGCACTTAATTTATTTATTAACTTTTGGATAATATATGTAACCATTATGTGAGGCCAAAGAAGCGGATCAACAATCAAGCTGATTTATTGTCCTGGTCTTAAGGTTTGCTTCTATGTCAGGCTCTTTTATTGTGAATTATTTTTATTATTATTAGTATTGTACAAGCAAAATTAAGAATGGAGATGGGCGGCTTTACAACTATGGTACAAACAAAAGTTCGGTACCATATTTCTAAAACTTATTATTTTAATAAATATTTTTATAATTTTTGTAAAT